>OX453244.1:6058521-6400647 GCA_949709985.1 Luffia ferchaultella
GGATACATCGATACATCGATACATCGATACATCGATACATCGATACATCGATACATCGATACATCGATACATCGATACATCGATACATCGATACTCGATACATCGATACATCTATACATCGGATTACATCGATACATCGGTACATACATACATCGATACATACATACATCGATACATCGATTACATCGATACATCGATACATCGATACATCGATACATCGAGTACATCGATACATCGATGTCTGTTATTGACAAACAGACAAACTGACGGACGGACGGACGACGGACGGACGGACGGACGGACAGACAGACAGACAGACAGACAGACACAGACAAACAAACAAACAACTCTTCAGCTTTATAATATTAGTATAGATTTCCACGAAAACGTGGCACTATTCTTTTCAACTAATTCTCTGCTACCCGTGCGCAGCTGGGGCGGGTCGCTAGTTCAACATATTTGAAAACATTTAGGTTTTAAACTTCAGCCTCTAATATCGTTCTGAACTCGATAATTAAGCATTCCGAACGAATACAGGCCGAAAGGCGATGACCGTAATGTTAACAAGTTCCCGAACGTCCATAAAATCTAACATATATGATGTCAAATTTCTTGTTCGATTTCAACCGATTTCCAAAATTTTGGTCTTAAACTGTAGCTTACCGACGCCTTCTAACCTTTGGTATAACACTTTGAAGCGATCCGACGAATACCCTCTGAAATATAGTAACTTATATCCACAAACACAAGCGATCGACCAAAAAATCTCATCTTTCGGAAATAATTTCTCTTACAAATTACTAACCGATTTCCAAAAACATGGTCTCAAATCGTAGCTACGTTAATGGCCGAGATGCAAAATTTTTTTGATTTTCGATATCGGTCCCCGTTCTTGAAATATTGTGGATTTAGTAAAAAAAAAAAACCGAAAAAATCCCGATTTTTTTTACATTTTCCAATTTTTTTTAAAAACTACTTAACCGATTTCCAAAATTTTGATGTCATACAATGCACAACTAAATTCTTAATCTTTTAAAACCTTAAAATCTTGGCTAGACCCCATACCCTCGGAGTTATGGCCAAAAATGCGTTTCCCCGTGAAATGGATATGATAGTCATTTTCAATGACAAAAATTTAATTTAAAACAACGACAGGTATTATACGACTTTTATTTTTTAATTTCATCATAAAAATTATATTCACCATAAAAACTAATGAACTAATAACATAAATTTTAACTATGAACTCCTCGAACTACGAATACCCAATTGCTGGAGGCGAAAAAAATTATATTAAAAACTGGACTGAGCTTTGATACAGCTTAATCGTGCCCTGAGGCTTTAGTTATTATCGTCGCTGTCTATGACACATGATATGTCTGGCGTGATGATTTAAAAGTTACCAGTTTCGGAACGTGCGCGTGTGGGCGTTAGGTTACTTCGGCTATCGAGTGTTATTTTGGTTATTTTTTTAACCTTTAAAGGTCTAGTTACTTTTCAAAGATTTTTTCCCAGTTAACGTTTTATAATACGCACAATTTAAACAAGCTTGCTTTCGCTATTTGACTAGATGAAATTTCAATTTAATTGGTAACTAGATAAACATTAAATATCTTCATGATTTAAGATCTGCATAAAGTACAGAATATATGAACCACTAAAGACAAAAAATATTAATTTAAAAAAAAATTTGGTTTCAAATATAAACAATCACAAAATAATGGTGATTTCGTACTAAAACGAGAGTGTACCAAAATATCATCTTGATTACAGAGTTGGAGGCTCTTTCCTGTTGCAAATTGAACTCGACTTGACAAAGCTCCAAAAAGGCATCCGAACGCAACGAAATTTACATTTTCATATAATGCCTACTAATTCGAGTTAATTTTTTTTATATATTTAATGCGATTTATAATTCAGATATTTTTCCCATTGAATACTCTTTAAAATTATACACCAAGCTATAACTTCGGAAGTAAGAAAGACCTTTTATCATTTACAGGACGAATTAATTTATTTACCACTTAAATGGCCGCCAGATTGTTTTGTTTACTCGTTGACTACTCCTGGTGTCACCTATAAATCGATAAAATGTTTTAAAGTATTCACAAAATTGAAAAGAACAACCTAGTATTGAGTAAAAGAGCCGCTGGTATTCAAAGATTTGATTTACATTTTTCATACGAACGAATACCACCACTGATGACGAAATTAAAGACAGTTTTGTATGTGACTGTATCTCGGAATTACAGGGCACGGACTATTGAACAGAAACCACTACTAAGTGCCCACTTGTTGGTATAAATGGAGCGGTTTGTGGGCAATAAAACAAGAATTGTGACCGTCACGGCCGCAGAAAGCTAAGGACGCAACCATTTACTTAGAATAAATGAACCAAAGAAATTTAGTACAGATTTGTATTATTCCAATTTGTCTAAAGTTAGATTCGTTGAAGCGCTGAAGGAATTACGTAGTAGGTACACCTTGAAATGACTTAACCGATAAGTAGAATACAACCAAAATAAAGAGACTTTTAAAACTTTAGGTAGAGATTCTGTTATACCGAGAATTATGTATATTATAGTAAGCTTGATGGTGAACTTTGCTATCATTAGTTTGCTGAAATTATGCCCGAAACCCGAAAAGCCGGTTAATTTAGCTTTAATTCGGATCAATGTAGATATATTGTTTACAGTTACGTATTCCATTCTATTTTTGACTGCCCTGTCGGCCGAATGGTTAAAGAACCTAACTGGCAGTCGAGACTCGCGATTTCGATTCCGGCCCGGGACAAATACTTGTGTGCATTAACATGTCTATTTGTTCCGTGTCTGGGTGTAAAAGTATATGTATAAATTATTAAAAAAAAGAATATTTAAGTAAATATATCAGTTATCTAGTAACCCACAATACAAGCATAATACTTGCTACTTTGGGACTAGATGGCGCTGTGTGGGATGTCCCAGATATTATTATTATTTTTATTATTATTATTCTTTCAGCCCTTTTTTATTCCCCACTGCAGGGGCTTAGGTCTCCCCTCAAGATGAGGGGCTTGGAGCCCAAATCCATCATGCTGCTCCAATGCGGGTTGGCGGATTGTAACGACCGCCATCTATTGACAGGTTAAGTATTACAATAAGCCTATTCTTACAATTATTTTTATATAAACTTTCCCAAAATAATTTTAACAGAATAGTTACTTTAAGGGGCACCTATTTAAGGGCGTTCTGAGATTCGGAGAAGTTTTAAAACTCCTTAAGTCCTCTGAAACGAGGAATTGCAAAATGGCAGCGGTACAAAATTTACATAAAACTGTGTTTTAATTGGAATTATGTAATAATATGTCTAATTATATCATATACCCTAGAAATGAACATTTAAATTAATACCTTTTTACAAAAAACCGATATCATTAAAGAATACTGTGTGTTACTTTAACACAATTCAATAATAATAATAATTTAAAGATTTAACAAGAGTCAAATTATATATATGTCTTAAAATTTAAAATACCCGTTAAAATCACAACTCAAGGTACACGTCACGCATATTTTGTTAGTATCTGAATACATACTACGATAATATACGTATATATGGCATCTCTACATAAAGGGCGATATTTTATGATTAACTAAATTTTTTCAATACTTTCTATCTTTCAGAACGTATTATCAATTTATTTATTTGTCGTTTTAACGGTAGTCATCGTAGAACCCCAAAATAACACTTTCATATTAAGACCAAAAGGAAGATGGTTCCGTGTACTATTCGAATACAAAATACGTTTACTTATACAGTTGTAACAAGGACCACGTACTGGAATTTTCCGTTATCCCTACAAAAAATCGCGACCATTTTTCATGGACCATTGTTAGAGAGGTAAAAAAATACAGAGACCACCAAATGATCCCTCGAATATCGCACTGAACGGAAGGCGAATATAATCTTTACTATTTTTGTAGTAAATATGTTTTTGGACTACTGTTATAACGATTTTTTACGTTTTATGGACGCTGTCACAGACTCAGCTCTTCTTTCTTTTTTCTTTCTCTGGTACTTTTCAGGATTCCGTACTTTTAAAGGAAACGAGGAAACCTTACAGTTCCACTTCGTTGTATGTCTGTCTGTCTTTTTCTCCTTTTTTTTCAGGAACGTATCAGGATCAAATTAATGTCAAATAAGTTTGCGGTCTCTTGGAGCTGTAAAAAAAAACAAGCTTCTAAGTCAACGCAATCAAAAAATATATTTTTTTTGTATTAATTACGACGTTATATCTACGAACAAAGGAATTAACTTGTACCAGAAGTTAAAAATAATAAAACATCTTCACCTTCATTGATAAATGTAGTGAAAAAAAAATTTATTATAGCGCCCATTTACAACGAAAATAATTTGAAAATAAACTTGATTACGATGTATTTAATCTACTTTGCAAGCAACAGAATACTGTTGAAAGACAAAGTTTTTATTGTTACTTGCAGTTTCTCTACCAATGTAAAACGCATTCCTAAACAGATGTGAGCCTCTATCAGGTCCAAGAGGGGCGATTCTGTCTACTTTACACGTTAACCCTTGGTGAGTACGATTTTTGGATTTGAATTAATATACCTATAAACTTTTTAATACTTAATAAGCCTGATTCTAAAAAGTACATCATCTACGTCAGCCATCAGATTTAGGTGTAACGGTCCATTCTGGGCTGACCATGATCATATTGATGCTGTAGCTTAGAGTGCTTAAAAAAAATTGTTTTGTCCTTCGTGTAGCTTAGCCTTTTTAAATTTAAACTGTGTAAAGATTTGCTACTTTGATACTTAGATAGAAGATACTTTGCTTGTGATGTGAAAAGTATTCTAGAATATACTCGTTGCACCTGGTTGCCTCACTATACTAATACACAAGAGACGTACGGAGTATTTTCGACAAGCGTCTTTGCTTTCCTATTAATTCGATTCAGTGATTACCAACAAGCTTGTGAACACTTCCGTTTCCCGACTACGTATTTATCAAAGACATCGATTCTTGAACATGTTCTATTTATGTGATTTATGTAATGGACATTCACATTTGTTTCATGTTTGTTTTACAAATACGCGCTATGGTTAAAATTCGCCTATCAGGCACATCGTCAGTTACTGTAATAACTTTTTGTTTAATATGATATACCTACATAAAAGAGGGCGTAACTAAGTTAGTATATATTTATCTTGGGTAATAAATAAGAAAGAGATTAAGGTGTTTTCTGTGGACAGACAATTTTATTTTGTCTGTCCATCATAGAAATAGTCACTGTTACGAATTTCATATATTGCTTGTGGGTGTATGCCATATAATATAATAAAATTCCTAAAGAAATGTCGAACTTAAATTCAAATCAATTTATAAAGCGAGTTAAAGTCCAACTCATGAAAAAAGTTTACTATTGTATTAGCGAGTATTTAAATGATAAGTACGCATGGACATCATTGTAATACTTGTAAGCATATTTAAAAAAAA
This sequence comes from Luffia ferchaultella, assembly GCA_949709985.1. Taxonomy (NCBI): domain Eukaryota; kingdom Metazoa; phylum Arthropoda; class Insecta; order Lepidoptera; family Psychidae; genus Luffia; species Luffia ferchaultella. Next base: position 6,064,021 of record OX453244.1, read on the forward strand.
TTAAACTAACTAAGAAAAACATATATTTAAATAAAATAAACTTCTTGGAGTTTCTTGCCGATTCTTCTCCTTCTAGTTTTGGAACCGGTACAAAATCAATTCATTTTGACTTTCAATAAGTGTGTGTAAACATCTTATATTGAATAAAAACTTTTTGAATTTGTTAATGTCGTGATAGCCGAGTGGTAGCGAGCCTACTTCTTGTTTAGAAGACCTTGGTTCGAATCCCAGGGCAAATACCAAAGAGTGTTTTTGGAGCAGGGTGGAGGATTAAGCTCTAAGCCCCCTCACCCCGAGAAGAGGCCTAAGCCCCTGCGGTAGGGCATTACGGGGTGATTTTATGGTGAGGTAAGGTCATATTTTTTTAATACTTTTATTTTTTGCTTCTTACTTATTTGATTTAGATCTGTTTCTAGACACAATTATGGCTATAAATTGTCTCGATTAAGATATCATTTTGTATTTTATTGTTAATTTTTTTCATCTTTGGTGTACGGAACCTTAAAAACTTAATACATCAATCTGAAAGAAAAAAAGGGTAGAATAATAAATAACTTATTGTTACGTACACCGTCCTCAACATCTATTTATTGCCTTTTGACCATCACTAGTTTTATGTCGGATTTGATAAAAAGAATTAATATGATCAGAAAAAGTATCTTTTTGTATTTTGATTGTTTACTTCGCTGTTTTAAATATTATAATTATATCTTCACCATCCAAGAACTTCAGCCTCTCTGAAAACATATAAATGTTGGACTTAAAACCCTAAATTTATATGTTCATAAAAATTTTACTTGATTCAGCGAGCCCTCAAAATACTCCAGACTGGGCTTTATCAAACTGACCTTTCGGTTATCCCTTAATAGCAAATTACAGTGAACGACCTTTAATTAAAACCGCTTCAAATTTGGTGATCCTTTTATAACAATTACTTTTTTTAAGTTCTATTTCAGTAATATGTTGTTGGAAACCATTTTAGTTTGAAAAGTTCATTTGTTTATAAATGAACAGTTTTTCTAATTCATTGAGGGTCACAATATAATAAAAATTTGATGTGTTCATAGATTGGAATACAATAGCATTGGAAATGAGCTTCGATAATAAAAAATAAATCGAATATGTAGGAATATTTATTTATATTTTTTGACGACCGCTTAACCTAGTGGGTAGTGACCCAGTCTACGAAACGCAGGTTGGGTCAGTGTTTATATGATGAATATTGATACTGGTACCGGGTCTTGGTTGCTATAAAAAAAATATATATATGTATACAAACTATGTTAATGATTGTTGACTGTATGGGTTCAAACAAACAAGGTTCTGGTTTTAACTTCAACTGGCCGGCAGATATAGTCGCTAGTTCAGACTTTTTCACGATCTCTAATGTTCTATTCAGCGTGTTCTTCATTCAACAACTTCGTTGCTCCTAACAACGGTTTAAAATATTCCTTCTCTTTGCGGCCTATATCTGCCAGCCAGGTGCCGGTCTTCCTTGAAAGCCAAAAAGCCATGCATGTCTAAAAGTTTCCATAAAAAACACAGAAATGAGAGTTAGAAGAAGTGAGAGTATTTGAATTTCCCGCGAGCTTGTAATGGCTGCGCTATTTCGACCTATCACGACACGTGACCGAGTGACCTCGCCGAATTCGGACGACACGGCCCCACGAATGCCAGAAATAGATGGCTTTTCTGTTTGTCTCTTTCTTACACGCAGGGATACTTGGCATCCATCCCACTCACGTTTCTGTCGTATTACATTGATATGTATCGAAATTTCATACGTCTCTTAAGCCAGGCTTACAAAGTGAAGTTCGCGCGTGTTATTAACTGAGACAGTTTGATGTAAACACCTAACTTCATTCTGCTTCATTCAATTGCTTTGCTGTGTTGTTATCTGCTGTTAAAATTGTGTTAAATTAATTGTGATAAAATACAGAAATGGAAATTTCGGAGAATTGCAATGGACTGAAGTGTGTATCGCAGTTATTGCATAATAACAAGATTAGTAATTTAACCTATACAGAACGTAAATTCTTGGTCAATTTCATTCGACGTGGATTTCATTCAAACATGGATATGACTTCTACAGTTTCTAATCGAAAACGTAATTTTAGTGTTTTATGTTTTAAAGTTGTATTAAAGTAACTGTGAATTAGGTGAAGTTAAAGTGTAAAATACCGAAATGGAAATTTTGGAGGATTTCAATGGACTGAAAGAAATGTATTTCGCAGTCATTGCACAGTGACAAAGTAAGTAGGTAATTAAAATCATACAGAACTTAGGTATCTCTTGCTTTATAAACCAATTAGCTTTTATAAACAATGATTTTTACAAACGAATCCACACATGTTTATGCAATATTTCAGGTCTGGGTCAGGTTTATTTTATAATGAAATCATTGACGAGTTTTTAAAACGAAAAGGCGCATTGATTTAATAAACTGATTCTTAATGTTTTTATAAATATATTTTTTATATTTTATATATTTTTTACTACCACAAAATCTATATATTTTTTATAGATTTGATAACAAGATTCCACCACAATCATTTGAAAACTTAAACTACACATGTCGTGTTGGCGTAACCATGATCTGAACCCATCACACGCCACTGCTGCCAGCCAGTTAGTACATTTATTAAACAATAATAATATAAAAACAATAATAATATAAACCCTATCCGTTGCCGACATATATTAATAAAGAATGTTTAAGTATGTATATCAGTCGTCTGGTATCCATAGTACAAGCTTTGCTTAGTTTGGAACTAGATGGTGCAGTGTGGGATGTCCGAGGTATTATATTATTATTTTTAACTTTTTATTTACTGGACCGATTGCCTTCAAAATCGATATCTAAGAGTCCGCGTGGACTCTGGTCACGAATCTGTGGTCAAAATGAAAAAAGTGACCACCATTTTTAACTTCTTAGTTACTGAATCGATTGTCTTCAAAATCGATATCAAAGGGTCCGCGTTGACTTTGGTCACGAATCTGTGGTCAAAATTGAAAAAAGTTATCACCATTTTTAACTTTTTAGTTACTGAATCGATTGCCTTCAAAATCGATATCTAAGGGTCAGCGTGGTCTCTGGTCACAAATCTGTGGTCAAAATTGAAAAAGTGGCCACCATTTTTAACTTTTTAGTTACTGAATCGATTGCCTTCAAATTCGCTATCTAAGGATCCGCGTGTACTCGACTAATGTATTTAAGAAATATAAAAAAAAAAAAAAAAACTATTTTCAAGTACACTGGGTACACTGAAGTAACACTGTATGTTCACTCACGTTCTTTCAGTATATAATACTCACAATAATAATTTATTTCAGTAACATGTTTAGTAAAATTTTGGTTTCAAATGTGTGTAATGATATATATAAATGTATATCATATTACAATAATTTATATGTATAGCACCAAATCATCACAATCATAACAAAGTAATGTGTAATTTATTTTCATCATTATGTGAATTCGAACGCATCGAGCGTGTACTACGCTTGGCCCGCAACTAGGTGCGAGGTGCGGCGTGCGCGGTGTCTCCCCGCGTATTTATCTAGCTTCGCCTCTGTTTCACCCCCTCAATTTTTTATTTCCCAGAGCTAACAGCGCCTTAACTATAAATCTGTCGATATTCCTTAACTCTGTACGAAGTGGCCGCAGTTTCGAGTTCCGAGATAATAGTTAGGTTGCATTGCTATGCACTTTGTCTTCATATCATGAGATTGCAGACTCCGACTAACAGTAGACCACTCCTCGCCTCTGGCAACTTACGAAGATATCTCAAATATTCATCTTTGTTATACATTCTTGTCGAAACGTTTTATGTGTACATTAATAGCTTTTGTCTGCCACTTTATCTGCATGATGTAAACTCTACGCATTTTTTAGCTTTTAATCTACATAGGTATATATACTAGCACATATTTCTTAATTTTAAAATGAACTGTAATTTTAATATCCAACCTTTTAATGGGTGCATGATCATACATCCCTATACGTTGAATTATAATTTTATTTACTTCAGTGAAACTTACATCAAAATCAATTTATTGGTGGAATCGATTTAATAAATCGATATTATATTCGATATTCGAAAAATCAAGTCACGCTTATAAAAGAGTTCAACCAAATATACAAAAAGATAAACAGACGAAAATTTGTAATGGGTTTTTTGTGTTCAGGTATAACCAATCAATCAATTACAAATTGATTTACAAACAAATTGGTTCCATGTACAGACATAATTCTATTACAGTTTATATGAAACGCCATTTAAATATAAAATTAAACGTACGTTATTAATGTAAGAAATATAATGTTGTCTATATAAAAATAAAATTATAATGAAACTTTCGTTAAGTATGATCGAATGAAAATTGATTGCATTGCTATTACATTATTATTTAATGGCGATGCAATTCATTTTCATTCGATTTATATATTATACATTACTTATTATAGGGTTTTAATAATATAATTTATTACACACACTTTACTTAAATATTTTACTAACTCAAAAAAAACCGGCAAGAGCGAGTCACACTCGCGTAATAAGGATGCTGTACCAGCACAGCATCAACAAACAGTCGATAAACCGATTTGAACATTATGAAAATTTCTGTTATTTATAATCATAACTAAGAGACTGACAGAAAACACGAAGTTTAATCTATTAGCTCCATATGTAACTAACCCTGGATAAATAAAAATTATAGCATTTGTAACCAAGAAGATTAAAGAAATACGATTTATACAGTTAAAATAAAACAAAAATTCGGAAGGAAATATTTTTAAACGGTCACTCACTAATTATAATAAACAAACTCGTTGATGAGATTCAACTTACGCCCCCAATTAAAATCTAAACAAAAATATATCAATCCACGTTGACAAAAATCTCCAATCCAACGGATAGACGCAAGATTGATCTAACAAGGCTTTACCTTTTTTCCATTTTATGGTATGTCACCCTAAAATCTAAACAACATAATTCAATTCCCTTTTTATTTTATACGGATATAAAGTCACTAGACACCCCAAAAAGGGAATCAGAGCAGGAAGCATGCAATCCACCGCTCCCCCAATTTCCCACACAAACGGAACAATAGGTACGTGATATGTCTGGTCTGGACATAGAGATTGTTAACTATTGCCTTGACACGTGCTTATATCAATTCACATTAAGTCCCCTCGTATTAAGATAAATAAAAACGAGGAAGAATGGAATCTATAAATATATTTTAATAAATATATATGAATTGGGATATTTTACTAAGAACAAAAAGTACAAATTAATATAAACCTGTCACGTAGAAAATAAAGTCATTATTTATTATATTTAAGAGGTAACAATCTTCAGGCATTTCATAAAAATACTTCGAAAAGGCAAACCTTCATCACTGAACCTTCAATTTGCAAAATCGTTAATGAATATTTTTTTTTATACCGACCATAGATGTAAACAGATGGGACAGTCTAATAATCTAATATCAAACTATTCTTTCGAAATGCATCACAAGTAATCATAATAAAGAAACCGCGGTCGCCAAACAGCTTGTTCATAGTTTCACGATCCTTGTTCGAAAGCGAAGCGCTCAATAAAACGCACGGCATATTTTTTACTCATAAATTTCAGTGAGAGTTTATAACAAACAAATCTACTAACGTCCACTTTTATACTATAAAATTCACAAGTCGCTCTGACAATTTATTTATTTCTTGATCCAAACTTAAACTCCACTTCGTTGTAATCATTCGACTGACACTCTGTTGTCGAGATACCGCTTATTATATTCGAAAATTCAATCTAGAGCTTTCTATAACATTCCTATTAAATGAACGGAAATAGTCATAGGTAATTATCGATAGGCAATATCAAAGACGTGTCAATATTACGTACAATATTTTATTATCGAAAATTGAGCCATCTATAAAAATCGATGGCATTCATAAAGACTTCGATATTGACGATATTTTTTTGCGCTGCTACTACAACCGCGTTTTAATTAAAACCTTTTCGAAGCATTCTCCATTGAACATTGATACAGAAGCGAGTTGAATTCCAAAAGTGGATTCTGTATTGTTGTATCATATGCAGAAAAAAAAATTGTTAATTACAATTCACGATAATATTTATACTTTTCTGTATTTTTTAACTTGAAGCCCTATGTTAAATGGCTTGAAAATACTGTCATTCAACTAATACAACTACTTCTAGTACGACTTTCTCTATACCATAATAGGATTATATCCCACACAGCGGCATATAATCCCAAAATAAGCAAATATTATGCTTGTATTATGGGGTACCAGACAATTGATGTACTTATTTAAATATTCTATACATATAGATACTTCTCACACCCAGACACGGAACAAATAGACATGTTCCTGCACACAAATATTTTTGTCCCGGGCGGAAATCGAACCCACGATCCTAGGCTCCGCAGTTAGGGTCTCTAACCATTCAGCCAATCGGTCAGTTAGTCATCTTACTGAAAAAATAGAACAGTACCCGCTTTACGAGTACATAACATTTCTTTAACTGCTTTCTTCTGAAAATAGTAGTGTGGTGTTAGGTACATACAGTACCAAGCTGTAAGTTATGCAAACGAGTTCTAAAAAGCGGCTAAGTAAAAACAAGTTTCAAAATAAAATTGTAAGGAATCTTGTAATTTTTTATTTAATTGTAATAACGTCAAACAATACAATTTTGTAATTAAAGAAAAAAACGATAACAATACATATGGTTTTATTTTTAAACTTCTTTTTACTTAACCGCTTTCTGCCGCCGGGTACTGTACTTGGACTTTTACTACAAACAAAGTACTTGGAGCGCGCGACCCCAAGTAATACATCTTCCCTACTAGCGCCGTTTCACTAAAATTTTGCGAGACGCGTGTAGAGATGTCCACATCGCATAGCTACGAATAAATATCTCTCTCTGGGATCTCTCTACTGCGGGAGCGTGTGAGCCTCATGACGTGCTAACCATAGTGCTGACGTTGTCTGCTCCACCGCCGCTCGCTATAGTGATCAACGGCAAACGTTCTCTGCCCCACCGCATCGCTTCTTCCCACTTGTGTCGCCTATTTATCGCGAAGATGTTCTACTTGGAGAATCTTAACCTACTTTTATTGAAACATGATTTCATCATTGATATCTTATTACATGGATGCGGCAGTACCAAGGAACCGAAGTGGTGTAATACTGAAGCCAGTGTGTTTTATTTATACAGTCCACTATCGAAGGGCGCCTGCCGGGTGTTCACATGACCCCGAGGCTCACAACCTCCAAAGTTCTAGTAGTGTTGTTCATAGCTTTTCTTTGTATTTGTTTGAATGAAATATGACTTAGTGATGTCAATCGATCTATAAGTAGTAATGTATCCACAGAGCATTAACGTAGGTTAGAGTTGGTATGTAGGCAGATACGCTGTCCTCTTCAAGTATATATGTTTAGGTGTACTTTTAATATCTGTTTTTAATTATTTTCGTTGTGTGAGTCAATATTTTTGGGTCACGTACCTCCGAACGACGGTTGTCGGTGTGTTTCATCCATGTATTTTATTTATTTAACCATTTAAATACTTAAAAAGATACAAATATGTTTCAAATGCATGAGATGGCTTCGTTCTATTATTAAATCACATGCCTTTTGCTTACAAATTAAACATTGAGTTTGACAAATAAAACGGATGTCACGCGCAAGAACAGGTGGAAAGACATCTTACTTCGAAGCAGTTAAAATACGTTAAATATTAGCCATTTAATTTCCAATCATATATTTTCATAATTTTTCGTTGCGATTTACTAAATGAGTGACAATATTATTTGTGCTGATTCCAACGAACGCTTTTATCCATCGAGTTTTTTCGATTGAATTCTAGATTGGCACTACCTGTTTCGATCAAACATGAACTTTGACTTATGGCAATGAAATCGTTTGATTGATTTCTTGATTGTAAATGACATCTGGCGTTATATTGTTCCAACACACAAACGCATGATATGCTATGTAAAATACTCAATTGATTGTTATTACCTACTATTACGAATTAAAATACAAGTAATTAAAAATTCCTTGCGGAGTAATTTATTTACATGGAAATACAATTTATAATAATTAATTGTACATTACACTTTTCTACTTTTTATAAATCATGCGACATAATGTTTCAATGTTTTTTTTTTCTCCTTCTCTATAATTTATTTATGAACGTATTCCGTCCCGTATAGAGGTGGAATTATAATTATCCTATTAATCTTTCACTAATATCGAATAAATGCCTGCTTCATCATAATCAATTAATAAAAATCCCTCCTCTTTAATTAATCACACGTTGTTAATAACGTTGTGTATATTTTAGTGATTAATCTGAAATTAACTTAGTCAAGTAATCGAATGAGGACAAAAACACTTTTAGTCAAGTCTAAAGGAGGGTTCTGGAGGTAATGAGGAATTAAAAAAAAATATATTTTCATAAAATATTTGGAATTTATTACACTATACCGAAATAATCTGAAATATTACAAAATTATCTCCGAATTCGGAATTCATGATAGCAATGTCGATGCGATTTCATTCCTTTCAACTCATATCGGATTGGTATAAATCAAATTAGTTTCTCCGCTTATGTCGAATGTATTTTGTATCTGTCAGCTATTTTCGAAATTAATTCCATACTATCCACTTCCGATATTCGACGTGATCGATGCTATTGTCAGTTTATTCCAATATTCATGAAACGTTAAATGCTAATGGGTAGTAACTTTTTAAACACTTCCGTTTCGTGGATTCGAAAGAATAGATATTGTGGATTCGAATTTCCTCCGACTTTTCATAAACTTCGCATAACTCTTAATCTATTCGTTTTTTTTAATTTATATTTTTTTTCGAATTTTAACTAAACTATCGATCAATTTAATTCCATTTTTTATACCAACGTTTTCAAAAGATGCATTTACTAACTTATAATTCTTTAAATAACGTTTCGCTAAAACAAAATATTAAGTATCCAATATTCACAAATAAATAGTAAAAGCTTGTAAATTTTGTTTGATGCTACTTTGTGAATGTTATTTAATTTGAAAACGTTCATATATTTTATGGACAGTCTTATGATATTAATTCAAGAGCTTTAAATTAACTGTTTGACATGTTTGTCGAAGCCTCCATTTGTAATATTTTTCGAAGCCCTCTCCGGACATTTCACTGAAAATTATGCATCCTTCCGTCTTTTGGAAAAATTATACCGCCAACCTCAATCTTTTGTAGAAACATTGCATTACTCAATTTGAGAACATCAAAAAGAGAAAAACAAATTTGATTAAATTCAAGCTACACTGAAAGTTAAAAGGTAACTCTCGAATGAAAATAGAATATATTTTTAATTTATCATTAAATTTTTTAATTGAATCGTCTCGGAAAATGAAAATCAAGTAGATATTTATTTTAGAACCTTTATAAAAGCTATTAAATGTATAAAGTATTATAATTAGAGTGAATTTTTCCAAAAATAAAGTAATCGTAATCGAGCAACATTATTCATTTCAAACGCACGAATACTCGCCCTTCAGTCGTTATTAATTATTTTCATATCCCAAAGGCCGAAAGATGGATGGCAAGTTCGTACCTTGGATTGTGAAATAGCCAATACCAATAGCCTTTACCAATAGTTAGACGTTTGATTGTTTGATTTTGAAAATTCCTAGATGTGGCATTGAAAAATATTAAATCATGTTTAAGTTTTTTACTGCATTAACACAACAACAGTAGAATCTAGTGTGGTATTTGACAGATAATATGAAGTTTACAGTGTTGCGGATAAAGAACTTCTCCTCGAACATTTTAGTAATTATCTAATCAGGGTCAAGTTGTACAGGTTAATTAGTAAGCTATATGATCTTTAACTAGTGTCTTTAACACAAAGAAATTTTTGTTATAATTTCACAACTTAAAATAAATTCAGGTATGGGGACTAGCCGTTGTTATTTCACGAAGTAATAAGTATACAACGCTATCGACACGATACATCCAACCCATCTATCCATCCATCCATCCATCCATCCAAGAGATATAATTGTCAGGTATTGTGTACTGTGCATTTCATTCTCATAGTATCTTTGACGACACGAAAACTACTGATTACACATGGATTACACAGTTACTACAGTTACTTACACATGATGTTACGATGTCACGAGATAAAATCGAAAGACGATTTGGTAGTTGATAGACAATCAGTAGTCTGTCATCATCATCATCATCATCAGCCCATTTTTACCCCACTGCAGGGGCTTAGGCCTCCCCCAGGGTGAGGAGGGGGGCTTGGAGCTTAAGTCCACCACGCTGCTCCACTGCGGGTTGGGAACTGTAACGACCGCCATTTATTGACAGCGTCCGGGACCGACTGCTTAACGTGCCCTCCGAAGCACGGTGTCAGTGATAATGTGTACTTAAGTCAGAAAAATTCATTGGTACACGCCCGGATTCGAACCATGGCCCGATGGGGCCTTATAAATTTGAGACAGGCTCGTTGCGCTCGCTATCACGACACCCATTCAGTAGTCTGTGATCATGCTAAACAAGACTATGTACTGAATAACTTATTTTGTCGTATGGGACATAGTTATCGAGGGTTGCCACAAACACAAACCTAGATTTTTATCAAAAGCGTCTCTCCAAATTGAGTCGTGTAATTGCCACTAGTATTACTCTACACATGACTCAAAAACAAAATAAATTTAACGAAAAATACTTACAGGATACATTCACATGTGCATGTTAGTAATGAATCGAAAAAACACTGAATTGGAAAACGCCCCAGAATCTCGAGTTGTTTTATCTATGGTTAAAGCTAGAGGTATATGTAAGATTACAATATTTTGAATGCCCGTTTAGGTTAGCCGCTGACTAACGAAAAGGGAAGTCCAAAATATTGTAATATTAACTTCAACTACACATGAAGTCACATACTGTGCAAGCTGTTTACCATACAATCAGAACTTTTACTAAATTCTTGCATATGGCTGTTTAAAAAAAAAACAAATGGAGATAGTCAAAAAAATATTTATACATATGGGTTTTCTGATAAGAACTGTTTTTTGTAAGAAAATTATATAATGCAGTTCATGTTCTCGAATCTCAAGTCAACTGCGCAGAGCATTGCATTAACAGACAGAAAAACAATTGACCACATGTACAGGTCGCACTAAACTTCTTGTTCGCTATAATGTCGACGTCAGTAGCGTCGCAGTAGGCAAAATGGTTATCAGAGTATCGAAATTCGGGTCTCGCATTTGTAAAACGTATCTGCGTCTGCTTCAGAGTAAACAAAAAGTTAGGTGCGATCTGTAACAAAAAAAAAATGCCACAATATTACTACTTTTTCATATAACTTCACGAATATGCACCTGTAGAATGTAGTATGAAAATTCTCGGTAAAATTTCACTACATTCTTACCTCGTGCAGTGTATCGTTTGCAATCTCGTTTCAAAGGTCTGACCCGAGCACGCGCGCCGCCCGGGGCTGAGTGAAATGTATTTACCATAAGTAAAGTAGGTAATGGCTGAGGTATATTACAGATTGAGGTGTACTGGAAAGTATTGGATTTATTAAATTGTGGTTTATTATATGATAAAATATTTTTCTTTATTGAAATAACTGTTGATTAGTTCCTTTGTCCAGTTCTACAAGATACATAATCTGATTTACTTAACTACAGTAAGTTAAACCAATCACAGTACATAAATGTTAGTCGTTGAGAATACGAATTAAGTAACTGTGCTCATGCTTGGATACAGAAAGTCGGTAAAGAGGGAGAGCAGCCCCAAATCAGCACCTGGCCGGACTTTACTTTTAGTATGTTTGATGCATCATCTAATATTTGTCAGTTGGCTACAAAACACACAACTGTTGACCACTGAGGATTTTCATTGTTCATCTTCGGTTGTCATGATGAACCTCATCGATATTAGCCCATTATCACCATCCTGGACACTATCGCTGATAGATGAGACTCTCCATTTATGGCCCATTGGGTACATCTGCATGTCAAATAAATAATTGATTGATTGTTTAGTTTTAACTATTACTTGTATTTATTTATTGCTACAATTTGTTAACACGAGTATTTTATTTTATTGTACTGCGTTTAGTTTTACTACTTAATGTGTAAATACCGTGTAAATATGTAAAAATTACTATGGGGCTAGCACCCGAAAATAAATGATTATTATTATTATCATAGGTTTCCTCTTGGGATGAGGGTGCTTGGAGCTTGATCCAACACGCTGCTCCAGTGCGGATTGTTGTAGTTGTGGTGTATATTCTGATATAATTCGACGTCCTCCTTTTTTAGAAGTCGGTAAAAACTTCCAAGGACACCATGATGGAATCAAATCCCAGTAAAATGTTATTCTCTAAGTTAATTAACATAAATATTATAATGGAAAATCGTTCGATCGCGACTCAATATTTCCGATTTCTCGAATTTTGTTTTACTGACGCATTTCACTCCCTCCAAATTCGCGTCTAGCTTGGGTTTGAAATTAATATTTGCCGACGAAAATTGAAATCACAGATGTCAATCCCGATTGAAACCTAATAACTTCAAAAATAAAACGAAATTCGACTTCGCTTCGAAAATCAATATTATTCAAAGTTACTATAATAGACATTGAGTGGCCCAACCAAAGATTATTAAGGGATTATGAAGCTAAACTCCCTCCCTCGCGTGCCCTGACAAAACTGTTCATCATATTTTGAGCAATGGACGACCTCCATAATAAAAAAACTAATTTGAGAATATGAAGAGTACAAAAATTTGCGTCAGCGGAAATTATGGTTCCTGTATGGTATGAGACGTGTAGTTTTTCTTGCTAGGGTTCCTCGTATTTATGATGACCACGATCATCAATCGCTCTACTGCTAATGAAACCATCATAATAAAATCTGAATTCTCAATAGTATTTTTCTCAATGTGGCTTCAATTGCATCCCCTTTCATTCGAAGCGAGATACACTGCGAAAAAGAGTAACGCGACGACAATATTGTGAGGAGCGGGCGTGTGACATATGAAGCGGAAACGGTGTGGCCAAGCCAACGGAGGAGCTTACAGCTTTATAATATTATGAAAAGAGCTTCCTGAAGAAATTAATATTGAATCTACATAAAATGATCTATCATAAACTACAAATAAAATTAGATTACTTTAAGCCTTTGATAAGATTTTGAGGATAAGTTGTGTAAAATATTTATAAAGTCGACAAGTCTCTGAGACCAATAATAATATAACGTTTAGATGAAAGTGATTTCTCTAAAAGAAACTAAAATATAACTTGGATTATGATGCAGATAAATTATTATCATTTGAAACTTATATAAATAAGCAATGTAATAGGATAGATATTTAAGATATTTAGGATATTTATTTGCAACATACAATGAACGCAATTAGTAAATAGGTATAATAAAGGTTGTACGGAAGTAGTCATTAGATATCAGTCCGTCACCGACTCCTAAACAGGGTGGTTAGCCTATACTATAGGAGTCGATGATGATCATTCACAATAATTGACACAAATACAACCTGTTACAATCGCGAGCTTACAGGAGGCTGCACGAAACAAGTAATTACAATCAATATTACAGATTGAGTTAGGATACGTATAGAAACATGGATGTTAGTGCCTGTGTGTGTGTGTGTGTGTGTGTGTGTGTGTGTGTGTGTGTGTGTGTGTGTGTGTGTAAGAGTGGGTGCGTGTGTGAGAATGCGTGCCTGTGTGTAGCTGGGGTGTCATTGTCGTGGTTGCAAAAAATTACTCTTATTTCAAGACACGCGAACGAAAAGGTTTTCAGTCTCGTCGTAGCCAGGCACTGAGCCTCTTTTTAACTTCATGACAGGTAAGTGGATGGAAGTTATTAGAAAACATTTTTTAATTTTACAATAGACTTATACTAAAGCATTTATAGGTATATACATTTTATATATCCCCTAAAATATAGCTTACCCTCAAAAAAATAATTGTAATTTTTTTCAAAAATATAATTGATAATAACGTCATCTGGACAGATGTTTATTTCTATTATCTTGACGTAAATAAAGTCACAATATATCTTCACCTCACTTCATCAGCCCATTTTTACCCCACTGCAGGGACTTAGGCCTACCTCAGGGTGAGAGGGCTTGGAGCTTTACAATATTTTGATTACACATAAGTATTTAAATCATGCAAAATATGACTATTAATATTACTACATTGTAAATTGTAAGTTTTTCTTCTCATTTACAGTATCTAATAACAATCGCACAGTTAAAGTGAATTCGTTGATGCCGAATTAATTGCGATGTCTCAGAGTTTGCTTGTGCCTGAACAAGTGAACACCCCGCCGCACTGCACCACCGTAACTAGAATACATTAATACTTACGTAAGTAACATAACTTGACTTGATAAAGATTAAAAAAAAACATTTCGGAAGTAATATAGCAAAGATCCGAATTTAACATGTGTCAATTTTGCGTTGCTAAACTATGATGTTATTATGATTTTCAAATACGGTAAATAAAATGTTAAGTTGTGTATTTAATGCGCCTTGTTATGTACCCTATACCTTATAGAAAATCTACTTAGCTCTCTTAAAAACTACCTGTAAAAGTAAAATGTAAAATGCAGAACAAATTGACTTTAGGATGATAATGACAGAATATAAAAAAATATGTGGAGTTGAATAACAGGTCTAAGTAAACTATTTCAATATGTTTGTTTCATACAACTTCTCCAAATGATTTTACTGTGTACTGTATACTTAATATGTTGTAACCTATTATAACGAATTATTTTAATGCTTAAAAATTAGATGAAGGTAAAATGTTAACAACCCAGTAAGCTCATAACGGTCGAATAATGGTCCGTCTAAAAATATGACTTTTTGATGAGTTTTTCATAGTCCCGTACGTTAATAATCCACTCAGTAGAGTGAACGCTTCTTTATTTACACAGACAAACTTACACATCTCTTACTTAAACTTGGCACATCTTTACTTAAATCATGCTTTCTTTTCAAATGTGTTATATGATATAATTTCTATTTCTTAAGGACTTATGTACTACAGTATTGCCTATCAGATTGACTTCTATCGTCCATAATATTACGTACCATACCCTATCGACCGACATCTCACTGGTTGCAACGTGACCTAACACCTTGTATACAATGTTCTTGGATGTTCAACATTGAAGTAAATGTTTTAGTGTTTTTCAATGTTTAGACAAGCAAAATCTTAAATTAATATGTTAAATTTGTTGGTTGATGCTATAGATTGATAGATTGAAGAGAAATTAGCAAAATCTTTATCTTTACCCTTACCTCGTCGTCGTATCCAGTCCTTTAAACCTCTTTAGGCCCACTTTGTGCTATTGCTAAACAGTGAACGAAACTTAACCGTCACGCCTCAACGTCACGCTCGGGTCGGTGACGCTGAATCACTATTCTCGACTGTATCGAACTACATATTGTTAGCGATGTTTCGATGTGACGCGGTACAACCCTATCAAGATGTCACATCCCTAAGATTAAACAAAATGAATGATAATGGCGCGAACTGGAATAACTGTGAACTGTTGTAATGCATTTTGTAATGAAGATTTACATCTAATAAATGTTAATAACATCAAAAGTTATTACCGTTTTACAAAATGCTCACCCACTTTTTTTCATTTCCTTATTTTACAAAACTTCCTACTACGATTTATTTCTTTACAGCAAAATGCTAAAAAAGTTCGTGATATTTATGGAGGCAAATGACCTTTGTTTGACTTCAGGATTCAGTTCGATTACACGTGCTGTCACTTCCTAGCTTACTCGCACATAATATTCCCTAGCTAAAGACTTTTTTATCTATTTATAAAGTGTCATTTGTTTGTTCTTTGTATTCTTGAAAGAATTCTGATTTATGTAACTATAAAATTACGAGTAATAAATGCGGAATAATAAAAGAGTAACTTTTCAATTTCATATTTAATAAACGGAGTAAGAAAAGATTACGCCTAGGTTTAACTCATAAAAGTATGAACGAATAGACTAAAAGCACTCTTCTGCGCTTACCGTCTAACCACTCTTCTTCTAGTTAGCTAGTGTATCTTTGGCAAATTACAGTCCGCGAAGTCCCCGCGCGCCAGCCTTCACCTCCGCGAAATTGCGTTTGAGAGTTTCGGTACTGTGAAGTGACATTTCTGACTCTATTAAAACCAAACGTTGCTGTCAAATTTATTTACTCTATAATTTAACTAGACAATCATAATTACTTTGAAATAATTCATAAAATGTTATGTGCAGGTAGCTAGCTACTCGTATAATACCCAAATTATAAATCCTGTAATAATGAGGCTCATTCATTAAGAAGGGGCAGGACGCGTGAACGCCCATACAAACGCTCTTAAACGATTACGTCGCGGCGTTATTACGCGTTTTAAACTTGTTTTTTTTTTTAATTATCACTTGAGTTAAAACTAGGTATATATAGAGTCAAAACTTCGAAATTTCTATAAACATCCTAGTTACAGACTGTAATTAAAAAAAAAACAAGGTTAAAATGCGTAACGACGTAATCGTTTAAGAGGGTTTGTATGGGCGTTCACGCGTCCTGCCCCTTCTTAACCTGAATATTATTGACAAACTTGTAACAAAAATCTATTATAAACTCCAAATTAAACAAATATTAAGTAAAACAACTATGATTCTTCCAAGCATAAAAGTTTAAATAATTCTAAAACTGGAACGTGTCTCTATATGAACGATTCCTAACACCTGATTCTTGAAATCCGACCAAGATTAACAATATTAAGCGTCCTTATTTCATAGAGCATTACAAATGCATCCGATCTCCAGATATCAAAATTCCATACTTTTGTTGGTTGGTTTGGTAGCCATACTGATTTAATGATACCTAAGAAACGTTTTATGTTGGTTTCAATTCTATAAGTAGTTTGATTTTATTACAATTTTCTGAGACTACGAGTAATCTAATATTAACATATGTGTATTAATATTTCATAGCTAATAGTAGATATTGTTTTTCTGCATCACCGATTGACCGAGTGGTCAGAGACGTGTTAGAGGCCCTAACTGCGGCGCCAAGGGTCGCGGATTTAATTCCCCTTCCGGGACAAATGTTTGTGTTCATTTGTTTCGTGTCTGGGTGTAAATAGTATCTATATACCTATGTATTTCCCAAAAAAATATTTAAGTACCTATGTATACCAATTGTCTAGTACTTCATAATTCAAGCATAATACTTGCTTACTTTAGGACTAGATGGCGCTGTGTGGGATGTCCTAGGTATTGTTATTATTATTTATAATACTACTATTTATTGTTCGCTACACAAAAAAGGAGTCCATCAGCCCAGAATTCAGAGATATCAGAATATCGTATGTGACAGCTGCTTTTCTAGACCTGATAAAGTTGACAATAGCATATATTTTAGAATATTTATTTTGTTTACCAATATTTAGTCTAAAGATCGCTTTATTTAAACGTTATTTATTTAGAGTTTCGTACAACCATGACGAAAAAATAAACCTTTATAGGATCGCGCTCGTGTCTGTCTGTCTGTCTGTCACCAATATGATTGTCATAAGCATTATTCACTTTTAAAAAAACCATACTAGGTGACGTGATGGTTTATAGTACGGAACCCTCTTCACGTAAGTCTGACTCGCACTTGACTTGACTAGTTTTTTCAAACAAATGCTAAACGAAAAACATAAGTATTTCCCTTTAATTCTGAAATCATTCGATCTAACTATACGCCTATGCTGTAAATTTTGTAGGATCGAACTACCTATTTTATCTCGATCTACGAATTTCTAAAAAATTATACATATTTTTGAAATGGAGAACTTTTCCACACTTTCCACAGCTTCCCAATAGTCAGATTTATTTAACAGTTACATTGAAATTTTGGACCTCACTTCACTTGTTTCGCTCCCATCCTAATGAAAACGGCGACACTGGTTTCCGTGCAAAAGCATATAGATCAAACAAACTAAGACCAGAAATGGATTCTCACGAGAATCTACAGTAATACTTGTACCTAATGAATTATTTGAAACTATGTACGTACTGCTTTCGAGACTCTACGTCTATTATAATGAATTGGCTGAGGTGCAAGACGTTGGCCTAAGCCTAATAGCAATGTTGTCATCGGGAGTCTAATTCTCCCGAAATTCGATAAAAGAAAGAGATATAATGAGTGTAAAATGAGTGATCGAAGCGTAATTTCTGTATTCTGAAACTAATTATTCCTTCATCTAAACCAAAAAATATAGGAACTTTGTTTATGAAAGCATTCTGAAAACCGACAGTAGGTAAACGTATTAGTCTCTTACACAAAGTATATGACCTGTCTGTGTATTTTAGCCCGAAATTTCTGCCTGTGACAGAAAGACAGGCAAACGTGATGATTTCTAAACTATATTTTGTAATTATTATTTAACATAGAAACATTTACTAATTGACTAATAAGTACTTGAGGCACATATGGGTTATGCCAAAATAATTGTTGAATGGTTATGCCTACTTTCTCAGAGGGTAAACTCGCTTCTCGATTTATTCAAAAACTTTAGGTACTTCAGTATAAATACCTATCTACCGTTGATTTTGTAATATAACATTTTAAAGCTTTAAAATCGTGTCGTGACAGCCCAAAGCGCAACGAACCTGTCTCAAATTTATAAGGCTCCATAGGGCCATGGTTCGAATCCGGGCATGTACCAATGAGTTTTCTGACTTAAGTACATAACTATCACTGACTAAAAAAATGGGCTGAAGAAGATGAAGAAGATGAAAGCTTTAAAATAAGATGCAATAAAATAAATAATATACAATACTTAAATAAAAGATTGAAATTCACTTATCTGTATATAAATACTTGATGATAAAACAGTTCAGTACCTACTTTTTTGTCCTCTGTTTGTCAACCGAATGCTCTTTTTTTAGTAGCTATTGACGAGTTTCATTGTTATTTTTAGTGTATTAAAGAAATTGGAAACAATTAGTTTTTTGTCTCCTACCTCAACGTAGAGTATAGAAAGCTTTTATTTAGAAGTCTCTGTTCGTCATTCTTTCATACTACTTTAAAAAAGTTAGGTACATGCAATAATTATAGAGGTTATACAGTTTAACAAATAATCTTATTGTGATTTGACATGTCATAGATTATTAACAGCTAGGACCATGAAAATATCATTAGACAAGTCGCGGAGTCTTTGTTCTTGAAACGCGAACAATCGTGAATTAAGCACACGAGACCGGAAAACAATAACCCATTTCAAAGCAGTAATTTGTTATTTTAAAAACATTAAACTATCGCCTAGGGATTTCGACCGACACAAAAAAATTGTTTAATAACACTAAAGCTTTTGGTTTCCGGTCAAAAATATGATGGTATTTTAAAATGGTTAAAATTTGCTCATTTGTCCCATAAATCTTGCAACGCTTCTTTTCATAAGAAGTTCATTTCCGATACAATGCCTTGACATGCAAAAGTTGTCTGAAGCTCAGTCTAAAATTTTTCTAAACTTTTTACGTATCAGCCAGTTGTTTGCGATACTGGTACTTTTTCTAGCCTTGTTAATCTTCCCCGTCACTGTCACACTACTACTTTCGATCGAATTCTTCAGTCTTGTAAGAATCAACAGTTTTTAAGGTACCGGACCTCAAAAGGAAAATAGATCCCTTGTGGGATCACTTTATTTTCCGTGTGTCCGTCTTTTTGTTTGTCAAGACCCTTTTTTTCAGAAGTATCAAATCGGAATTGCTAAAGTTATGAAATTCTAAAATTAAACACTGTCTAAAATTTTAAATTTTATTGTTTGGAGTATTATTATCCTGTATTTTAGGCTAAATCCTTAAAGGTTTTATATTTTTGTGTTTGTAGTCATTATTTTTAGGAAGTTATTTGACTTTTATTCTTAACTACTCATTGGAACTTATTCTTTGTTCTTTTAAAGTTCTTTTTTTCCGTTCTTTTGCAAGAAGTTGTGATTTATTTAAATTAAACAATATACTCGTAAATAGGTACTTAAACACAATGTTATGAAATTTTTGTGAATGCTGTTGCGTACCTTTTAATAGTGTGTAGACAGGTTCAGAATATTGTATGTTCTATTATTATTTAGTTTTAATATATTTTACACGTGTTTATATGCTGTTGATATGTTTAATAAGTAAATAAGTTATTATTAAATATTTAGTATAAATATCAAGTTCACGGTCCTTTGAAGATCTAAAAAATTCAAGCTTCTAAGTCAGTGCAATCAAAACATATAACATCGTATACAGATAACATATCAAATATCTGGGACGTTTCATACACGGTCATCTAGTCCCAAACTGGCAGAAGCTTGTACTATGGCTACTAGACCACTGATAGGTATACACTGAACAAATAGGTTCAAGTAAATATTTGTCCCGGGCGGGAATAGACCCCGCTGCCTTTGGATCTGTAGTCGGTTCTTCCGACTACTCCACCAACCGGTCAGATGCGACCATTTATGTAAAATATTTTGATACTTCCATACTCACTCGTCAAAACTTTTCTCCAAGGTAAGTACTCCCCGTTGAGTTAGAATCATGAAAAGCAAAAAGCGAGGTCCACAGCAGAAGTAAAGGGGAAAATCCGAAAATGGTTAATGTGTAATTATGTCCCATATTTTTTATAATATTTATAAAATATATATAAATATATATTTTTGTAATTACTAACTTATAAAATATGTTCCGCACTGAGCATATATACCATCAGCTACGAAACGCTCGGTGAGCAAGTTCGACTTTCATTTAGCCGGCTTATAAAGTTTGTACAACTTTTAATAAGACGACTATTAAATCATATGCGTTTCATTTGTAGAGGTTATAGGCGGCTGGTTGTATAACCGATTGAAAGTTTTATCAAATATTTATTTACTAAATATGGAAAAGCAATTTTTTTCGTAGGTAGGTAATTAATTTCTAGTAATTAAGGAAAGATTACAATTTGCAAATTTTTTATGATAGGGTTAAAATTTTGGAGATTGTGTATTATACTTTGTATTATGTAATTTAGTTTAACAGGTTCTCTACATATACTTGGATAATATTTTACATTAAAATGGTTTTTTTTTTACTTTTTGTTGATTATTTACTAGTTCTGGCAATACAAAATAAATTTTACGGTCATCATTTTTTACTATATCTGGTGGTTAGTTAAACAAGCCAATTAAAAATATCGAACGCGACGTACAACAACAGCGCAACAAAGTCTTACGAGTCCGGAGAGAGCTGCCATAAATAATATTCAACGTGAAGTGCCGGATAATTAAAGTTCGTGTTTTGTTTTCTTTTAAATTTTGCCAATAAGGCGGGATTTACTAGTTTATTATTGCATTAAAATGAAAAAGAAAATTTAAAAAAACAAGCCTGGCTTTTTTACTGTGAATAAACTTTATGTAATAAATAATAGAGCTTTCTAGAAGCACATTTTTTGTCGATGGTTTTTCCACAACAAAAATCTAAGTTCTTAATATTTTTTCCACGTCTTCACATTTTCAAGAAATTATATATATATAATCTGCTTAAAGAGATAGTATTGTAGCAAACTCTTTTGCTACTCTGTAAGCTCATAACTGAATTTTGGGACGTTGCTTCATTCGCTGAACAAGAAAATTTGGAAGATTTCGTTTCTATCGTGTATTGATTGTTCACAAATTGTGTATTATACTATCACTTGGTACAATAACAGCTACTTATATATTGCTAGGATTGAAATTAACCCTCATGTGAACGCTAAGCTAAACGCTCTATCCAATTCACTCTCCCAATATCGTTTGTCTGGAACGCTACGTAATCGCAGCGTTCAACTCGCCCATCTGATATCGTCTATCAGAACTTAGGTTTCTCGACTGACGGCCGGAAATCCGTTCCAAATACAAACTTATACAAACTTCGAGTATGTATTTAATCCTTTCAAATCGGTTGGTAATCGCCTTGTGAGCGACCAGCTGTACAATATTTTTTACGAAACATTAACAATATCATAGTATATAATTAAAAGTAATTTTATTTATTACCTACTGAAATGAAATAAAACATTATGTACCAAACACCCGTCTAGGACCTGGCAGCCTTTATATCCTGATTGTTCTTGTTGATTGGAAATTAATAACCAGGTAAGAAACAAAAAATATATTTCAATTCTATGTTAATAGATTAAACAATGTACTTTTGTCAGTGTACGTACAGCGTTCGTAGTCTGAATAGCTTTTATTCATTCTGTCTCTTTTGTCCTGTTTTATATAATAACAATTCAAATTAGGTATTTCAATTTATACCTATATCCGAAATCATACTTAGGTATTTTCAGTCATAAAATAGCTACAGTTTGTTTGAATAAAATATGTCTGGACGTTTAATATTTTTATGTTGTTCTGAAAAACTATATTTTGGTTTAGACAAAATTGTAGGTATATGCATGTATTTTCGGATTTGGTTAATATAAATAAAGAACGGTGACTTTACTTTATTCCTTTTACTTTATTAATAATAATAATAATAATACATGGGACTTCCCACACAGCGCCATCTAGTCTCAAAGTAAGCGAGTATTATGCTTGTGTTATGGGTTACTA
Organism: Luffia ferchaultella; assembly: GCA_949709985.1. Classification (NCBI taxonomy): domain Eukaryota; kingdom Metazoa; phylum Arthropoda; class Insecta; order Lepidoptera; family Psychidae; genus Luffia; species Luffia ferchaultella. Next base: position 6,086,700 of record OX453244.1, read on the forward strand.
GACAACTGATATACATACATAAATATTTTTGCGAAAACACCACATACATATAACAACCAAGACCCAGTACCAGTATCAATATTCATCATATTAATACTGACCCGACCTGGGATTCGAACCCGGGACTTCCAGCTTCGTAAGCAGGGCCGCTACCCACTAGGCTAAGCGGTCGTATTCTTTTCATTGTGATTATCTATGAACTTACTCTTTCACTGAGCCAGATAAAAACCGATGACTTATAGCAAGTTTAGTTAGTCACATTTTGTTGTTGAGACGCACCCCTTTAACATTTAACTATAAATTATTTAAAAGCTTAGTTGCTAAGGTCAATATGATAATGAAGAATTATAGTATTTTACTGAAATAGTAGAATTGATGTCGTTTCGAAAAATTTAACCTTTCATGTAGCCAATAATGGTATTCTAATACTTAAATATTTTTTTCTAACTACATCTAACAAGGAAAGAGGTGAAAAAGAAAAACTAGTGAAATTTATAATTTAATATATTTTAATGAATCTGCAGTGTTTCACATCTCTCTATGTTATTAGTAGATCGGAATAGAACTGGTGAAGAGCCACTATTTCTCACATAACTGTAACATTTGTCGCGTTATGAGAATTTTTCATTCCCACACCCACGATTTCTCTGTCCAGTAGTCAATACTTTTTACAATGCATTAATTAACGCTCAGCTAAAATCGTCAAAGTTCACACATACTTGTGGACGTAGACAATTTGAGAAATGATGAACTTCACGTCTATACAATAAAAGTTTTTCGTGTACTACGTACCTGTACATACTACCTGTCACGACTAATATGAAAAACCTCTTTATAAAAACTTGTACCTATTGACTATTTAACAATCGGTTGACCAACTTCCATCGCAATTGAGACTTTGTCATGTTCGAGATAAGTGTTAAACATGACCAGTATTATGTATCTATATATATCCATATAAAGTCAACCGTCTGTCCGTCTATCACAGTCGGGTACTTTCTGCATTTTACATACATCGTGACGCCTGTTCTCAGAAGGTTAGGCAGCGACAATCTACTATTCGATAGATCTACATTTTGTACGGTCCTTAGAGATCTCGGTCGCTTCGTCGATATTTACCAATCGTTTTGTGAAGGCTCTTCGGTTATGTTTTCATTTTTACTTTTCAGTATTCAAAAAAAGAACTTTATCAATGAGCTTTAAAATACATATCGGGTTGAAATGTCATGTTCACACATTGTGTACGGTCACAGATGTCGTCTCCACCCATCCGTTCATCGATGCATCATGACTTATCATCGACAATCAACATCGTGTAGAGTGCACAATGGCGTTTAGTAGACCATGATTATAGACAATGGTTGATGATAGTTGTGTTATCGGTTTTTCGAACAAACACCAAAGGAAATTGCACCTAGCGGCGTGCACGCGTCTTCTCGCAGATTCATTGCTCAGTGGCCAGCGCACAAATTGCTCTTTATACTTATAACACCTCTGTAGAAGGGACAAAACTGGTCCACATACATCTATAACTATTGCCCATTATCATAGACAGGTATATTAATCATATTGCTGTGAAATAAATTCATTGTAAAGATACACCTGTTAAACTTAATCTTTTTTTAGTTATGATTAAGCACATCTGGTCGCGTTTAAGGGCACCCGCATCCTGTTTCCATGACACTTTGAGCCGTTCAGACTACTGTGCTCTTTCCAAAGGAAAGTGGAAACTATTTATCTATCGCATTATCGATTTTGGTGAACTCAATCGTGTCATATATGCATCCGAATATTTTTACTTTGACATTTTTTTTTAGAATATACGTAGCTAGAAATTACTCTATACTCACTATAGTAAGTAGAAGGTGTTCTATTCTGTGTAATAAAACTTAGGTATAATACAAAATCTGAAGTAAACCCTCTCTGAATCTGTGACGTATTCGTGGTCTCGAACTTAAAACGATTTACATCGTCTCGCCGACCGACGCGACGACGACGTGCGATGAACACAAGGGATGAAATGAAAAAGACATCGTTTACCCACATGTGGCGTTAAACAGAGATTGCATTACTAACAAACATGCACACACATGGGCAATGTTTTGATAACGGCATGGGAACGTTGTTCTGTTAATAAAATATTTATTTCAGGAAGGAGGAAAAAAAATTCTGACAAACAGATTCAACTATTAGTTTCTTTTAAACAGGTTGGCATTTTTGATGTTTAGTGAGATAAATGTTACAAAAAAATGGCTACGAAATGCAGTTTTACCTTTTTGAATAAAAAATTTAAGTTTATTAATACTTATAAAATATAAAAAACAACAAGTTTTACGACACATTTTTTATTTGACTACCGACATTTTAAATAATTACTTCTGAGAACATAAACACTAAAAGAAAATTGTTTAATCAAAAAATAAAATCTGAAAAAATTTCGCAGGCTCGAATTTTGTGTCTTGCGTCAAAACTTTCTGAGTGAAAATCATATTTTTTAATTTTCTTTTCGGTAGCGTTGTTATGGCAGTGTCTCTTCAAAATAATAATAGACCTGGATCCTACCGCATAAAACCTCACGTCATAACCCACCAATACCGGCCCTCTGACAATCCGCAGTCGGGCTGCCGCCTAGCCCACGATATGGCATGCCTAATACAATTTTCAATTCTGTAGTGACACGCTTAGCAAATTCATTACTTATACGGAGGTTCGTTGCTTTTGTTTTAATATAATTGTTTTAACTCTGACTGTCGAGAAACGACAGCCAGACGTTCGATTTACCTACTTAAAATACATAATTTAAATCTTATAAAACAAATTAAATTGTGTAGGTATGATTTTTGGACAGCACGTATCCATATGAATTTCGTATTCTAATTCAGTATTATATTTTTCGTAAAAAATCCGTAAAAAAAATTATGGAAACTAAGAAAAAACTTGCATTTGGCAGATTCGGCCGTTTGTATGACCTACCGAACATAGAATCGAATTTTTCTTCATATTCCATGAATAGCGCTATAAATTACTCATCTTATTCATAAATCATCACCATATTCTCTAGATTTGGCCCCTGCGACAATCATCTTTTCTTTTACTTAAAAAAAACGGCTTAACGGAAAGAGATTTAGCACCAATAACGAGTTTATTAGTGAATCAAACACAAAATTTGAAGGGTTCCCAAAATCATATTTTTGGAAGGTATCCAAATGATAGAAAAAGGTTGGATGAAGCGGGTTGAGATAACAGGAGAGTATGTTGAAAAATAAATAGTAGTGTGCTAAAGAATAGTCTTAGTTTAATATTTCCGATACTTGTCTCACCACCTTCGTGCCTTCGCTAAAACCATTTTTATCAGATAGTAATCTCAATAAAACCGTCAAAAATTTGTCTGCCGACCCAGCCTAGACAGTTAAGACGCGGCGGTTCTGAGCTTTTACCGAACTTGGGGTTTGACATCACCTACCGCAATGATTTTACATGTGAGCTATAGTTGTCTGCCATAGACGTAAAAACTTCACCGAATGATCGTCAGGAGGGTGTCGAGATAGGATAAAAGTTGTTATACTACTGATTTATACACAACTTATGTTGCACCCATCTCGGTGCTCAAACTGACAGTCAGCAAACAAGTTTCTTTTATCTACATCTGTGATAAGCCTCTGTTTACAAAACGAAATCATTATGTTACCTACGTAACGACGTTACCATGAGCTTCGGTTTGAACTCGCCACCCTCTAGCAAAACGGGCGGCACACTTTATTAAAGGTATAATTTTATTGTGATTACAATCTTGACATGAAAATGGTTTGGTGTTGGTAGCTAATGGCGTAGGATTTAAGCGTGCGGTATCTCAGTCTATAACATAAATACTTTGTGACATGATTAATGAAACAGTTATGTGTTAATTTATGAAAAAAAATTTGATGTTTTGGCTATATGGCACATGGTATCATATAATAATTTTTAGGTACCTAGCTAATACAGAAGTTGTCGTAACTATAGCTACGCTTATATTAGTTAGCAGGCCCTTCGGGTCGTTTTTAATAGCATTTAGTCATTTACTGCGAATCGCGTTGTAAAAATAAAACTATATTGCGTTTACTTTTATCAATAAAAGACACATACTCTATTTAAATTAATATTCACATCTCGTGGCGCTATGTCCTGGGCACTCGCGCGTTTTCATCGCGACATATTGTTAACTCTTCATATGACCTCGTAGGAATAATAAATGTTGCACATTAATTTTCAACATTTTTGGACAATATTCAACACTCCACACTATTTTATTAATGGCGTATTCTATCTGTTTTTTAAGTATTAGTCTGTTAATCAAACCACAGATCCTTTTTTAGTCCAAGAATTGTCATGATTTTTATAAAAGTCTATTTGGTTGATAAATAGTAAGTATCATATACTATGCTTATACACAGGCTGCGGTCAGTCAGTTAAATAAGGGTGTGTTAAGGCGCAACCCCCTAGCGAATACTTGAAATATAAAAATAATTAAAAAAAAAAAAACATTATCCTAATATTTTTACCTAAAAAGAGTGTTTCGTCATAGATTTTTCATGCTGTCTGGTATGTCGATATATAATAATTTTCACAGTCAGTTTTATTTTTGTAAAACGGTTATATAAAAATATACCCGTAATTACAAACAACTTGAAAGAAAAACCTGAAAAAAAATTGTCGTAACCTCGTCAGCAACAGCGTCAGTTAATACGGCAACAAACAAATTCCGGTCAGATTAAGTTCTACACCTGTTCAAAAAAAAAAGAAAAATAATATAAACTTGTTTATCAACACGGACCGTTGATTGCACGGTCAGCCGTCTTAATTGGTTTCTCTCGCAGGCAACTGATTATATGGCCTTATCACACGTGAATATAATTGAGAATTTAATAAAACTTGCGCAAAGATAATGATTCTTAAGATTTATTATGAAAGAATATTAAAAAAGTCAAGTGCGAGTTGACATACGTTGAAGGTGCCGCACCAAGATTACATGAAGATTTAGATTTCAGTTAGAGGTACAGCTTTAACACAAAACTCCAAGACTATACAAAAAAATTGTAACGCTTGATTTATATGGTTTTTTACGTGAACAAAACCCAGATGTTGCAGCAAAGATGGGGTCCAGGTGGGGTTTAGCCACTCCGCCTCCACAATCGCCCACACCTCTTCACCTACCCGACGAAAACTAGAAGAACGTGACTGGGAAGTGTTCAGGTATCCACCGTATATAACTTGCCACTTAAAATTTCTACCTGTCACTTCAGAACTCTATAGGTAAAATAATAATAATATAACGAATTATAATAAAAAAATATTATAAAACGCATAACGTTGATATATCAAAAGAGGACTCTCAAAAGAGGTAGGTACCTGTCACAATTTTTGGTCATAAATCTGAAAATTTCTACAGCAATTGATTATGACACTATCTAGAAAATAGCAACATGTTATCGATCCAAACATTTATTTTGTTGCCTCGGGCACAAGGAACCCTTATAAGATCACAACGTTGTCCGCGTGTCTGTCTGTCTGCCAAAATATTTAGGTCTACCGTCTTTTATAGCTGTTAAGAAATCAAGTTTCTATGTCAACGCAATCAAGAAAATGCGGTCATTCATGCCGCTGATTTTGACACTCAAGTAAATCAAAACCGTTAAGGTCCGCTTCCACTTACACCAGCTCATTATGCCCCACTGCAGGGGCTTAGGCGTCCCCCCATGGTGAGGGGGATCGGAGCTTAATCCACTACGCTGCTCCAGTGCGGGTTGGTGGATTTACCGTTAGGGTACTTCCCATTTAACTAGAATCACGAAATCTTGATAAGAAGCGAGGTCACACAGCACAAGTAAAGAAAAAAATCCGAAAATCGTTAATTTTTAGTTCAATGACATAAAAAATATTCTTTTATTATTACAAACTTATACTTTTGTTTTTAGAAATATATAACGCAAATAATATTGTGTGGCGGTACGGAACCCACTTGCCTGGTTCCTTAATATATGAGATACGGATCTCTAAAAAGTTATGGCTTGAAGCAACATTTTAGTATAATTCACAAAATAAAATTACAAACCATTTCTCTGAAAACTTTAATGTTATATTGAAAGGTTTATTTTAAAATCAAGAGCTGTCATAAATTTTAGTACACCTAAAAAACATTCATCTCATAGGACTTCTGAAATGAATTCAAGCAAACACGTCGAAATAACACTTGACATGATCGTAGAGAAGTTAAGACGTTTAAAAGCGCCCAAACGGGACTCCACTCGACACTAATCTGAGACAAGTTTAAAGTTTGTAATTAAATTTAGTGGAAGTAACGAGTACCCTTAATGCGACTTAGTCGTGTGCTTGTCGTGTGCTTGTCGTGGTCTCGAATGATTTTGATATTTGAATAATCCAACGTCGAAAAGTTTTATCTTGTTAAATATCTACCATAATCTGTGATGAATAGAATAATCTTGACCACATTATGAAGTATGAATATAGTTTGGGTTTAAATAGAACTTTGTAAACATACGCCAAAATACTATAGAAATATGAATAAATGAAATTGAAATGTCTGCCTGTGATTTTGAAATCACAGACTTTTTAACCAAACGTTACAAAATAACACTGTAGATAAAATAATTTATTATGAAAATGTTACCAGTATATTAACCCACAGTGTGGATTATTTGATTAAATATAAAAAACTGCCCCCTTAAGAAAATTAGATAACAAGCAAAATTTTGGTATAGATTTAGTGAAATTGTACTAATAAAAAGACTACTCCATTGCATTCCATCAGCCCTTTTTTACACCCCACAGCAGGGGCTTAGGCCTCCCTTCTAGATGGCTTCCTTCCAGAGGGCTTAGAGCTTAAATCCACCACGCTACTCCAATGCAAATTGGTGGGTTGTAACGATCTCCATCCATTGACAGCAACCGAGACCGACTGCTTAAAGTGCTCTCCTATGCCGGCGTCAGTGATAGTTAATGTACTTAAACGTCAGAAAAACTCATTGGTACACGCCCGGATTCGAACTACGGCCACATGGCATTACGCTGCGCTCGGGCTATCACGACGCCAAAAAGACTACTAGAAAGTCAAAACCAACACAGATCTACGCAGATTTTCAACTTTGTGTGTTTTATTGTCTTCACTTCACTGCGCACTGTAAATGCATCGAAGCGCCTGAAAATTATTATTTTGCAATATGCATAATACCGAATGTTTTTCTAAAATGGAACAGTATGGGCAAACATTAAACCGTAAGAGGTACGAGGAAATAAACATTCCGTAATTTTAGCTCTTCTTTGATAAAAATGCAATTTGTATGTATAGTTTTTTGGTCAAGTGCGATTATTACGAAATGAGTCGTAAAGTTCGCAAATTTTTTTGACACTAATGACTCTTTTGTATCGGGAACAAATCATTCTATGCGACCAAAAATCCAAAAACGGGGAATTGGTTAAATTTTGAAGAAAAAAAACTACAATTAGGTAAGCGCACAAAGATTTAATAAATTTTAAGAAAAAACTTGGCATAGTTTATCCATACGTAAAATTTTATTTCAGGTAATAAAATTAAGAAGCTTTGTAAGAATATTTCTTGCAGTCCATTCGCTAAAGACGATTGCATAATAATATCACAACAAGTGTTCAAAGTAAATCGATGGTTTCAAAGTGACCCGAAACTACAAAACGAATATCTGTTCTAAAAATCTTTATTTTAGCAACAAAAAGAAATAGACGAGTAAGCATAACGTAGAACAAATACTGGGCACAAAAAGAAATTTTAAAAGGGAATTATAACCTGAATCTAAAAAAGACTGTAATGGATTCCTGCATTCTCACAAGCCTAACTTACGCCAGCCAGACATGGGTTCACAGAGAAAGTAAAAAGCAAAATCTTATCCCGTCAACACGCAATGGAATGAAGTATCTTGAAACTGAGGAAAGTGCAAATAATTATAAACACAGATATAAACTAAATTAATAGATGCCCTTCATTTTAGTTTAAAACAGAAGTGGAGGTGGGCAGGACACCTAGTAAGATACGAAGATAAAAGATGGACGTACCAAACAACTAAATCATCATTATCATCATCAGCCCATCTTTACCCCACTGCAGGGGCTGGCTCCCCCAGGGTGAGAAGGGGGGCTTGGAGCTTAAGTCCACCACGCTGCTCCACTGCGGGTAGGGAACTGTAACGACCGCCATCTATTGACAGCGTCCGCGACCGACTGCTTAACGTGCCCTCCGAAGCACGGTGTCAGTGATATTGTGTACTTAAGTCAAAAAAACTCATTGGTACACGCCCGGATTCGAACCATGGCCCTATGGGGCCTTATAAATTTGAGACAGGTTCGTTGCGCTCTGGGCTATCACGACACAACTAAACTAAACAACTAAATGGCCGGGCCCAAAAGGCAAAAGAAGTGTTGGAAGCCAGAAGAAAAGATGGACTGATGACATAGTAAATAAGGCAGGAAAAAATTGGATGCACACAGCCAAGAACAAGGAAAGGTGGAAAAGGATGGAGCAGGCTTTTACCCATGATGGGGCCACACAACAAATAGCAAATTAATACAGTATATATACATATAATAATAATCATAATTATTGATTCGAAATTAAGTGAAATAATAAAGCTATAATAACAATAATAATAGAGCATGGAAATTCAACATTGTGACACCAAAAATGTGAACCAAAAAATGTACGCCGTAGACCTAACAAATATCCACTTGATGTGAAATATTCGCTGTGAGTTGAATTTTGTGTGACCCACATATTAAAATCGCACAGGAAAAGTAAATAAAGATTCTAACATTACTTTTTTATATGTAATTTAACAAAATATTTGATTCAACAATGATATGAGGTATAAAGTCTATCTAATTACCGAGTCTGACAATTGTCTAACGTTTCCAATCGTTTCGAAGTATGAGCCGCTTCGTGCTGATTGTTATTCTATCTAAGGTAGGTATAAGAGAGTGTAGTGCCGAGTTATTGGAGCTACTTAGTTTGGGCTCGCGATGTTTTGATTCAAGGAATCAATTAGTAATAAATTCATAGAAATTCACTAAGTGGATTTCGTTTGAAATCGCCGCCAATTAAAATGCCAAGAGCTTAACCATCCCTCCCGACAAACTATTTCAGATAGGAGGGGACAAAAAAACTCGTTTATTTTTATTATGTGGACTTTAGGCATTTGTTACCTCCAATCAGGATATACGTTATTTTATTTCATTTTTATTTTTACTGATTTATACAATACAACCTCTGTAGCGTAAGCGAGAGCTTTGCCTGCTATTTGGAATTATCGATGTTATTTATTTTTATGATTCATTTATTTCGTCCAAATATATATAGCAAATATTTTTGCAAGTTATAGGGGTTCCATTTCATTTTCCTTTTCAGCAGCCCTTTATATACCCCACTGCAAAGGCGTAGGCCTCCCTTCAAGATGAGGGGGCTTGGAGCTTAAATCCACCACGCTGCTCCAATGCGGGTTGGCGGATTGTAACGACCTTCATCTATTAACAGCGACTGGGACCCACTGCTTAACGTGCTTTCCGAGGCACGAAGTCAGTGATTGTTAATGTACTTAAGTTAGAAAAAACTCATTTGTACACGCCTGGATTCAAACCATGGCCACATGGCCTTATAGATTTGTAACATGTGCGCTGCGCTCGGGCTATCACGACACTCACACTCACATAGGGGTTGACGTCTGATATTACCGTATGATATAGGAAAAAATACAACTGGAAACATATTCACTATGTAGGTATTTCTGCCATTTAATATGGATAGTGAAAATACCTTTACGATATAACTCTGGGGAGCAAGATTCCACAAAATTCAAAGGCGATTTCAACCACTCGAGAACGAATATTTTCTTATGGAGAAAATTGTACAAATTGCAGATAAAACTAAAGTTGGTGGAGGTCAAGTCTGCAGAGTATGTGCGGTGGGAGAGGAAGGTTTATGTGTGTAACTCCTGTAGCGTTAAAACGGTTTCGTGTGCGGTGTGTGCGTACTTAAATTAAACAACATAAGCGATTTTTATGTAATTTTATTAACAGTATAAAAATCAAATAAATCAAATAGTAAATAGACAGATAATCTATACAAACGCATCTGTTATATAAATTCTTAATTCAAAGGTTGTTAAACAAAGTATTCGAAAAGTTGAAGTGCTTTCCTACCTGCGTGCGTATCTTCTAGAAAAAGTCTGTAAATTAATAGATAGTAGCAAAGTAGGTACAATGAAATAAATAAGGCAACCAACTTTCCTTTAAATTTTCATTAGGTACCTATAATAAAGCGGGCCACAAAATCGCGCGACGATTACGCCGCGGCCGGTAACAGGGAGCGGACGATAAATTTTAATGAACGTCACATAGTTCGGTGGCGTGCCCTCCTTTTCTTGTCAAAACGCCGGCCAATTAATTTTGTCTGAACACTCGATTCGCCGGCCCGGGCATTCTCGAGACTAACTTCATGTCTATGACTCCTCCCCAACTCTACTTATTTTATTTGTCATTTTCCTTTTACTCTTCTTCACTGATCAAATCTAGATTCCCTTCCAGTTAAACATATTTGATAGTATTAAATGACAGGCTCATTTCATTTTTGTGTAACATAAGCTAACACAAAGAAACTTATATTCAAAATATTGCAGTAAGTTTAGCATTATTTTCTGGTAATAATAGTAAAACAGTTACTGGGTATTACCTAATCTGTACATGATATTACATTACTGAGTTTCATGGGTTTCCCTTTACAAAGAATAACAACGTATGTGCTGTGACACGCTTACATCCCGGACTTTATAATCGTATAATTTTAAATCGTGTTCAAGATGGACATTAATACAACCTTTTACAGTTTATAGTTGCCACGACTTCAGAAGCGACAGCTAGGGCTCGTAGTAACATTTTGAGGCGGCCAGATCATAGTTTGCCGTCACATATTATTTACTTGTGTTACAGTTACAGCTAGCGGCTCTATATGTTTAAAAATATGAAATTAAAGTAAGTAATGTGTTTATAATGTATTGAACATCTCAAACTCGGTTATCTAGTCCTAATCACCTAACCAATGCAAGGTCTGGATTTTGGGCACGAAACCACCGATATACCTAGTTAAATATTTCATTGTATATATTTATAAACAATATATACAATACAGTATTTTTCTAAAATGAAAATTGTATGGGCATATATTAAACCGTAAGAGATACGAGAAAACTATTTAGTAGTTGGTTAAATTATGAAAAGTTTTTTCAAAATTAAAATTTGGGCGTTTTAGTAGGTATAAAGAGTCCTTAATGTTCAACTTCCATGGTGTTTTTAGGGTTCCGTAGCCAAATGGAAAAAAGGAACCCTTATAATTTCGCCATGTCGTCCGTCCGTCTGTCTGTCTGTCTGTCTGTCTGTCTGTCTGTCTGTGGTTTTTCTCGGAAACTATTGGCAATAAATATATGAAAATTGCAAGGTAAACGACATAGTGAATACAGGAAAAAAAAATTTCTGGGACAGGTCGCCATACATGTAATTGAAGTACGAAAAAAATTAATTCATCGTATATTAACGCAAGAGGTACCAAACGATAGGTTTATAAAAATGATATTCAAGGTTTCAAACCATTTTTTTTATTTAAGTCAACAGTTGTTGAGATATGCACTCCTAAAGTTCTAATTTTTGTTTGAGTCATGTGTCCCTCCCCCCCCCTTCCCTCTACCAGCTAAACCGTTGTTTTGGATATATGGAAAAAAATTATGATTCAGGAGTATATATAACGTAGTTAAAAGGAATACTATCACAGCTAACTAGACTGTATTAATTAACAATAGATTAACTTATAAAATGTACTTTTACAAGTAAAAATTTTGTGAAAATTTCATATAAAATGACAGATATCGTTTAGCAAATAAGCGAAAACTAGATGCATTGTATTTTTGTGATGTTATTGTAAATGGTAATTTAAAAAAAAAACATTTTATGATGAAAACTACATTGTATTACTAAGTACTATAAATTTACGCTTTCCTTTGGAGAGCTTACTTTCTTCACAATCGATACTAAAAGTCAAAGGTTCTGTAATAAAATAAGTAATAAAAATTGTCTCTAGCTATCAGTGCACTCATGTTATTATTTTTCGGATTAGCCAAAGAGGATCGAACGCCTTATAAATAACTACCGAAATAAAAATGAAATATATTTATACAATAATTCTTAAATTACATAATAATAACGATTAATGGTTAAGTTCGATTAACGCCGCGTTCGTTTTTTTTTTATATTGTATGGTGGTACGGAACCCTTCGTGTTCGAGTTCGATTCGCATTTGGCTGGTTTTTTTGTGTGTTGTTTTCGGTTTATTTCTATGTTGTTTGTATTGAAAGAACGTTTACCTACAAAAAATTAAAAACCGACGTCAAAACAACCACTAAACATAACCTAAACAATTACTATAAAGTATTGAGAACATAACATAAACTAAAAAGTTAAAAATAATAATTTTTAGTGCTTAAAGAAAAGAGCATAAGTCGGTGCTAAATCGTTCACTTTATATTGTATTCTATTTTTGTTCTAGTTGTAAATAAATCATTGTTGTAATTGTTATTACCTGGTAAATACCCATTTACTCCTAAAGTGACTGAGTTAGCACCAACTTCATAAGCTATATACCACCCATTAATGTTCTTTTCCTTAAGTAGGTACTTAAAATTATGATTTTTTATTTTTAGTTAATGTTTCTGAAGTCGGTTTTTAATTTTTATATTATATTTTGATTTATTATACTGTCAATTTTCCGTACATAAGTTTTTGCTAAAAAATTCAAATCGTGTAAACTCAAAATGTGTTTTTGAAATATCAATAAAAATTACAATCAATTCCTATAATATATAAATAATTCTTCTACTTTAAAAAAAAAAAAATTAATTTTTTAATTATAAGTAACTGAAATTGTATTTAGTATGAATTTGGCTTCTAAACGCGCTGCTCAAGATAGCACCGTTTGGAGAAAACTGTCGACAAATCGCAGTATTATACCTTAACTTCTAACTGTTAAGGAGTACTGCAGCTTCCATCATCAACTTAGCAGCATTAGATTATGACTCCTAAATGCAACCACCTGAATAACTAAAAAAAATAGTGCTAAACACACTATGCATGGCTATAAAATTTAAGGGTTTCTCTCTATTTCCCAAGTATCCCATCATCATCAGATCCTGACTTCGTAACAATGAGACTACCTTGACAGTTATACCCTTTGGAATAAAAAAATAAATTTCGAAATCGGTTCACAATTGGCGAAATTATCACATAACAAACATAAAAAAAAACATTCAGTCGAATTGAAAACCTCGTTTTTGACATCGCGTCGTCGGTTACAAAACCAATAGCGCAGGTCAGCCCGTTTTATTGGTACACTAGAGCCAAGCCAATTTCGTGCACACTAGACGAGGCCTGTTTGTTCTGTACCTTCTTGTGTGTGTTGTAACAAAATTGAGCTTTTAAGTATCGAACACGGTATCTGTCTGATTTGCCGTCTGTACGAAACAGCCGATGACGACAACTGCATTACAATTCGGTATGTGTACATATCCTGGTTTGAAAAGAATTTATAATGACCAGTTAGATACTTTGTATATACAGGGTTTCACTCAGAGTCTCTACCGAAATCCTTTTTTGTGCCGTTATTGAAGAAATCTAAATATTAATACGTGAAGGAAAAACTTTGGACAAAAATGTGAGTAGCACGGTGAGTAGGTACGGAGTACGGTGCGGTGCTACTAGTACAAATTAATTAGTCGACATCTACGAGCGAATTATTTTAAACTTCCATTTTTTTCTCCTGAGACATATCTACATTCGCCATGATTAACTTTAGGTAGATTTCGATTTCGTTAGCTAACTATCTATAGTTTTTCTGGCGAATGATGGGACATGTGTTCTGCGATTTCTTGTTAAATATTATTAGTATCAAGCTTTCAGATTTACTTACTCTATGATTATTTTTTTTATAGAACCAATATGGTATACGTCAAAATAAATTTTCCGTGTGCGAACTGAAAATCATGGAATCACCAACAACGTCGGATTTGCCAACCAACTAATTTTTGTCCGTTTCAAAAACATGTACTTGTATTCCTGTTTTTATGTATTCCCATAAACACTTGTTGGTTGGTCCGTGAGCCATGATACAACAGTGTACATTTTAGTACATAAGGAATGACTTTTATTCTAAGAGGAAATGAATAGTTAAACTCTCATTGAGTTTAATTTTATGAAATATAATTAGTATACAGGATATTTTGAGAATGGACATTTTACCTATCTATAAATGTTACTCATTGTTTTAAACTTATTTTGTATTTTATTAATTACCTACTTCATTAATGAATGAATTGACATTCCTTGCCATAATGGGTTTAATTAACCTTGGCTTGGCTTCCATCGTTTCTTAAAAATGATTTGTTATGTACTTGTTTGTAGTTCACGTGAAGAAAATGGAGGTACAAATACAAGCCCGATTTTACTACTTCCCCTCGGTTCAGAGGAAAAAAAGATACGCGTTCCTAATTTTTCATTTTTTTCACATTTACTCATTTTTTATTTTAGTATTGGGAATTTTTCTTGTCGTCATTTTATAGGAATTAACGTACTGTCGAAGTTCTGTCAGTGGGTTTTAAATTTGTTTTCTATATTTTCTAGACATCTATGATGGCCGACTAGGGGTGGTTTCACCGCTAATTCTGGAAATTCCTACTCCAGAATTGTTTCGTGCCCATTCTAGGATGTCGGATGTCACCGAGAAAAAAAAACAAAGTTTATTGCGTACACTGAGGCTTCAGCATCATCGGCCATCACTTTTCAAGGGGCAGGTTCCCCTGAAAAATAACTCTGGATATGGTAATGGTCGCTGGTTTTACTTCTTCATTTCGAATTGTTACCTGACACACTATTAAATTTGTAATGCATAAGCAAATAACACAGACAAGTCAACCTTATAGACCACGCTTTGACAGGGAGTAGCATTCGCCAAGGCTATGTAGTTACACTACATAACTACGTCTCTTGTGAGCGGTCAGTTGGAAGCAGGTCGGAAGCCATTAAATTGTCAATTTTGAACGAGCCAATGAAAACTAGCCTACCTCTCCCCGCACCCCGCCACTTTTTGGCGATTTCGTTTTCGTACTGACGTTTATTAAAGCGTGGTTGAAGTTGACTGGTCTGTGGCAAATAACTATAGTTTGTTTAAAAACGATCATTACTTTCTTCGTGATAACAGCAGTGCCAAAGGTTGATTCAAAACTTTTTGTTTAGGTACTCATTTTCGGTATAAAACTTTGTGCGTTACTCCTTAACACACAAACCTTTAAAATCATAGAGTAAATTATTATGACAGCAGCGTTTGGTTTTAATATGGTTTTAATAGTCATAAATGCCAAATCACAGTATCGAAATGACATTATGCAATTTTGCGGGGTTGAAGACTGGCACGCGGGAACTTTACGAGGGTGCAGATCGGCGCGCGGAGACCTTACACACTGAAACTCGGTCTACAGCTAGCTAGACTATGAGTGGTTTGACAGTAAACGCAGAAGAGGGCTTCTACTCAATTTGTACTTTTTTTATGTTTAAGATCCATTGAACTTGTTGTGAAGTTAGCATTTATTGCCCACTACTGAATCTGAACACAGTTGACACATATATGTTTTATTTATTGCGTATCAAACAAATACATTGTCGTGATAGCCCAGAGCGCAACGAACCTGTCTCAAATTTATAAGGCCATAGGACCATAGTTCGAATCCGGGTGTGTACCAATGAGTTTTTCTGACTTAAGTACATTAACTATCACTGACTCCGTGCCTCGGAGAGCACGTTAAGCAGTCGGTCCCGGACGCTGACAATAGATGGCGGTCGTTACAATCCCCAACCCGCAGTGGAGTAGCGTGGTGGATTTAAGCTCCAAACCCCCTCCTCACCCTGGGGGAGGCCTAAGCCCCTGCAGTGGGGTAAAATGGCCTGATGATGATGATGATGATGAAACATATACATTTCAAAAATATTATTGTTTTACATTGCCCTGTTTAGTTATTTAATCAGACTAGTCCCCTAAGTATCAGAAGTATTAAATTATACTACGATTAGAAGATACAAAAATTTATTATATTAATTATTAATTAATAATATACAAATCTTTATTAAACTCGTAAATATGTTAATTTTGAATTATTATATTATTATTATATTAATTTTCAATCGTCGGCATTATTACTATTTCTGTTTCCATGCACTTATACAGAATATTGCAACGATAAATAAAGAAAAATAAAATATGTTGATCAGTATCTGGAACAAAGATAAATGCACAGATTTAAATGAGACAAAATATAAATATGAAAAAATAAATGAAACGAACCTTGTCTTGCCAGCTTCTATTCTCTGCGCACTGTTTGTATGGCATTGTAGTAAATGTGACAGAGTTGTAAAGTGGGACCCAAATTTCAGGTAGTAGCCAAAATAGGAAATCGTCTATTTCTTTTCGAATGCGATATGTAGGTCTAGTGACTAAATCTCGCATCTGAAAGTTATTAATAATAATATTTTTTTAAATGCTGTCGCACAATGTATAAAATAGTTCTATTCCTAGATAAGTACGTAATTTTTTATTTCTAAGTACGTACTTATAAACTATATAATTTTATTGTATGCTAGGTTATTTTTCGTATACTTTCAAACCATAATACATACATTACATTACAAACTTAATAGAAAATCTATTTACGACATAAAGTTACTGAGGATACGTTTTTTACGGTAAATTAATATTAAATGAGTAATTGCATGTTCATGGAAAAAGTATGAACAAACGCACTTTTGGGAAAATAAGATTTTCTTCTTTTTAAATAAACATATTTTAAAACTAGTGTTATACGACAAAAGTATTTTTTGGATGAAGGTATACGCAAAATAATGTTGTATACTATGTATATAGACTGCACTGGATTTACAGTCCTACAAACCGTAAGGGTGACTACTGACTACACAGATATTCGGCACGGCCGGATGGTTAAGGTCGGTTTTTCTTTTGAGGAAAGTAGCAGACCAACCAGGTGACTACACATAAAAATATATAAGATTTGGTACGACCGGGCAACAAGAACGATTGGCTAAAATCGTCTTGCCACTTGGCCTACACGACTCGACCTGCTAGGAACTGCGGGTATAAAAGACAAACAATACTGAATGGCACAACAAAACGGGAACGAATTTGCAGGCGATCTACGTGGGCGGCATTAACAAATATGCGATATCGCACGCTTTTGTCGTTGCATATACGGCAGGAAACTAGAATAAGTGTAGTAAGTAATCAATTATGAAATAGCTTTGTAAAGCGAAAAAGTGTCGTATCGATATTATAATAACAATAATAACAACTGGGACATACCACACAGCGCCATCTAGTCCCAAAGTAAGCAAGTAGTATGCTTGTATTATGGGGTGCTAGACAACCGGTATACATTCTTAAATATTCTTTTATATTATACACATTTATAGTTACTTTTTATACCCAGACACTTGTATGTCTGGACAATTGGATATGTTCATGCACACAAGTGTTTGTCCCGGGCGGGAATCGAAGCCGCGACCCTTGGCTCCGCAGTTAGGGTCTCTAACCACTCGGCCAATCGGTCAGTCTTATTATTGCGTGCAATTCTCTTCCAAACAAATTATAGTGAAATCATTATTACTTTTATTATTTTTAAATGCATATACTTGTTTATATAATCTACAGCTACTATTAATTAGTGAAAAAATAAAACACAAAAAAAATTAATGTTTGTGAAAATCCTAAGACGATTGCAAAGTCCAGTTAATGGAAACTCGTAAAGGAAATTGCGATCATCCTAGCTTTTTGCAGGATTTTAGAAAACATTATTTCAAACACTTAAGGACGTGGCTTTACAATAATCTATGTAGCTACTGCTAGCGAACCGAACCATTTTCCTAACGCCTCTTTAAAATTATGCGGCAACTTATAAAATCATCGTCTTTTATTGCAGACCTTTTTCGCGGCATGTTCTTGGAAAAGTGCCATTATTGACTTGCGGAGCGAGCCCAAATGTTCGCTTCCTAGTAACGAAAAGTGCACGTGAAGAAACTAAAGCAGGAATTTGATTAGTTAATTTTTTTTCTTTTCATTCTTTAGTTGAGAAGCATAAACGAACAAAACAATATTGAAGCATTATTTCTCATGTTAAGTACAAAATAACAGAAAATATTTTAAATATGCTTAAAATGCAATTATATGAAAGTGTATTTGCATTATTTAGTCAGATACTTAAATTGCTCGTGGCACCATCAATCGAAGGCTAATTTGTATTTGTATCAGGTAGATTTATTAGGTATGTTTGGCTGTGTGAAATTCATGGTTGATAGAAAATATGTAGTATGCGAAAGAACTGGCTAAAATAACACCAGTCATAAACCCTGTTTCACAAGAATTTCAGAAAAGCAAAAGTTATCCTAAACCCTTTTGAAGATAATAATAATATAGCAAGTATAATAAAAAAAATTAATTTAGATAATATAAATTAATATCAATAAACCTCATAAACTTAAATACTAACAAATAAAAATTTAATTCAATTCAATTATTTACTATGAATATTACATTTTAGAAAAGGATTTTTTTTTTTAAATAAACTAGCGGCCGTTTAAGCCTTCAATCGAGTGGATACAACGTGTGTATTCGCTTTTATTTAGTGTTGATTTTACAAAAACACTGACGCTTGTTATTTTTTATTTCCAACCAAAAACATAAATTCCAATTTTTACTATTTTACTCCTTTAAGGGTTAAATTTCCATTAAACTTGAAACACACCTTTGTAGTCCCTAACCATAAGCCAAATCACAGATAAATAATAAATTTCATGCTTTTAACTTTAAAATTGACGGAAGAGGCCCGTTAAAGGTTAAATTGGCGAAAATCATGAAACCACCAGCAAACCACATAATATTTAGTTTCTAACGAAAAAACCGAATACCAATTTTCATGCGTTTAGCTTCAAAATTTAGGAATTTCCATAAAAACATACATATTTTACTTTCTCAGGAGTAGAATTTTCTAAATCTTGAATTAGAGGATGCTTACGTCACGAAGGAAACCTTTATAGAGTCCACATTTTGTGTGATTCGCTTCAATGTAGGTAAATTAATCCTGAAAAATGACTGAATTCCCATACAAACTTTCAACCCCATATTTTACTCCCTTACGCGTTAAATCTCCATAAAACTTGAAACACGTCTTCATTGATAATTTCTGACCATAAAACCAAATAAAGAATTTGTTGGCGTTCCCATTAATTCGAAAAAAAGAAACAAATATAATCTTTAAACTAGCTCGTTACACAAAAAGTAACATAGGTGTCGACGAATTTTGGAAAAGCGAATAATGGAGCCGCACTATCTGGATTCAGCGAAAGTTTGATGATTTTATCACGATAGTATAGCGGCAGTCGACAGTCGCGTTTCACGGATTTAGGCGTATCAGTGTATTACCCCTTACTGAAGAGTAATAAAATCATCCATTTCGGCAATGGTATCGACGGAATCACAGGTAAATACCACCCATGAAGAATGAAATAAGTGAACAGTGAGTAATCAATAATCCGCAAATCCGTCAACCAGCATTGGAGCAGCGTGGTGAATTTAATCTCCAAGCCTCTCAACCTGTGGGGAGGCCTAAGCCCCTACAGTGGGCTATAATGAGCTGATGGCAAACAATGAGTATAACGAACCAAGTGTTAACATAAAATTTTATTGTAGGAGTGTACCTACCTATCATAGTATGGTTGCATGCAACTGAATCTATTTTCGGTATAAATACTTATGTGGTGCGGCCACATAACGCTAGCAGATTCTGGAGCGGATCTAATTACTTTAAGGAGATAGTCTATCTCTCCGCGGCTTAAATTTATATTAATATCGAATATACGGCTCATTATTTTCAAAAACTAAGAACCGACGGAAATCATGTTTTTAAATAATTTATTTAAAACAACTAAACAAGACATTAAAAAAAACATACAGCCCTGTGCAGTATTTCTCCTATTACATATATTTTTCCTGTAAATATTGACGACCGCTTAGCCTAGTGGGCAGCGACCCTGCCTACGAAGCTGGAGGTCCCGGGTTCGAATCCCAGGTCGGGTCAGTATTTATATGATGAATATTAATACTGGCACCGGGTCTTGGTTGTTATATGTATGTGGTGTCTTCGCTTGGTACCCAAAATACAAGCTAATGCTTAGTTTGGGACCTAGACGTTGTTGTGATTGTATGTGTTATTATTATTTGTGTTATTATTGATACAGAAATACAGCGAGGATTAGACATGGGCCGAACCCTCTTTTTTGTATAAAAATCCTAACCCCTTAACAAGAAAAAAAATAGGAATCTGATGCAGTATTACTAAGACGATTCTTTACAAAATAAGGTGCATTGAAATTCAATTTCACCATATTTTTAGTAGGTTCCTAAAGTAAATAAAATTTATTTGAGCTTCTACCACTACAAATACCTACTACAATAAATATTTGTATTTTAAATAATTATATTTTTTCTCTTTGGGCAGTGAAAATTAATGTGCAAAACTATTTCCTTCGCGAGTGGCTTGAATCCGTCGCGTCGTCGTCACCCAGGATTTTATTAAAATATCCTTCGCTGCGTTCTGGATGCAATATATCACCCTCGCCGGAAATGCACTATTTACCCGACTGAGCAACGCAAATAAGGAGTATGTCTTTGTCAGTATAGCCTAGATATGTATGTCTGTTAGTTCTTTTTTTTTAGAGTGCCTCTAAAGAGGAAACGCGTGGACCGATTTTGATAATTCTTATAATAATCGGTTTGTCTTAATTTTATGAGTGTCACTAAAGACATGACGGTAATAAAAATTCAATATGGCGACAATCAAACGCCATCATATAACAAAGAAGTTTGCGGATTTGGTTGATATACCACCTACACACACACACTAAGTGTGTATTAATTAGTCATAATTATAATAATAATTTTGCGCACATCGACTTACACCATCACACTTTCAATTCCTTCAAAAAAGTTATCAATAATTCTATATAAATTTTATTAATATTGTTGTTGCTAACACTGTTTTCGTTTGTTATTTTTATTAGTTTTAGTTGTATTAAGTGACTTTTTATTTATTTTTTGTTTAATTTTCTCTTTTCTCTGTTTTCTTGTGTGAATGTAGCGATAATAGATTTTAAATATTTGGAAACATTTTGTTGGTTGTTACAATGTTCTAAACTATATTTTTATTTTCTGTATGTGTAATCCATGTAAACGACTGTTTTAGTTTCCTGAATAAATTAAAAAAAAGAAAAGAAAAAAACAATTCCCTAAAGACTTTAACCATTGAAAAGGTCTTCAAAATTCATTTTTTAACAAATCATTTTGCTTTTTATTGAAGGACCATGTAGAATTTTTGACGATTTAAAGTTGGTTGGTAACCGTTATCACCTTTTTTTTACGAAAAGACAAGACTGTAAAATTTACCATCTTACGATAGCTAAAAAGTAAAAATAAGAAATCCTACTACATGAAAATCAAACTTTAAGAAAAAACAGACGGAAACCAGATGTCTTACTTCTCTCTCTGACCCCAAAACCATGCAGTCATTAAATTCAATGAAAAAAAAAAAATTAAATTAAAATAATTTCGGATTTATCACTTTTTCCAATTTCATTTTTTTGTCCCCTTGTTTAACATTTATTTGTTAGTATGATTTCAAATATGTTAAATCGCAGCCAGTAAATATTTCGAGTTAAAAATTACCTCGATATAATTATACATAGCTAGATCGCTGATAGCATAAGTATCTTGCCATCTGGTTTCGGAGAATTCCTTCAAGGTCAGCATGAGATTATCGTCGTGTTTTTTTAAAAGTTGGTCCAATAGAGTGCAATCTTCGAAGCCGGCGTTCATGCCTTGCCCGTAAAAAGGCACAACGGCGTGAGCCGCGTCTCCTATTATCAGCGCTTTGTCAGATACGTGATAAGGACGGCACTGAAAAATTCAAATAATTTTAAATTAGCATTTAAGTAACTAGATTTTTATCTTACTTAATATTAGTAGTTTGATGTAATACGAATAAAAATTGATAAGAACAGCTATGTGTAATGAAAAGTAGAAGAAAATAAAAAAAGGTTATTATTCAACCTATAATCCAAAGTACGTACGAATAAGATTGAAGAAAATAATGGTATATTTTAAAACTAGTAAACACTCGCAGCATCGCTCGAATGATTACACTTTATTAGCATTTTTTGAAAGGTTATTTAATTATTAAAAAAACATTGTAAGATTTCATTTTTAATTGACAAGCAAAAGAGTTTTAATAATGTTTTAATCCCCGAAAGGTTAAATTTCTGTCCTTCAAAAGGCTAAATACTAATTTCCTTGATTTCAACCATAATGCCTGCCACATATACATTAAATAACAGACGATAGTTTTGAAACTACAATATTTATACGAACCTCTGACAAATTTATTTAAAACTATTTAAATTTATTTAAAACATTGTAAATTTCATCTGGATCAAATTAACTTATAAACACCAAAAAATACTCAGCCAAGAGCTCTTTATATTCATACACAGCGAATCTGACGAAAATACTACTTAATTCGAGTTAATAAAAAGTAATGTGACCTTTAACTCAACTTAAACTGAATAAACAAATCTAAATTAATTTGCGTAAATGCGCAAATTATTCAACGCACCTTGATAGCGACGAGAGGCGAAGGAATGCCACCGAAGAAATCTTCAATCAACTTAGTTTTCCCGATCAAAGGCACGGAATCCGGAAAATATTTATCGAAGAAATTCATGAGTTTTGCAGCTGAATTCAGGTCTTGGAAATTTTGGAATGGCATGAACAGTGTTACAGTCCAAGAACTATCTTGATTCGGCAGCGCTATCATCATGAAACTGCCCCGAGGCCAAATATGGAGATAGTTAGCTGGCATCTGGAACTATAAATAAAATACAATTCAGTTTCTTTTCTCGTAAGTATAGCTATCTACAACCTACGTAATGTCTAGATGGCGACAGTCGAGACCAGTCGGCAGGTCGGAGTGAAGTTTGAGATTGAGTGATAACAGCGAAATAAATATTAGTTTTAGAGAAAAATAAACGATTTGTCAGAGTAAAAGTGGAGCGCTGATTTCCTAAGAAAAGCCGTCAACAACAAGTGAATTTAATTTGATATCAAGTCTTAGAAAGCGAAAGAAACGAAGGAAGAACTTGCTGTGTGTTTCACTGAACATCACACCGAGCTCGGTGTCGTAACGGTGTTTTAAATTTCATCCCGTGGTTTGTTCATACCAGTCGACTATACGAATATGTTGTCATAGAAAATGTATAAATAATGAATATATTTTTTAATAATATAGAAGCGATAGTTTTATTTGTATATCTATGTCTATTTTTCTCGATCACCGCAAACCAAAACAAAGAATAAATATGTTGTTTGTTGCCTTTTCGAGTTGCATGATATGTATATGAATGTTTTCTCATGTGGAAATTTAAAATATTTGGCTGGATCAGTAGCATAGCAAGCTCAAAATGCTATTTTCTCAAAGCTGCAAGAAAAATTTAACATTTTAAAATTTTCACTCACCCCGCCATCTTGCGTCGGCGGTATACACAGTTCCAAATAGCCGTGCTCTATATACTTCTGACTGTAGTCGAATAGAGGTTGTTTCAGCATAGATTTTCTTACAGCGGAAAACGCACCATCCGCCCCTATCACAAGGTCAGTATTAATTTGCAACGTTTGCTTCGTATCTGTCCTGTAAACGTTCAGCTGATTAATTACATTGTGTACATAAGTAACTATATGTCAGGTCATATGCGAACTTTTTTAAGGAAACATTGCACTTTTCGTATGTAGAATAGGAACGATTTTTACTTTCAATAAGTACGTACAAACTTAAATTAACGTTTTAATATTTTGACTCATTATTCAATTTTAGGACGTGAAAAAGAATATTTTGATAAATAGGAGTTTTCCGATAATATTCAATAAGAAAATATACCTAAAGATTTGAAATAGTAATCAGAACAATAAAGATACCAAGATAAAAAATTTTTTAATAATTACTTATATCAAACATACAAATTTTAATAACCAGTAATAAAATCTTTAATTTATCGCGAATAAACCAAATATTTTAAATTTAGAATGAAGCAAGGAAGGAAGATCCTCGTCAATACACAGGTGAATCAATTCAAATTTCGTTTCATCACAAGAAGGCCATGATAGTTATTTAAAACTTGGTTAAAAGTAAAATATGTGTATATAATATTCTATCCCATAAAAAGAATTCATCAAAATCGGGCTACATTGTAAAAAGTTATGCCAAACACACATAAAGCTAAAATCTATATTCTGAGTGTTCGGTTGAAAGTATCCCAAACTTATATATAGCGTGTAGAGCTTACCGAACTAAATAAAAAGTTTCAAAAAAAATAAAATGAGATATGTGTTTAAAAAAATAAATTTTAAACAATTTTTTCTTCGGTGACCGTCAGTTAGCGCCATCTGCCCTCTTGAAACTTTTTGTCAAGTTCAGTAAGTTCTACACGCTCCATGAGTTTGGATTACGTTCAGCCGAACACACGGCACCAATGAGTTTTTCTGACTTAAGTACACAATATCACTGACACCGTGCTTCGGAGCGCACGTTAAGCAGTCGGTCCCGGACGCTGTCAATAGATGGCAGTCGTTACAGTTCCCAACCCGCAGTGGAGCAGCGTGGTGGACTTAAGCTCCAAGCCCCCCTCCTCACCTTGGGGGAGGCCTAAGCCCCTGCAGTGGGGTAAAAAAAAAATGGGCTGATGATGATGAACACACGGTATATTCCTCTTAAATCAAACTATCCTCTATATGCTCAACACTTCGTTTGAACGCGCTTTAAACTCGTACATACAGTTCACGTTTCAAAGACTGTATGAGATTTTTCTACGATGCCTGTGTGTATATTTTAGAACGCGGGAATACGGCGGGGATTAATCGAACTTCATGGTTGTTGCCTAACTCAATAGTAACTTACTTAACAAACGTCAAACTCCCTTTCTGCAAGTTCGCTTCTACCAACTTGTGATTGAAATGTCTTTCTACATTCGCATACTTTTCTGATTCTGAAAAAAAAAAATAGTATGAAAATGTAAACATATACAGTCGTGGTAAGAATCTTTTTCTCAACTTGTATCTAAATACTATTCTTATTTCATTGAAATTTACACACAACTAGAACTCTTGGACAACTAATTAGGGACGCATATGAAAATATACAAAATAAAGTAAATAGAAACGAATTATGGTAGAAACTTGTCTTTATTGTTAGTAAAAAATGAATTAAATTTACTGCAGTACAATTTAGTATCAGGGTGGTTGCTATTGTTAGCTATATCCATTCCACATGAGGGTAGCATAGACGATATTAAATTACTACATGTTTCTATTGAAATATTGCTCAAAGTTTCTTAAAATGTGTTTACCATAGAGCAGGATTATATTGCGTCGAGTTGAAATTTTTTCTTGACTTCATATCACAAGTGTTCAATTAGACGGAGAGCCTGACCAAAAAGTCTCTGGGTTTACTAAACCTAGTTTTTTTTTAAATATTTATTACAGGTGTTGTATGCACAAACATATACCTACAGCGGTCAGTCAAGCGAAACTGAGACTGAGCCTCTGGTACACTATCAAAGCTGTCGTACAGTTCTGATCAAACTTTATGGCGGATGTGAACATAGGCACAAGTCGCATCGCAGTAAGCAGCTTTAGGTGTAGCGAGATGCGCAAGCACTCTTATAGCGTTGTATTCCGATCCAACATAAAGTTTGAGGCGAACTATACCTCCCGACACCATTAAATGACACAGATTACAAAGTTTCGTTACCATTAAATAATTCAAAAAAATATTAGTCGGTTAACTGTTATAGTTATAGTAAAATTGCTATGATTTCATATCATTATAGAATCAAATTACTTTAAAACAAAATATTAACATGTAAAATCTAAACAAATATTTAAATATACTAATTATTGAACAAAGACTAACCTTTAAGCAATAAGCCGTTTAGATAATTTCTTCCGACTGAATAAATACACTGAAAAACAAATATTATGTTCAAATGACGTCTAAATGTTTCCACGAGCGCCTTAGTCATTAAGTCTACTTATAAAGTAAAAGTAATAGAGTTTCCCCAGACAAAACAAACTATAGAGATATGTTAACAATTACTCTGTCTTTATCCCAGTAAACAATTATAAAACACTGTATGTATATATAAACTACTGGGCAAATAGTATCAATATTATTGCTAACAGTTTCACCTGATTGCTTTTACGGTCATAAGGGATAACGTAAGTGGTTCCATCTATACGATGTATCATGCGACCTTTCATCGGTATCCCATGACCTTTCACGGCTACATCTTCCAATCCCACGTCCCTTAAGGCGCGCCGACCGCGCAGAGAAAGAGACAAGTTGATCGAACGCCCCCGAATTTGAGGCGTTTTTCTTATATCTATAAAAAAAGACAGTATATGTCAGTGTCTTAAAAATTATGAATATATTCCACAAAATAAATGGCTTACCTTCTCGATATTCATATAGACGTACTTTGTGCCCTCGCTTCGCCATGTACAAAGCTTCCAATGAACCGACCTAAAATCATCTAAATGTTCAATAATGTAAACAAATTAAACAACCTTTTTATGTATGTGGAATGGAACGAGAAGCCTATAAAATATTTATTAATCTATTTTACATTTTATGGTTAACACCACAGAGAATTGAGTAGGTTAGAGGTGTCATGTGAGGGTATTTATTCAGAGACACGTGTCCCAAAAATAATTACTCATAAAACAAATAATAACATGCATACGTAAATTGTTTTGTCTCACATTTACCTATCATCGTTTTAGAAAGCACTTAAGTCATTCATCTCTTTCCCTTACATCTTTGGTATGATATGATGTCGCATTTTAGAGTTTAGGTTAAATACTTGAAGGGGACAGCGTAACCGCGTACATGCCAACTCTAACCTATTCTACTGCTCTGTGGTTAACACCATGAATTTAAAATAGGCTTGAAATAACTATTATGTTATATGTTGAACTATTTGTATAAGTACAAAAGTAGAACCTGTTTTTTTTGGATGGATTTACATATGTATCTTTTTTACGTGTAAATATTCTTCAATAAGGCAATAAAAGGGCCAAGGCTCACGAGTTTTGGTAAAAAAGTAAAAAAAAACGGATCAAAAGTTATTTACGTGTGTGCATATTTATATGCATGAGTAATAATATTGTGTTTGTATCATCGAAATCGAGATATCGGTACTTAACTATACTAAAACGATCTAAAATGTGCCAACGATCATTTAAATTCATATGGTTGTGTATCTAAACGTATGGAAGATTATTTGCATGTATATGTTAAAGTCAGAACTATTTCCTGGTCAAAAGTAGTTTTCACCAACGAAAACAGTCACAATACCTTTTGATTCAATCTATCTTAGCTGAATTTGTAATTAATAAAAAGGCTTCTTGGGTAGCTCATCACTTCACTCCGCTTAGACTCGAAAGGTTATTTGGCTGTTTTCGTCAGACAAAAGTACTCAAGTACCAAGTACCTTGTACCTTTAGTACCGTAAAAGTACCAGGAACTACTTCTGATTGTAACATATACATTGTATGTTAACTATAATTTGGTATGAAGACGCGATAATGATTTGTATGCCTTATAAAAAAAACTCTACACCAACCACATATTATCGAAATACTGTTGAACCGAATACCTACGTCGATTCTCGATTTTTATAAAAATAGTATGAAAACGTTTTTATAAAAAAAAAACATTATTTGGCTTTATATAGGTCGATATTTTGATTTTGTCGATAAGTTGTCAAGAACTATATCGAAACTTTTTATTTTCATGTACACAATATTTTTGTTTTAATGAAATTTTATCACAAAAGACTGTACAATATAAAATATAATATTTCGACATCTAAATTGAAATGACATAAAAATGATAAGTGAACGTTTAATACATAATAAATCAAAATATGAGCCTAAAAGTTCATTGGTATAATATATTATGTTATAATATAGGTATATTTGATATACATTACCGTTTAATATTTTAATTTTTACTTACATATATATTATGTTATTTGAAAAACTTCTATTTGTCAGGATTATTCCGATGACTAGTGCCTAATACAATGACTAACTGCACACAATACCATTATTGTATTATATCAATCGAAGCACGCGCGTACGCCGGCACCTTGGTAGGGTCTGGCTCGGTCACAAAATAGTCTTCTGTTTTTGTATAGCTTTCTTTTTCGCATTTACGGATTTTGCTTAATTTTTACAATGTTCACCTCTCTGTTCGTATTTGTACATAAGAAGGATACTACATCTATGCTAAACTCTCCAATGAGGAGTTTTCAAAATGGTGTTTTACAAAAGTTCCCACGGCATTGGTAGATGGCGCTGCAGTGCTGTTTTAACATATTTTTGTATATTTAGTCCGGTCGTGGGACACTAAATTTTACTAAAAGGTTTTGATAATTCTAAAGTTGTTCGTTTTTGTTGAGTGGATAGATAAAGTGCATGGTGAGCTACTGTCAAAAAGTTAGAAGTTTTAGGGCTGTGCTAAGGGAATGGCTTAGGTTTTCCTTAATATTTCGTGTAACACAGTGTATATAGAATTAAAATTTGAAATTTTAATCCTACTAATATTAACTCACAATGCACTTTATCTATCCACTCATTAAAAAACGAACAGCTTTAGAATTATCAAAACTTTTTTATGAAATTTAATGTCCCACGACCAACTTATTTTTTTAAAATTTTCGTAGTATCCCTTATGTTATCTATCTAAAAATTTTACACTATGAGGTTAAGATAGTTCTAATTAAAAATCAATCAAAATTTCAAATTTTAATTCTATATACAGTGTGTTACACGAAATATTAAGAAATACCTTAGTCACACCCTTAGCACAGCCCTAAAACTTCTAACTTTTTGACAATAGCTCACAATCCACTTTGTCTATCCACTCATCAAAAAAGGAACAGCTTAAGAATTATCAAAACTTTTTTATGAATGTTAATGTCCCACGACCAGACTGTTATTTTTTTAAATTTTCGTAATATCCCTTATGTTATCTTTCTAAAAATTTTACAACGCGAGCATAAGTTAGTTCTAATTAAAAACCAATCAAAATTTCAAATTTTAAATCTATATACAGGGTGTTACACAAAATATTAAGAAATACCTAGCCACACCCTTAGCACAGCCCTAAAACTTCTAACTTTTTGACAATAGCTCAGAACGCACTTTATCTATCCACTCACCAAAAACGAAGATCCTTGGAATTATCGTAAGTAATTTTTCTCTGGCTACGCGACTAATTGTTTTTTTTTTGACATCCTATCCCTACTGACACATATAAACTGTTTTGTTGTCATGAGTGGTATACATGTAAAAATTTTCTGTTTTTTTTTTTAATTTTAATTGTGTTTTTTACTCTTGGCACATAACTTCAGTGCAGGCCATCTGATATCATGGAAAACCTATTTATTTTGTTTTAAATGTCATACTGAAAAGCACTCATGGAGTGTCCAAAGACGTTAAACAAAGACGGGGCACCCTTTTCAGGACTTTAGGAGCGCTCATCGTTAAACTTATCTCAACAACTAACTTAAATAAAAAAAGTCATTTTGAAATTTCTATATCATTTTTAAACATTTATAGTTGCGGCACAAGTTAATATGCGCTGGAATTTTTTGTCGTTCACTCAGGTATAGCTAAAAGTATAATTTATTATTTATTTAATTAGAAAAAAATTTATTTTTGTAATTTAACAACGCTTTTGTATGGCAGTTCGATTACACCTAATTTCCGAAATGGCTGGCAATCAGATAAACAAATAGACAAACGGACAGAACGAAATTATCAGGACTCCATTTTTTTTTCTTTTGGCTACGGAACCCTAAAAATTACACGTCTATGAAATCAACCCTTAAATACATACGTGTAATTCACGCGAACGAAGTTGCTGACGGCCGCTAATAATTTCCTATTTCTAGCTCAATAAACATTCAATAATGTGTGCAACAATAAAATTATAATAATAATTTTAATGTATACATCACAACAACGTCTAGGCCCCAAACTAAGCATTAGCTTGTGTTTTAGGTACCAAGCGAAGACACCACATACATATAACAACCAAGACCCGGTACCGGTATCAATATTCATCATAAAATACTGACCCGATCTGGGATTCGAACCCGGGACCTCCAGCTTTGTAGGCAGGGTCGCTACCCACTAGGCTAAGCGGTCGTCAAAGGTAGAATTGCTGCTGTTTAGTGCTTCTAGCCATCATAGTGATATCTAATTAATTTTGTTTTACTTTTAGTCGCTGCGCGTGAAGTCTTTACGCGCGTACTTGTTCTTGTCGAATATAATGAAGTCATTTATATATTTGTAGGTAAAATTTATTTTTTTAAACTAATTTCCCATGTCCTTTTATAACCATGATTTAATGTATTATATATCAATTGTGTAATAATAAACCTCTTACAACCTTATTTAAAGATAAAAAACAATTTCATTAAAAATAATAACTTATAGTAGGTACGAGTATAATTGGAACAATTTTCTAAATAGGTGCGTATAATTTTACCTATAAAATATTTATAATTCGAAAAATCTGTAATTGTTGTAAATCTTATAAAATCAGTAATATTCTAATTTAAATGAAAATGTAATTAAATTTTAAAAAAATATCTACCTACGTAAAAATTTCTGTTACACTTACCAATCCGCCACCAACTATAGTTATATCCAAAATATTTTTATGGCTTTTTCCATTTGTTTCATTTGCCATTTTTCAAACTCGTTTGAAGTAGTGTCTGCCCTTCGGTAGTTCATAAGCAACTAAATAACCGACGTTGGGCCAATGTCATTTGAGAATATTGTAACGATGTTTGCCCTACACTAATACATCGCTGGCTTAGTTTATTCATGTTTACAATAATAACGTATGAAACGACTAATATAATATCATACATGAAAAAAATGAGATACATTAAACTATTATATACCTACACATTATCAGAATAATTGAGGGAAACAAGTAATTTTAATGAAAAGTTTCTAAAGAAAACTCAGATGGCGTATATAGGAAGCCAACGTTCCAACACCTACTTTTAAACTGCTACCATTCGACTTCATGTCAAATCTGTCTTTTAAAATACTATGAAATCCAATCCAATGGAGTTATAACTACAATGTTGTTTTGCTTTTTTTTTAATTAATTTATCAAATCAAGGTTCATTTTCATTTACAATCTTAATCAAAAAAAAAAACAAAATTGAAAAACCACAAAGGTTTGTAATACTGCCGTCATCGAGATACATTCACTAAATAAAATCATCTAATTACAGGTAGTTCTAGGCGTTTATTACATTATTTGAAAATAATAATAATAACGTATACGTAACAACGTCTAGGCCCCAAACAAAGCATTAGCTTGTTTTTGGGTACCAAGCGGAGACACCACATCATCCCCACATACATATAACAACCAAGACCCGGTACCAGTATCAATATTCATCATATAAATACTGACCCGACCTGGGTTTCGAACCCGGGACCTCCAGCTTCGTAAGCAGGGTCGCTACCCACTAGGCTAAGCGATCATCAAATCAAAGTAGGTAACATAATATGATCTTATTATTATTAATCTGCTTACTCGGTATATCAAATGCTTGCCAAAATAAAAGTTTAAATTTGAACGCACGTTGATATGGGATCTTAGAGTAACACACAGTAATATAATTATTGACAGCAATATGGCGTAAAAAATACAAGTTCTTGATATGATTTTTAGGTATCCCTGCTCAGAAAAGTTTCATTCCTAGTTTGGATGTCATTGCTTAAAAAACCAGTAGACTGCGTATCGGGCTACGCATGTGGTAAGGTTCTGTAGCCATGCCAACAAGAAAAACTTAGAAAACGAAATCATGACTTATAATTATATAACAACGTACAGTACCCGGCCGTAAGTTATGCACACGAGTTCTAGAAAGCGGCTAAGTAAAAAGAAGTTTCAAAATAAGACCATAGGTATTTTTATCGTTTTTTCATTTAATTACAAAACTACGTTGTTTGACGTTATTATCATATAATTAAATAAAAAATTACGAGATTACCTATAATTTTATTTTTAAATTTGTTTTTAATTGGCCGCTTTTTAGAACTCGTGTACATAAGTTACGGCCGGGCACTGTATAGCTAGCGGCTATAACTCGTGAACCAGTTGACCCTAGAATGTCATTGTTTATAATTAATTTCGTACTATTATGTGTTATTATTATACATCGTAGAAACTTACAAATCGAATATTTCCTGAGGGCCAAGTGTGAGTTTACCATACTGTACATACATATTGTTGTGTCTGTAGCATAACCATAAGAGTACGTAGGTAATAACTACGAAAAGGCGCCCTTAGCGTCACATAACCCGAAAGAATTCGAAAATCTAATTAGAAATTTCGAAATTAATTCAGTTTCCTCTGCGTAGGTACTTATTTGCCGAGTACTTTTACACGGGTATAGTTCGCCTCAAACTTTATGGCGGATGGGAAACAACGCTTTAAGCATTCTTACGCAGGTACAGTCATATACCCCTCGCTCCACTGCGTCCCGCTACACCTAAAACTGGTTACTGCGACGCGACTTGTGCCTATGTTCGGATCTGCCATAAAGGCTTGATTGGAACTTTACTACAGTACCATACTCATATGACCATACCGCATCAACCGACGCGGCGACGGCAACATTAATGTTTATAATGTATCACGTCTTGAACAACACAGGAATAACGTGTTTATAACATACTCGTATGTATAAATAAATTATATTTTCTGCCATTATTCATACAGCATCACATTAGGTAAGTCAAAGAGGCTTGTATAGTTTATGGCGATTGTTTGTATGGTTTTAAATCGTCGGCCGTAATTGTGACATCATATTTGTTACGCGGTTGCTCTAAATTTCTGTAATTACGCATTCATACGTGTTTTCATTTTTCTTGTTGAACGTAGAGACTTATTCCTACGAATATAGACAATTTTGGAATTTTACAAAATTTGACGCTCTAAAGGTTGATTCACGTTTAATTCGCATATTAACATGTATATCTTTAGCTCGTACATTTACGAACGGATTGTCATCGCTTATAATACGAACGGTGGTATAGTTCCAACCAACCTTTATGGCGGATATGAACATAGGAACAAGTCGCGTCGCAGTAACCAGTTTTAGGTGCAGCGGTACGCAGTGAAGCGATGGGCATATGACTGAACCTGCGCAAGCATGCATAAAGCGTTGTATTCCGACCCGCCATTAAGTTTGATTGAAACTATAATAAGAATAGACATTTTGCATTTCCACTAGCTAATTTGACGATTTTCATCCATTTGCGAATGAGAAATATCAGCGAGCGAAACGTGAATCGACCTCTAGATTTTTCACAATGAAAAAACGACGACAGGTGGCCCAGCATATTTTGCCTTGGGCAAATCTCATTGTATAGTAGAGCTGGTATGGTCGACAACATTAACATAGCTGGATGGGCAGCGAATCTTCAATCCTTTAATTTGTTTCATCAATCATATTGAACTGTGTCGAATAACTGCAAACATTACAAGCCTACGACACATCTAGAGTTGTTTTGCTGGCGTACGTAACCCGACTAAAGCTAGTAACAAAATTAAAACGTATTTGTTGTACCTATACATGTATGACAGACAAAATTAAGACGAATGTGACGTCTCTTGTAAAGTTTACCTACAAACTGTTTGTGCCCTATTCGTTTGCTTTATAAATTCGAAGATAGAAACTGTTGTATGATTCGCCAATCCTAAATAAACGCTCCTTTTATCTATGTCATAGTCAAATGTAGCCAAAGTATAATAGTAAATGATCTCTAACCGCGAGAGCACAGCGTTCAATTGACCGGTCATTAGATGACCTTGAATGTATTCGGTTGATTGACATAAATTGATATCTGATCGAGGGGTATTACAAAAATGGTTAAGTAGGTAGTACCCGCTACTTTTATTTATGGTTCCGCATAGTTTTCCTATTATACTTTCAAGTAGGTATTATTTTTGTCTACTTAACACATTGCCACAACGTACATTGCTTATTTCATGCATGATGGCTTTGTTACCTTTCTAAGGAAGCAGAACTTATGTATTAACGATACGGCATATGTTTATGTATGTCGCAATGCGCATTTCTATATAAGGGAACGTACCTATACTACGTGACCCATTCAGGGTAGAGGGGGTCTTCAAAATACCACGCTATGTCACAAGGGCGGGGGGAGGGCTTCGTTCTTCGTCACGTAGTCAATTTTTTTAGGAAAATGTTTTGAATAATGTATTTTTTAAAGACTTGTTTTGGTAAATTAAGTCTCTGTTGGAAACTGAATTTACATTAATAAAGACAAATATGAGCCGAATGATTTTTTTTTAACTTTCTGTTTACATAAAATTATTTAAAACTATATTTATAAATTACTACGTGAAAAATACGAGGGGGGAGGGTCTTGGCATATATTACGGGCGGTCACCGAAGGGTTTAGGGGGTAAAAAATTGTAAAAAAAAATATGGGTCACGTAGTATGGGTACGTTCCCTAAAGCGTCAGTATCATATGTATTTTATGACCATTGGAACCCTTGATTGGAACGGTTTTGACGTCTAGGGACCGACAAAAATCAGTTCTCTCTCAAATCAGTTCATTACCCCATTTTGAGGAATTCCAAATTACCCTTTTCAACTATATATACGTCAATCAATGTTGGATCGGATAAATTTGTTCTTAGGTAAGGGGATACTTTCACCACTTTAAGTACCTACCATCACTTCAAGATTCAAAATTAGGTACCTTACTAATCTTGGTAAGACTTGGTATTTATAAATGAGTAGGTATATTTTAATACTTGAAAAGAATTTATAAAATATATTTGTTATGTGACCGTATA
Organism: Luffia ferchaultella; assembly: GCA_949709985.1. Classification (NCBI taxonomy): domain Eukaryota; kingdom Metazoa; phylum Arthropoda; class Insecta; order Lepidoptera; family Psychidae; genus Luffia; species Luffia ferchaultella. Next base: position 6,121,905 of record OX453244.1, read on the forward strand.
AATAAAGTTGAACAACATATCACATAGCAGTTTAGCGATAGTAACAGATTAAATATCTGCCTTTTTTCAAAATACATCTTCCGTTTGATGAAGTTTAGAAGCCATATAAAAAAAACGGGATACTTGGTAAAACATATTCACAGAGGGCGTCTAGTGCTTACATTTCACGACCAAAGAATGGAGATGGCATAGCTAGTTTCTGTGAATCTTAGCTATAAAAGTACGAATTGACTAGAAGCCCTCTTCTGCGTTTACCGTCTAACCACTCATACTCTAGCTAGCTGGTGCAAACATGACGAGTTTCAGTTCGAGTTCCATTGCGCGTGGTCCCTGATGCACGCCGGTCTTTACCCCGCGAAATCCCCGCGCGTCGGTCTTCGACCCCGCAAAATTGCGTAATGTCATTTCGATACTGTGAAGTGACATTTATGACTATTAAAACCAAACGCTGCTGTCAAATTTATTAACTCTATGATCGTAGCTATTCCAAATTACAAACAGTATTCCAAATCTTCCTCTCCAGTTCTTACCATTAGAAACAAAACAAAACTTAGCTAATTTTCAAAGTTGCTTATCGGCCACTACTAAATATGTTATCTAAAACTGGGCTACTGTAACCTTATTGGACAGGCGTGTCTGTAATCCGAACGACAGACCGCGGTATCAGTTTACTCCGTTGAGCTCGTCCGCTGACTTTATACGACATCGTGAAACCCGCGCGGTTACGCTATCGGATTGCGTTGGGAAATAATCGAGGAAATCAAAGCTGGTGACATAATATTTAGTGTTCCGTGTAGACGTTTCACGAAGGCCTTCGCTATCGGAAACACTCGTACATCTTCGGAAAACGTTATTTTCGAAAATGTGCAATTTTCGATACAAAATATTGTTTTCCGAAAACCGAGTATTTTCTATGGAAAATTTGTGAAACAACTGTATTCGGACTTGGTTCCACAAAATCGAAATGTGGCATGAAAGATCGAGAAAGTTAAACTTTTAATGATTTCGTCGCCATTATAGTTATACAGACTGTGGTTATACTCTGTATGTATAATATATTTATATGACTAAAATTCATAATCCACCGCTTTAGTAGGACATTATAATAAGCGCTAACCTTCCAGCTTTTGCGTATATTACTGATCTCAGGTAAGATATGATTTCTAAAACAAACTTCGTACACGCGTTAGTCTTCTCTGTATTTTTCTTTGAAACCCAAAGGAGCTTCGCATGAGAAAACACGTCGACGCTTTTTCGCTGTGGCGCTGGCGTCAAATACTCCAATAAGACGGATGGCCGATCGGACGAGACGTTGAAGGAAAAATTAATGTTCAAAGAGCGATTGTCATCAATAGTAATTAACATCACTCGTGTTTCGCTCACGTGAATCGGAGAGAATTCGATAACCTGAAAAGGCTCGTTTTTATTTCAGGAAAGTTTTTATTATTAGGCTAACCTTGTCGTCGAAATTTTAGAGATGTCACTTTATTACACATACTACTGAAGCCAATAGAGGAGCGCGTGGCCTGGCGCAGTACAGCAGCAGCCATTTGGTACAGTTCCAATCAAACTTTGTGACGGATATGAACATAGGCACAAGTCGCGTCGCAGTAACCAGTTTCAAGTGTAGCGAGACGCAGTGGAGCGAGGGGTAGGTATATGCCTGTACCTGCGCAAGCACGCTTATAGCGTTGTATTCCGATCCACCATAAAGTTTGAGGCCAACTATAAAGACTAATTAATAATGGTCCTGATTACAGAAAGACCGAATGAAAAAGCTAATCTTTACATATACAAAAACTTTATAACGTTAAAAAAAAATTGCAAATCTGAGTCAGTGACCGCAACGTCGGGCTATTCTGTTTAATTTATTCATATGTCTTTGCACCTAATATTACTATTATTTCATTAGGTACTTCATGTTGTTAAAAAAATATTACTAAAACTATTTGACCTTCTTTTTATAAAACCGATATCACATTCAAAAAATAAACATAAAGCTAAAATTAGCCATCTATATTTATATTTAATTATTATTATACCTTTAGTTTTACAGATTGACAAACAAAAAAACAAGACTTATTTTCCGGTTTAAAATCTATTAATCTCATAATGATTTACAACTTATAAATATTTAAGTGTTTACTAGAGTAAAGACTTTACATAATGAAGTCAAGATCTATAAAAATAATCATGAATATTCATATTAGAACTAACGAAATATTTGTGTCACAATATTACGGACAATGTCGTTATAGCCCGCACGCAGTGAACCTATTTCAAAATAAGGCCGTGTGGCCGTGGTTCGAATCTGAGCGTGTACCAATAATGAGTTTCTTAATCTAACTTAAGTAGGTACATAACAATTACTGACTCCGTGCCTCGGAGAACACGTTAAGCAGTCGGTCCCGGCTGCTATCAATAGATGGCGGTCGTTACAATCCACAAACTCACACTGGAGCAGCGTGATGGATTTAAGCTCCAAGCCGCCCTCTCCCTGGGGGGAGGTCTAAGCCCCTACAGTGGGATATAATGGCCTGATGGAATGGAATGGACTATGGGCAATAAGAAATATATATAAATAAGATATAAATTTATTTAATGTAATCGCTAATTTAATTACACTTAATTCAATATTTTTTTGTTCATATTTTAAAGGGAGTTTTGCACTTAGTGAAAGAGGATTTAATAATACTTATATTTAAAACGTCATTGGCGTACTCGTCGTGATATCTTCTTGGGGACTCTGACTTGAACTGAACGAGCTCATAGTTTCTCTCGTCTCTTCCTTTATTTTGAACTGCTCAGTACTGGACGGTGGTCGAGGCGGCAACGACTTGTCTCTCATGTCTTTCTCTTTTGACGAATGTCTATCTTTATCCTTGGAAGACCTATCTTTACTACTGTGCTTATGTTTATGTTTGTGCTTGTGCTTCTTCTTGTCTTTCTTCTTTTTCTTTGCCTATAAAAAATAAATTATTATTTAAATTGATCATACTTACAGAAAATTATTAAATTTAAATCTAAGTATGTATATCAGTTTTCCAGTACTCATATTACAAGCCCTTGCCTAGTTTAAGATTAGAGGACCGTATATATCTCACATCTTATTATTCTTATTACTAATTAACTAACCTTACTATACTTAATATAACCTTATTAATTAACCTTACTTGTAAAACGTAACGCTCAAAAGTTTTAGAATTCATTAAATATTAAAGTTATGTAGTAATTAATACCTTCGAAATTCCTAGTTCGTCCTTGTCATGAAACATCCCAGGTTCGAAACCGACCGGTCCGCCCATGCCTTGAATGCCAGGCAGCGCGACCGCATTATCGCTATAATCTCGTTTAGTATCATCCTGAAATATAAAAACTAAAATATATCTGGATTGATTTAGGTAAGTCTATCAACCTCTTACACACATTCATATTATTACCAATTGTTATTACTGTACCAAATTTTTGTTTCGTGACATACGAGCTCTAAAGTCGTTAACAATGTATATTCCCCTCTAACTTTACTAACATTGGATTAAAAATCTAACAAAATCGGGTAAGAAGCACTATAAACAACGAGACGAACAAGAAACGAACGAGAATTTTGTACAAAATAAGTTGACAAGTTTTTGAGATGTACGCAATTTTCAGTTACCAAAAAAAATTTCGCGTGGATGGTGATTATAAGGTGATTGCTTGTGAAATTACAGATATATCGCTTTAAAGAGGCAACTGGTAGCGTGTACTTTGCTTGCACTATCCGCGTGCACCACACATACTAAAGGTTCCTCCTTAAAATATATCATGTGCACACACACACATTCAATAAGTTCCTGTAGTTCCGGGCACTGTTTAGACTATTTGTGTGCACACACATATTCAAACGGTGCCTCAATTCAAATTTTATTTAAAAATGCAGTTTATATAACAACCATGAACTCTTTGTCAGCGTAGCTTTCGGGTTATGCGACGTTAATCCTGCCCATACGAAGTTATTATCTAATCTTATTGGTCAATTCGGCATGAGAAATGTCACTAACACTATACACTCTCATGGACATTTCTCCAGGTGGTAGAGGCTCTTGCTTAACATCTTCCTCCTTGATGTTGCTCAAAGGTACAGGCAATGCCGGAGAAGCACTTTCAACGTCCACCGAAGGAGATGATTTTTGGATGGCGCTGCTGCTCTCGTTCACAACCAGAGCCGGAGTTGATTCCAACTTGACCTGAAAATGCATGGTTTTAAGGTTAAAAATAACATAACACAATTCAGCTGTTTTCTACCCCATCTATTGCCGTCTCACGTTGTTAAGAGCCCCGCACAAAAAGCAGAAGACATTTTCAAAATCTCACTAGTGTGATTTCAATTGAGTGGTTTGTAAAAGAAGATCTTCTTGTAATATTTTTAAGGTGGTGTGATGTGATGTAACATAGTGTGACATATCTACCACGAAATTCATATATACACTGTCATTACCTAATCAAACAGTTGTCTGCGGCATCGTTCATGTGGAATATATGTACAACCAATATTAACCAAACAACAACTGAAACTTCAACACATCATAAATTGATCCTCATTCTACAGTTTCATGCTACCACCACCATACCATTTTATTTATAAAACTAAATGTGAAATTAAATTTCGTCTAAAAATATTTTTGCATGTGGCATGTTTATATATTAATAAAAGTTACTAGGGCAACAAGATTCAAAAGAGCACCCTTACTTCGACCACCTCCTGTTTTATGACCGGCTTCACGTCGGCCTCGCGCTGTTTCTCTCGCTCCTTCTCCCTCTCCCGTTCTCTTTCCCGCTCCAACCGTTCCCTCTCTTTATGGTGCATCTGTTTCATCATAGCCTGGATTTCGGGCAAAGGTACGCACAACGGCGACTTTGTACCATATAGGGTGTAATAAAGATCGACGAGGTCGCAACGAAGTCTCGCGTCATTTGATAAGTGACTGTTTATGTTGTTCCATAACCTAGATGCACAAAAATACTATGTGAGTGGCGTGGTATGTGTTTGCTCTCAAACAAATGCTCACATGTTTACACACATGTTTCAGTGATAATGCATGCACGTAATTATTTATTAAAAAACAAAGGGTACAATGGCAACATTAAATTTTTTGTTTTTTCATATTGTTTTTCAGGGTTGAAAATAGCATTTAATCATTCGAACTTTAAATAATATCTATGAAACTACTAACTACAGAGAAAAATTGCAAGAAGCTTTTTTTGTACTAAATTGTCCAAATAACCTCTATAATAACAATAATAAGAAAAAGATTTAGTCGGTTTTTTATATGTTTATGTAAAACCTAAGTAGAATCAAATTCGTCGGTCCCGTGACCCCGTGGTGCTCACTTAGACATGCGGGAACAAATATCAAACATTGACACGATCAAAATAAAAAGCGTCGATTGTGTTGAGTGCGGCTCTCGACCTAATATGCAAAGATTTTGTCCGGAAGTTTGCGCCGAATCGGCCCACACTTTACACACGCAGTGTATGTTGGTGCGTCGCGTTTTAATAATAAACACATAAAACGATTCAGAAGATTCGGATGACTAATACTTAAATACGCAATTTGATTTTCCATTGTTTCATTAAAGTACGTAAAGTAAAAATAAGAATAAAATGAGGTACTAAACGCTTAAATGATGTATTTATTTTGACATAGATTCCAAAATACCCTGTGGGTGTACTGCAAACTATTTGAGCGGACGCACTCTACTTTCGTAACACTGACAGGAGTGAGAAACCTTGTTCATTCTATAAAAAAAGCTGGGCACAGCACTGAGTCTCGTTTCGTAAAACAGCGTTCCCAAATAGATACGAGCAATGCTAATTTTTGTCATGAAGTAGCAAGTAATAACGAGGAAATATTAATGACGACGTAACTACTGCCGTTATTTAAGAGATACCTATGAATGTCTTGATAGGTAATCGTTCATTTATATATTGGGTTGTCTTGTCTTAATTACAAAAGAATGAAAAAAAAAATTTTTATCCCCTTATATTACTATTTTTATGGAAATAATCACAGGATAATTCCATACGTATTATCGCCTCACTGTAGCCGTCTTTCTCATCGCAATATAACAGCCAGTAGTATTATTTAATTAATATTAGTATCTTTCAACATTTAAAAGAAATAGTACTGACTTCTTTTAAATATTTAAACGTAATATTTACGTATGTTACTGTGGTTGTAGAATTTTATGATTTGTCACATGAAATTGATTTATTTGTGATACTTAGCAGTTTATCGGTACATTCATGAATGCATGAGTCATGGTGAAAACTGGTGTACAAAATCGAGATAAAAGGGTTTGCGCTACAACGGCAAAACAATGAACTAAAATTGAAGTGGTTCGTTGTCCGTTTTGAGCGTATGAGAATTTCGTCGAATGTCGAATTTAATTCTCTATAAACGTTTGAAAAGGGTTTAAGCTGCCTTAAGTCCTACGAAGTGCAACCCGAGAAATAATTTTCATTTCATTTAAAGTTCATGCAATGCACCGACAGCGCCGCGTCTACGGGACGTTTTTTGGCGTCGTGGACTCTAGTGTATATAAATTGCCAACACTGCCTTTAAACGCAAATAATACATCTGAATTGCATGTCGCGTAGATTGGAAGTTGGTTCAACGGCGCGCCTAAAAGTAAATATTTGCGTCTTTTTTCCATTATATTCAAATTGACAGTGGTAAGTGAAGTGTGCTGCTAATCAATTGATCAAGGTGATTTTCTTATAATGGGTTTTCCAATTTTTTTCATTGAATTTCTACATTCACGCAAAATATCAAAAAGTAAAACTCAAAATCCTGTTAGACGCTGTGGTGGTTCAATGGTCGAATACCATGTCCGCAGACCAAATAGTCCCGTATTGGCATCTCAACTTAAGTGTTTATTTTACAAACGTTTAACCCTCGCCAAATGTAGTTGAGTATTTAGCATATAATGACAGTTACGAAAATAGCTTAATAGCCTAAGGCTCGTCAAGCAAGTAGTGACTTCTGGTCAAATTCTTGCCTTTGCGAATTTCATTTATTTATTCAAAAATGGTAAAGAATTATCCATAACGGCATGCCGCTAGATTTAAAATTAGCTCTTTGTGTTTATATTGATCCAATGCCTTTTCAATGAAATCTAGCAATACTGGATCTAGCTATCGTATCAATGGAAATCAGCCTTACAAGCCACCGAGCTACGTATTCACGCTTTCCAAGCGGGAGTACGTGCTGGAGAAAGAAGTCCGCATCGCTGGTGAGTCCATTTCTTGGTTATTTGGTGTTAAGAAGATGGTCAGCTTGCGGAGTCACGGGATCAAAGAACATATACATAAACAACTTCGAGCAATTAACGAAACGTGATGTAAATTGTACTGCCTATAAATTAGCTGACCTCGAGTCAAGTATTTCCGAAGCTTGGTGATTTATACAGTTTAAGGACATATCAATTTAATCAAGATAAATTGGTACCTATGGACCACAGCTTCAGAATCCAGCCTATGTCGCTGTCCTTTTTCAAATGGCGGCATATTTATTAACAGGCGAGCTAAGCCGTGCCTCACAGCTGGATCCGGGTCGCTCTCGACTGCAGTCAGCAAAGAACTGAGGTCTTCAGGCTTCCCGTCTACACGTACGAAATCTACAAGGCATTCGAAGGCGGCTTGACGCACATCTGAAATAGTTAATTAATTTAAAAATTTAATGATCAGTCTTTAATAGAGTTATAATAATAAGCTGCTTACAAAACAAATATATTTTTTGATGAACTTCCTCTATAATTACTTAGTAACTCGTACTGCATAGTTATGCTTATAAAGTCTGAACTGTGATATCACAACTAACCAAAATATTGTCCATACTGTGCATAAGCTCTGAATATCATAGGTGTGCTTGGCAAGTGTCCGCATTGCTGCAATCGTCTGATCGCTCGCAAACAGCTCACTGTCACAGTATTTTTATAGCATGGCAACACCTTCTCCAAATTCAAAACTCTGGTTATCTCTTCCAGAACAAGCTTTGTGTCAGCTGATAGTGAGTCTGCTGTTATTGGAGCACCCTGTATGGAATTAAAGTGTTATAAATATTATTAATACTTTATATTGACTTTTAAGTTATTCAACAATGCCCATAAGAAACAACAGTCAAAAGTTACATTCTATTTATCTGACAAAAGTAGTATAACCAAATGAAATTGTTATATGAGCATAATTCTACACATATCATTTGAATATTCAACCAATTTCACATGAATAGACTATTACGACTGTATGAAAATTAAGATCTTCGGGTTATTTTTAATTATTCTGTTTGAACACTAAAATTATTACAATTATATTGCTTACGAAAACAAAAATTATATTCACTTTTTTATTTTTAATATCAATGTGGAAAATGCATAAAAAATATAGATGGTAATCATTTTCTCAAAATATAAACAATAATATGAAGTTGCACTGTGACAATAGCATGTACTGATGTCACTTTCATTCATTTAACCAAATAAATATATATTAAATACTTCAGTGTACTTACAGGCTGAAGCACTGATATGACTGGGGTAATAGTCGCCGCTAGAGCGTCAACTAACGCCGCTTTATAATAGTTATCCGAATAGTGATTTTTAGAATTATCATTGTACTTGAACAAGTCCAACAGGAATCTGACCACTTCTGGTGGACATATCCCGTGAATATTTCGAAGACCTGCAACGATACGCAAACAATAAATATATGCAAACACTTGATCTATTTACATATTTTAGAATTTATGTGTTTATTTGAATGATGATGAAGGATAGGCGTTTATATCTATGCAATTCTGAATACTGTATCATTAATATTGTCATATCATCCACGACGACCGCTTAGCCTAGTGGGAAGCGACCCTGCCTATGAAGCTGGAGGTCCCGGGTTCGAATCCCAGGTCGGGTCAGTATTAATATGATGAATATTGATACTGGTACCGGGTCTTTGTTGTTATATGTGTGTGGTGTCTTTGCAAAAATATTTATATATGTATATATTATAAAGAATATTTAAGTATGTATATCAGTTGTCTAGTAACCCATAACACAAGCATAATACTTGCTTACTTTGGGACTAGATGACGCTGTGTGGAAAGTCCCATGTATTATTATTATCCTTAGAATGTGCACATTACAAGTAAAAACATTAAGCAAGTTAACAGAGAGAGTAACTACATCGAACTATACACATTTAGCAAGTATTTTCTATTGGCTAAGTGAGTACATATCCACTCGTTAAAGTGGAAAATATCTAGAATATTTTTTATTTCTTATACAATTGTTCAATCTCGTTTGTACCTGAATGAGTTGCAGCATCATCTCCAAAAAAATTAATACACTCATTTCTAACGCTCCTAACTTTACAATTGTACAGCTAGGATTGACACAAATTGTGGGCTATATTCGTTTCCAACCATAAACATTATGTTATCGCGCTATTAATGCAAATGATAAAAACAAAAGTAACTGACAATGGTGAAGAAATAGTAGATTGTTACACAGGGGGTGCAAGGGACCTATTTAGGCACTAGATGGTTTGGCGCAAGAGCGTAGCGAGGGCGCCAATAGTTCGAGTGCCTAAATAGGTTTTTCACCCGAAGTAAACACTGCTTTTCATTACGAATATGAGGAAAGTAAAAAAACGCGTTAAGTCCATATCTGAATCTGATGAATTCAATTTATAGAAATATCTGTATACATGTAACTAATCAGCACTTGATAAAACAACTGAAGATCGAATTGCCGCTTTCTCGCCTTTTTATGTTTTTTTTTTTTTTCTGTGGCATTCTATCAGCCAGTATTTTTATTAACGAGTGGATATGTTTATTATTGATGATGGCAAATATTTACGTCAAATCTATGTAAATTAAATGTCAATTTAGTTAAGATTATAAATATAAAGCCATACTACATAATTGTTGATAATAGATTTTAGTTACAATTTTATGCCGTGATTTCACAGAGTTCTTGTATAAAAAGTTGGGACGTAGCTTGCATTGTTGTTTTTTTTATTATTATTTTTTTTCTGACAGTAGGGAAAATCGTTTCCCAGGGAGGAAAAGTACTACTTTCATCCCCCCGATTAGGTAACTTCAAGCGTACTTTCCGAGTATGAGTAATGAAAAACTCTTTTTTTTCTGAGCACATTACAAAAGAATAATTTAAGTCTTTTAACAAGAAGCAATATTTCTAAAACATACCTGCCATCGCCACCGGTATAGTTTTTTGAAGGAAATAATGTTGGAAGTTGTCGAAATTATTCTGCTTGATGATGTGTGGTGCTGAGAATGAACCGAACATTTTCCTGAAGATAGTCAACATGGCCGGCGGTCCCGCCCAAGAGCTTATCATGGCGTTTGCCACCTTGAATAAAAATCAATCACTGAGTGTTAACGGGCGTTTTTCTGTAACTACGCGACGCCACTTGTAACCAAGATATATGAGGGCAGGCTGAAAAGTAATTTCTTTTGACCATACCAAATGCAAAATGATACTGGCCGTTATGCAGTCGTAATCTCGGTGAATTTACTTTTAAAAAAAAATTGCATTCAAGAAATATTCAAGAGGACGACGATAGATAATGAGATTATGGCACCATTAAGGCAGCATTTTGACAAAAACGGAAGTAATATATTTTTGAAGGTTAAGGTAATGACACTTTATGAGAAATATAATAAATGCATTTCCCTTTCATGGGCCTACATTGAAAAATAATTCAGAAAAAAATGAACATGCTCATCATTTATTTTATAGACAGGCAGATTACTCATCAGCTTCCCCTCATATGTCTGTCAAATTCATAAGATTTTTTGCTTTCTCAAATATTTCTAGCTATTTTTCACATTTTTATGTGCACAGTATTACGCGCGAATCTTTGCCGTTATGTAGTCATTTATAGAAAGCGTCGCAGTAGCATACAATAGGAATGCGGAGGAGATGGAGGTCGGATAGCTCGCGCTATTCGCTCGCATGCGTGGCTTCAACTTCCCACATTGAGTCATTCGCAGGAAACTCAGAGCGGCAAAGATCCGTGCTTTATATTCTATTTAGCGAAAAATGAATGAGCAACTTAAAAAAAGGAAATTGTTTATTTAATTTTTTTTTTGTTCCTCCTTTATTAATTACTACAAACAAACAAAGCAACAATGAGGTATTGCTTTTTTTCACGTAATAGACAAAATAATTATACAGACACTGAGTTCGCTTTAATGTGAATAAATAACTCAAAAAGCCTATTTATATAATTTTATAATGACAATAATGATAATGAGTTACTCAAGTTGCTTGTGAACTGGTCATGGCTATTATAATGATAATCGAGGATGTTAAGTCATTTATTATTCTGAAGTATAGCTTTTAATTTAGCTCTGAACACCAGCGACCAATTCACTACTTAGTATTTTAGTAATAATTGTAATAATGTTTTTTTTTTGTGGATCCTTTGTATAAACAATGAAAATAGGTATTCTGTTTCGTCTATATATATATGACTTCATATATGTATATATGACTTCATATATGTATGAATTGAGCATTATGTTTATTCCTAATCTATTCATTTTGACTTTCAATAAGTGTGTGTAAACATCTTATATTGAATAAAAACTTTTTGAATTTGAACTAGAAGTTAGGTGCAGGTTAGGTCTTCAAAATGGTGAAGTTCTGTATTACCTTAGTTAAACAGTGTGCTGCTCTGCATCTAATCTTATAATAAGCCTGCTCATTCTCTATGGTATCCGTCAAAGCTTTACGTGTGGCTGGCGCAGGGTAGTTATGCAACGCGTCTATGGCCTCGCTCTGCGCAGTGACGTCACGCTCGTGACGTAATTGATATTGCCATTGGTAATCAGGTTGAGAGATGACCGTAGCACGCAATAATGACATCTCGGGGTCCAACCGGATCCATAAAACTGGTGAATCGCTGGCAATTTTGAGAACCAATATAATACATTTTTTTCATAATTCAATTGTGATGACAGTTTATGTAATATGAATTGATACTTTGGTTATTAAGTATATTTAAATTATTAATGATTCTGATGCACTAGTATTAAAATCTACTTATTTTGACTAAAATTATATCAATGTTTTTATTTTTAGATTTCATTTAGGTTGGATTGTATAAACCGAACTATATAAATTATATATTACTTTACATAAACGTGACCACACATGTACAAAAATAAAATGGCTGTTATGTAGTCATATTTAAGGTTTAGACCTTTTTTTTAAAATTAGAAAGCATGTGTTTACTGTATTTTGATTTCTCATTCACATCTATTTGATTTGAAGTATTACATGCATAATGACACATTTCCGCTACGCAAAATGACACATCCGCGAAACGACTCACACATGTCGCAAGAAAAATGTGATCTGTTAAAAAGTCATTAAATTTGTAACAAAAAAAGGAATTAATAATAATTAAATAAGACAACTACTGATTTTATCATAAAGATTTAGCCAAAGTAGTTTAAACACTGCGAACCTCATGGTGGGCGGTGACCTTTCGTTGTCGTTACCGACAAAAGTGTGACATGAGTAAAGAAATTAATTTTAGAAGATAGTCTAATTACACAGTGGGAAATCTTTACAGACATGGGTTTTAGTAGCGAGTTTTAGTAAAATGTAAACGAAATAATTCATTAATATTTCAGGTATGTCCAAGGGTTGTGCACGTTGGACCTCTAAAATGTTGACTCCATTTTGACATGGAGCAATTCATGAGATGTTTCGAGGCATTCTCAAATTTTAATAGAAGCAACCCAAGTAGAATAACCTGTGATAAAACCTGGATCCAATAATGGGACATTGAAAGTAGACAAAAATGTACATTACAGTGGAAATTGAAGGATGATAAGCCTCTTCAGAAGTTTAAGATGCGTCCATCGGCAGGGAAAGGGGAAGAAAATTTTTAACATATGAGTAAAGAAACATTGTGACAACATGCCCAGGGAATATTTTTTAATGACTAAATATCTTTTTATAAGGAGCGTGAAAAGTGCATTTTCAAAAAGTATCCATGCTCATTTTTTCTTTCACAAGTTAGATAGATTACTTTTAGCTTCACCCTCATACATAGCTAATGTACTCACTCCATAGCAGAAAGGTCCATATCGACCTCTTCTCCTGTACAAAGAGGAATCTTCTTCTTTTTATTTCTTCTACTTTTAGAGTGGCAAGTGATGTCTGCTTTCACTACAGTATTCTCGATTTGTAGTGTATGTTTAAACGTACCATCCAATTCTTGCAACTGCACCAATAGAGGGCCAACATATTTACGGATTCCACGCTCATGGACGGCATCTTGACGGATTTCCAATTCCACCGTGTTCCTATTTAGAGGTTATAATAAATAAAAATGTGTTAGGAAAATCATATATAAATTTTTATTTTAAACTGCTGTGAAATTGCATAGTTTTGTCAATTTATATGAATAAAATATATGTTTATAAAATGAACGTCACAGACTGAGATTCTAAGGTACATAAATATAAGTACGTCATTTAGGATTTGTAACAATAAAGCTAAGAATTAAACATATTCTTCAAAAGGACATACTCAAATAATTACATGTTCATATAGAACAAAATCGAAGTGGTTCGAATCTGGGCGTGTACCAATGAGTTTTTCTAACTTAAGTACATTATCCCCGACTCCGTGCCTCGGAGAGCACGTGAAGCCGTCGGTCCCGGTTTGCTGTCATAGATGGCGATCGTTACAATCCGCCTACCCGCATTGGAGCAGCGTGGTGGATTTAAGCTCCAAGCCCCCTCATCTTGAGGTGAGGCCTAATCCCTTGCAGTGGGGTATAAAAAGGGCTGATGGAATGAAATAGAACAAAATATCTTGTTCTTACAAACAGAAAATGAAATCTTTTACGTAGCTTTCGATGGGGCTCGATTACTATTTATGTTATATTGCAATTTTTTTAACACCAACCGTTTTCGATTGAAAACCGACGTAAGTTGAAATTTAGCGTGGCCGCCTGTCCTGACCCACTGATCTACAAAAACGGCCATTTCTTTTCCAGTCACTGTGAATATGGCTTTGACAAACAAATTTGTAGATAAAAGCAGATGACCCCACAATCCACTGCCGATTTTCGTATTGGCAGCATTAGTTGCCAGTGACAATTGTTTGTTGAAGACTTGCAGTAACAGTTCCTGGCCGATTCGTTGCTCTAACATTCTAAGCACAAGATGGGACTTTTTCCGCATTATCTGTTAACAAATAATTTAAATTAAATAGCATATTTAACAACAAAGTTTAAACTTATTTTAAATCATGTGATAATTCTAGAGTTTTATAACTTATATATTATTTACTATATATGTAAGAGACCCAGAGTTAATTATGGTATGGTTGACGCCTTATCCAGCATATATTTTTAACATAGTAAACATGGTAAAACATATACACTGACAATAAGTGTTTTTGATTCACAGGTGGTAATTTAAAACAGGGCCATAAGGGCCACTACAGGAAATTAAGAGATAGTCACTAACTTTTGGAGTTATTTCCACAGATTCCACTGCATTCACTGATTTTGAAAACCAGTGCAGTTTACAAGAAAAATGGCAATTCTCATGTTTTTAGGGTTCTGTATGTTCAAAACGAACAAAAAAAAAATTATAGGATCACTCTGGTGTCTATCTGTCTCTCACAGAATATTCTCTTCGTATCTACTGGACGAAAAAAGTTGAAATTCGCCACAGAGTTTGCTGACCCATGGACGTATAGCATAAACAAACGAATTTTCCTTTTGAGGGTCAATTTTGAGATGTGAATTCAAACATTAAAAAAACTTTTCTCCAGTACATCGTGTGACATATCAAATGTAGTTGCTCATTATGAGAAATATACATACATTTTTTTATAATTTCGAATTGCATGGTTTAAAACCTATTAAAGAAAATACACAAAAATGACCATTCCCCCTTAGCTCTCCGAAACTAGTAAGCCTAATTTTTTTTTATTAAAAATATAGGTTTTTAATTAGATTTTACAATAAAGCCTAAGCGATAAACAAGTTCTTATTTTGGGCAAATTAGAAGAGTAAAGAAAATCTAGGTGTTAACTCTTCGCAAGTATATCATCTGACATATGAAATGAAAGTGCTTGGCATGAGAAAAATAAATATTAATTTATAATGCATAATTTAAAAGACATAAACGGAAATATATCAAAATTTTAGCAGTGCAATTGGCATGGCAATTGAATGGATGCTATGGAGCTAAGACTGCGACAGCTTTTATCCATCTACCCAGAGCAAGGCCGCTTTCCACAGCAGTGGAAAAGCAGTCGGCTCATCCTGCTCCGGAAGAAGGGACTCTCGCCTGATTCGCCGTCGGCGTACCGGCCTGTCGTATGTGGCCGGATAAGGTAAGCAAGCTCTGAGCATGTTATCGCCACTCGCCTTATCCAGTATATGTCGAGGCAGAGCTCGGACCTAACGAAATGCCAGTATGAATCCCACAGGGGACATTCCACAGTGAACACAATTTTACGGTTGAAATGCCTGGCAGAAGAAGCAGTTTCCAGAGGCGAAGTTGTTTATCACCAATGCCTTCAACTCTCTCTCCTGGCATGTTTAAAAGAAGTACTACAATATCACCGCGTGTCCAACTATCTGTGCTGAATAATACAGGGCTACCCTTCTGACAGATTTGAATATTACGTTAAAAATACAAAATATAGCGTCACTAATAAATTACAGGAAAACCGACGCAAAAATGTCACCCGCAGGAAATGGAAAATATTCGTTAAAAGAAAAACGTATTAAATGGGATGCTTAATTTCACTGGGCACTGATAAGTTTAATTGGTTTAGTAGCTACAATGGTTTAGGTAGCTGCCCTAAATGCCCTATTTCAAATTAACACCCTGAACAAAATAAAATTTAATTACAGTACTAAAAGAGATGAAAAAAAAACATACTTTGAGTGTCGAAAAATTCACCATCAATTTATTTAATGGGTTTCTGCAATATATTCTTAAACTTGTTGGCTATTACCTCAATATATCTAGGCGACATGGTGTGAACATTCCTGACGGGGAAGTAAAATACGTCTTTAGACTCTACACGCGCGCCACTCGCTGGCGGCTGCCAAGGGTCCAGTACTATGCCTCCATATTGTTCTTCATAAGCTATCACCTGCAAAATTATATTTTACATAACTGAAGGAGTGAACCAAACCAAACTAGAGTACAGCAAAGTAATGTATACAACATGAAAAAACGGATCCCTTACAGAACCACTTTTATATCTGTCCGTCTTTCACAGCCTGTTTTTTGTAATCCACGGATGTATAACATAAATAAAATAATTCTGATAGGAGTTAACTTTGGGGTGCCAAAATTAAAAGTTAAATAAAGTACATTTGCCAATTGTAACATGCGGCATAGGTATCTAATGAAGGGCTAATTGTGAGCAATACAAAACGATAATATTTTTTATCATTAGAAAATGTATTGTTGTCATGATATTAAAGAAAATATACGAAAATCGGGCATTTTCCCCTTATCTCATAACTACTGAGCCTAAAACTTTGGGAAAAAAAGGAATATAGAGCCTCACGCATAGTTCACAGGAAAACCTAAACAAAATTCTTCAAATTCTTAGGGATAATGGAAGATATTGAAGTCAAAATGCATATAAAATGTGTTTAACAGTTAATTTTATTAATAGTTAATTCGCCGAAAACTATAATAAATCAATAGACAATATAAACAGCAATTATCACACGTACTTCTTTTTGACTACAAGAAAAGGGCCAGATTTAAAAAAATATGGTGGGTATAGAGGTGATTTTTTTAAATTGACTTAGACAAATAGAAATCCTTTAAAAATTTATTGAATATGTTTCATTTTTAACATATTTCAAAAATACAACTAATATGGCTATCGGCACACTATCGAAACAGATCAATTATTGGGCATAACAATTTTGTGGTTGCCAACAAAAGTATTAATTTTAATCACCAAGCATTTTACACATATGTTAAGGCACCCATAAATAGATTTATCTACATGAGATATACTGTCGTAACTACTTGACTATTGTTTAGTATTCAGTGTGTGCCTGTGCTTAAAATAGAAAGAATATAACTTAACAATGGTATTTATATAGACAGAAACTTCAAATGATGGATAGTTATATATATAAAAGTAAATAACACTGGAAACTGTGGAATTATTTGAGTAATAAATCATTAAGCACATAAACATGAATTACCTGTTGAAGCTCTTGATGTATCCAGTACCTATACTCATTATTTCCAAAACATTTTTTAGCATACAACCCACACAAATATTCAGGTATACCTTTGGCTAGCCACAAATCTGACCAATTCTGCATTGTTATGAAACAACCGAAAAATTGTTCTGCCACGGCTTGCGCCATCGCTTTTCGAGTTATGTATGTTTGGTCTATGATTGCTATTGAATGTAGAAGATGAGTACTCAGTATAGACATAGTTGTATATGCTGACACATCGTCTTCAGTCTGAAATTGAAAATATTTCAAACTAAATTATCAATATATGTTATTATTTTTACATAACATATAGTTAAGACAACATTGAACAAATGGAGGCCTATATACAGCAGCGGATATTTGGTGGCTGAAGTGAATTAACAAATTTTAACCAATATAATGCCTTCTCCAGCTGTTGTTGTGTTCTCAAAGAATATTAAAAATATGGTTGGTGATAACATGATTCTGTCATCCTTTGATAACATGATTCTGTCATCCATTTTTCTCGCTACCGAACGTCAAACAGGCACCTACCAATATTGTTATTAAACGCGAGAAATTGGACCTTGTGGATTCTACTGTATTCTTAGGAATCACATTGGACGCGAAATTGCAATGGGATCCTCATATCACTAACTTGGCGAGAAGGCTCGGTTCTGCAGCTTACGCTATAAAAAGGATTCGTTTCCTTTCGGACATAGAAACCGCGAGGTTGGTGTATTTCAGTGCGTTCCATAGTTTAATGACTTATGGCATTCTGCTGTGGGGACACGCTGCTAATGTTAATACAATCTTCGTGTTGCAGAAGCGAGCTGTTCGAGCAATTTATAAACTGGGATCTAAAGTATCACTTAGAGAAAAGTTTAAGGAAATTAATATAATGACATTGCCATCTCAATACATATTTGAAAACATTATGTACGTAAAAAAAAATATTACATTATTTAAAAAAAATAGTGATCGGCATAATGTTAATACAAGAAACAAAGATAAACTTGCTAATCATGTCAGCCGCCTCAATAAAATCACGAAATCTTTTAAAGGGCAATGTATACGCTTTTACAATAAGATCCCAATTGACATTCAAGTTCTACCCCTTAATAAGTTTAAAACTACAATAAAACGAAAGCTTTATGCAAAAGCTTATTATAAAGTATCAGACTACTTAGATGATAAAAATCCATGGGTGTAAGCCGCTCGCCTATCAGTTTGTTTCAATAATATTATTCTTTAAGCACTTATTGTTAAAAAAAATTTTTTTTTTTTATAATTTTGTTAAAAAGAGCGTCCCTCAGTTTCTTGCGTATTCTTCTGAGAGGTACCAGCATTTTTGAATGCGCCTTTGTGGTGACGTTTTTCCACAAAGTAATAAAATTCACTCTTAAGACGTATTTCAAGATTATGTTACATAACTACGAAATAAAGATATTTTGATTTGATTTGATTTGATTTGATATAGCATCAATGTTCATAAACTAGTTTCACAGCATAACAAATATGTTTTCGATCTATTCATAGATTTATTTTTATTTTACCCAGTGTAGAAATATGAGCATCAAGCATATCACTAAGTGAATTGATACTATGTTAGGAAGGTTTTAAAAGAAAACTACACTGCAAGAAATATAACAATAATTTTATCTAATACAGTTTGTAAGTACAAAAATGATTTGTTTTGAGCCTTCACTTAATTTCTCAAAAACTGATGACTACAGGGGCGCCACTACTATTGCTACTTGTAGGAGTGGTATAGTTTCAATCAAACTTTAAGACGGATCGGAATACAGCGCTTTATGCATGCTTGCGCAGATTCAGTCATATGCCCCTCACTCCACTGCGTCCCGCTACACCTAAAACTGGTTACTGCGACGCGACTTGTGCCTATGTTCACATCCGCCATAAAGGTTGATTGGAACTGTACAAGCGCCGAGCAATACAACTGCACCGGGCACCGGCAAATTAAACTTACCTCATCAACAAACACTTGCTTGTAACATGGATAAGGATATCTCGTAGACAATGTCTCCTCATAGAACTCAAAAGCTTCATGTAGATAGCGAACAGTGTTTTTCAGTATTTGCATTAGATTTGGTAAACAATAGTGGGTCAGTTCATTCATAAATGGATCAACATAAGTCTCAAATGGCCTGCAACAAAACATGTTTCAAATATTAGTTTGACAAAGAAAGAAGGGTACTAAGTAAACGTGACTTCACATAGTAAAACAAAGCAATTATTTTATTTTTCATGATGACACATGATTTTTAAATATCTTAATTGATTGTAGCCATACATCAAACATTTAAGGTCAAATTAGCATGACATAATATTAGCTGGGGTAAACTGACAATGTCACGAAAGCTCCTTTGGAAATAAAAATTACATTCTAATTTACAATACGTAAAAATTATACTACAGTCTTCACAATCAATCAATTTCCAGGATTCAGTAATAGCAAGGTAGAAATTAATTTTTGTATTGAGATATCACTGCTTATTTGATACAACCTGATTCCTAAACAAAGTGAAAATAATATTGTTCATGCCATGGAAAAGGTTATAAATAAGTCAGACTAGTCATCTACTTGACAGCGGTGAACCTTAACGAATGCTTAGCCGCACGACATTGTTGAAGCTAGACTTTAGCCAGGTGGAGTACGTATCAATGCTGCACACGCGCGCCTTTTCACCCGGATATGTCGCCCGGGGCCATAAATCCAAGCATCAAGTGGTCACAACAAAGTTTTGTACTTCGTATCGACGACGGAAACACTTAAAGATTCACTCAGGCACTAGTTATCAGTACAAATAATCACAATTATTTACGCTCTGTTTGTAAACGTTTTTAAATTACGTACAAATTCTCTAACAATACTCTCACCAATCTTTCATTTTTCTACCTCAAATGGTTTCAGTATAAACGTCAAGCATATCATTCCAAAGCTTTATTATAATATGACGTCTCACCCGATTGCCAATCCGATGTTCGGTGCACAAGCTGGTGTATTGACGACATAATGGAATGTTTTTCTTCTATGGTCTGGCGTGTACACGACATCAATGAGTTCACCGCATGAAACAGCAGTCAAGCTTTCATCAACTGTGAACTCTAGTTTCCATGTACATGGTTCAGCAAAACTGTCTACACATGGAAACCATAGACGGGCTGAATGACCATATGTGAACATATGTGCTGATTTCTGGAATTACCAACATTTAATTAAATGTTTAAACATATTATGTAATTTAACTTTGTAGTTATGGAAAAGCGGAGCCTCTTAACACAGGCACTACATGCATAAAAAGTCTCCAATCACTAGTTAAAGTCATGTAAAATTGGTATTATTATAAAGCATTAATAAAAACATATAAAAATAATAAAAGTAATAATGCAAAAAACCGCATCAAAATCAATAAGTAAAACATCTACTGCAGCACCCCCTGGAGGTTTGCTATCATAGCATATATTCCAGTTTTTAAGTCTAATAATAAACTGTTAACTAAACATAAGAAGTCTTTATCAAAATTAGTCCAGTAGTTATTGCATGACGCTTGAACAAAGACATAATATAGTTCTATATTAATATAGACCAATATAGATTTAACTGACTTGTTGGCTGAGTGGTTAGTGACCCTAACTGCGGAGCCGAGGGTCGCGGGTTCAATTTCCGCTCGGAACAAATATGCATGAACATGTCTATTTGTTCCATATCTGTGTAAAATATCTATATACATATTTATTTAATGACCTCTTGGCCTAGTGGGTAGCGACCCTGCCTACGAAGCTGAAGGTCTCGGGTTCGAATCCTAAGTCGGATCAGTATTTATAGAGGTCGCTCCCGGAAGCCATCGGCAACGTGAAGAGTCTGCTGGGCTTTCTGGTGGAGCTGGGGTGGCGAGAATGACGCTGCCCACCTACGGAAAATAGGCGCTTTGACGTCGAGTTGCGGAAAAAGAGCCCGTCTTCAAGTATCAAGTTCAAGTAAGTATCAGTATTTATATGACGAATATTGATACTGGTACCGGGTCTTGGTTGTTATATATATGTGGTGTCTTCACTTGGTACCCAAAAAAGCTAATGCTTAGTTTGGGGCCTAAACGTTATTGTGATGTATACATAATTATTATTATTATAAAAAATAGAATAAGTATGTATATCAGTTGTCTAGTACCCCATAATACAAGCATAATAGTTGCTTACTTTAAGACTAGATGGCACTGTGTGGGATGTCCCAGATATTATTATTATTATTGTAATAATAAAATAATCATTTTCACAACTATGTGCAGATTTCAAATTTAATAATAAATAAATATTAAATAGTACCTCAGTTAATGTCCCTTCCCCTTCAGGCACTACAAAATGCAAACCCCCTTGTGGAGATTCCAGTGAGAACTCAATGCCAATACGTAACCCTCGACCCTCACCAACCAAGTGAGCAGCATCTTCTGGAATTTGAATATGTAACTCTCCAGAATTGTGATCAGGATCTATTTTTTGTGCAGCTAGCAAGTGATCATGAGAAAAAACTTCCAATGCTCTCCTGTAACAGGATTAAACACACAAAAGAAACATGATGTATCAATATTTAGCAGTAAAAACAATAACACAATTATTTAAACACTCTTTTTATATTTTTTTAAAATACTTTTTATTGAGAAAAGTAACAACATGTTTCACTTAGTTAACAAATATAATTGGTAAAAAAAATTACTAAACTAGTCAATCTATTGCCCAAGAAGTCAATAAGTTTTATTTAATAACATTTTGATGTTTGTGTGTTTCACATTGTGCTGTCTTTTCATTTGTTATCAATTACACTGTATTTTTCGTTTCATACCACCGTTTAAATAATAACCACACAAATCATGAAATTATATTTATGATCTCTGACACTCATGGTTGACGATTGATGTGACTATTGTAATTGTCTGTTTTATATATATGTTTAAACAATCATTCAAGCAAAGGCATTTTAAAAATTGAAATGTTTAAAAAAATATTAAAGAAACTGTAAGTGTATTATTTAAAAACACCATGTATATAACTTATTTACCAAAAATGAAACATCGCCATGACCACCTAATTTACACCGGATTCTTCGAGGCAGATTTGGTGGTCATTTTTTTATGAATGTTATTAAGAAGAACGCTAACTTGGAAACAGCCGACAAGGCGCAATTCTAGCCAAATGGTAAGATGCAACATCTCATCAGAACATTTTTACTCCCATACAAACCTGGGATTTTATGTTTCAAATATGTCCAAAATTAAAAACTTTAAGCATGCCGGTTTCATTTTATTCAAATTGGCCACTAGCTTTAACAGCAATTTTATACTTCCCTATTATTATTAATGCATATTTCTTTTATCTTAAGTAAAACTATTTTTTGTGCATTGATATAGTGACAGTTCTCTCTACATTATTTAATTATCAAAGTGGTACCTAATCCATTGAACTTTTCACACAGTTTCATTTCAATAATTTGGAATTCATCAACAATGCTGCTTAATATAGTGGTATTATGGTAGCGCTTTACAATATTACCTGAAGAAAATTTAAAAAAAAAATTTAAATTTAAATTATTTCTAATTATTGGATCTAAAAAGGAAGGTTATCAAAACCTCCCCCAGTAAATAATTTTTAATGGACAATCGAAAAAATTTATAGGGTTTTTGGTGACTCATTGCACCGCTTCACTCATTAAATTATTACAAGTAAACTTAACCAATTTTTTTTGAGATGGTGCACCATTCACCTATTTTGAGCAAATTTGAAATTTATTATTGTAATGAACACAATTTGCACTAAGCAGCATTGGAAAGCCGACTCTGATATATTTACTTATTACAAATTGGATTTAATTTTGAATATGCTATCATAATAACCATTAATTTAAATGTGCAGATAATTGTTATCTGACGCACATTTAAATTAATGGTTATTATTTGAAGCACATTTTAATTAATGGTTATTATGATAGCATTATGAATTTAGAGTTTGCTGTTTTAATAAAACTTACGTATTAGGGTGAGCTTGACATATATCTAAGAAAGGATCACAGTATTGAAAGTTAGCTTCGTATTGGTCATTAAGACAAACTCTATAAATACGGCACTGTTTTGCATTCAGTCGAATATAACGCAAGTTGTCTTTGAGAGGCACTATTGTCAACTCAACAAAACCCTGAAATCACAGAAAATATGGTAAAATGACCGTTGAGTTAAGACTCACAAATATTAGGTCTTAACCTATGAAGTTGCCGTTTCGTAAGAAATAAGTTACTTCATAGGTTAAAGTAATTTTTTTTTTCAAACATCTTTATTTCCGTTATTCAAAGTAATCACCCATGCAATCGATGCATCTTTGCCAACACAGTGGCAGTTTACTGATGCCTTTCTCGTAAAATCAACTGGACGGGAGGCAACAAACTCTGCAAAAGCATTTTGTACTGTCTCTCGTTAATTGAATTTTTTCTCGTTAAAAAGTAGTCCAAATTTTGGAAAAAGTAATAGTCGGTAGGTGCAAGGTCTGGTGAGTATGGCGGATGAGGGAGAACTTCCAACCCCAACTCTTGCAGCTTGGAGACTGTTTGTTGTGCAGTATCGGGTCGCGCGTTATCGTGAAGGAGCAGTGGGGATGACCAATAGACCAAAGCGGGTTGTAGACGTGCGAGCTTCTCACTCACAACGGAACTCATATTCCATAATTACATGATTTTTTAGTGTCCATTATGACGAAAAATGTTCAAATGTAATAAAAACACAATGCTAATCAATAAACAAAAGTCTGGCTTTGTAAAAAGAATGTCATGTTTTTAAAACAAAATTAATTTGAATTTAGAATTCACAGCCAATCAAAATTTTTTGTTTGACATGGCCAGTACTAAAGAACGGCAACTTCATAGGTTAAGACCTAATAGATAAAATAGTCTTAATAAAACATTAGGAGTTCCTAGACACCACAGATGGTTATTGGACCTTAAAAATATGGAAAGATATGACATACCTACACCGTTTAATTACTATTATAGGAACATATTATTGTACTTACAATGATACTTCGACGCTCGAAACTGATTCCAGTCAAACTTAATATTTGATGAGCTGTAAAATAAATAAAAACAAATAAACAAATAGGTACAAAATTATATACAACACATCAACACATGTACAGCGTGTAAAACATTAAAATTTAAAAAATACTCATAATTTAAAAGGCCGACAATTGTCGGCAGTTCTTTCTTTTTTCATGGTGACATTATATTAAATTTTGATAAATGAATGAATAACACAACGTTCATTTAAATTCTAAAACAATCCAATTTTTAAACTAAAAAGCATTCTTCTTCTTCTTCTTTTGGATAATGGCGTTCTAACTTATGTTAATTCTGCCAATGTCTAGTGTATGAGAGTTATACTATTTTTATTGGAAAATAATAAAAACAGGCAACGTAGTACGGTTAATATGGAGTTTTTTCAAAATGCCACATGGAACTACGACATTCTACATGCGCCATTTTGAAAAAAACTCCTAAAAAGCATTAAAAACTGCTAAAAACTTCAACTTTGACAACCCACACGTCAAAATTCCCCAAATTCTCGTTTTAGTTGCCAGTATAAAACCAACATTTTTATTTTGTAAAATGTAACGTAACAACTTTCAATTATTATTATCATCCAAATACCAAAACATATCAAAAACCAGAAGGCACAAAAAATAGATATTAGAGGAGTATTCATATAGGTATATAAAAAGCGATAATGAACCTACTAAATGAAATATTTTTTCTAATGGCAAGTGTTAGAAAAGGACAAAAGGACTCTCCGGTAGCTATCTCCTACAGACTCATTTTTCCTCCTTGTAGCTTACAATTAAAAGTAAACCTTATGCGTAATGCAAAGGTTTTATTTTTATATTATAAAGGTTCGGGAGTGCACAATCCTGAACCTACGTAGTAGTTATATTGTGTTTAAGTTTCTTCTTCTTCTTCTTAGTTATTGGCGTTCTCTGCATATAAAGCAATTTCGCCAGAGTCGAGTATTCTGTTCGTATTTTTAATAAAAAAATAACAAGAATAGGCAGCGTAATACGGTTATTATGGAGCTTTTTCTTGTTCAAATTTCACAAAACCGTGAACTGACACAAACAAACCACAGATAACACACCAAACATTTCCATACAAAATAATTGGCATTTGGCAACGAACAGCGCCACGAGTGTAGACCATCGGAACTAATAATAGCGGCAAATTTGAAATAAGGTACTATAATAGGCATGATGACAGATTTTGAAAAACTGTTCCAAAGTGTTCGGAAACGTATATTACTTACAATGAATAACATATTTCTACATAAAATAAAGATTTAGGAAGAAAAAATCACATTTTAGTTTTTAGATTTAAAATTCGCGCCAAAACGCTTGTCAGTGTCATGGCGACGCTAATGACGTCACGTTTGAGTAAACTTCGAGTAAACAAAACCAAACAAAACGTATTTGTAAACACTGACGTTCCTTATACGCTTATTGAATAATTTAGTTTATTAAATATGAATTCTAAAGTGTACAGGTGGTGTGTGGTCCCTCAGTGTGATAACATATCAATAAAAACGCCTGATAAGTTATTCCTGTTCGTTCCACAAAAGAAAACGATACGAGATGATACAAGTGGCTTAAACTGGCAAGGCGAGATCCAACAGCAATGTTACCTAGTACTCACCTTTATTTTTGTGAAGATCATTTCGACGTATTTCATTTACTTTGAAGATTCTAAAATAGTATATATCTTTTTTGAGGCCTAAAATTAAATTAAACACAATCTTTTTCGAGGTTAGGTTTAATCTTGCACCACTACTGTTGTCTTAATAGGTATTTTATTTAAAATTTAAATTATTCGGTATGTTTGTTAAATAATAACGTACATAAAGGTTTTGACGTTTTTAAATTCTGCTGAACAAAAACCTTTATTTGAAGCTAAAAATTCTCCCAGCATTAACACATCAATTTTAGGCAAATTATCACTGTTTGCCTTAGTAAATCCTTGTTGATCGTTGACTCGCGTTATTTCACTTTCCTTTGGTTTAAATAATACGGACGGAATAAACAAAATTGAATATTAAATGAAAAAAAACACAGCCTTCGTTCGAGTTCGTTTACTTGTTTACTCAAAAGTGACGTCATTCGCTCTGATTGGTGTTCAACATATCATGGCGGACTTTCGTATTTCGTAGTTTTATTTTATCAAAATAATTATTAATCTTGCTATTAATAGAAAAATAAATGCGTGTTTCGTATTCCATGACTCAAGTTTCATTAAATAAATATATAATTTCAGTGATTTTCAATTACTGTCATCATGCCTATTACTTTTAGAGTGGATCGCTATCTGTACCTATAGCGGGAAATTTAAATTTTAAACATCGATCAACCAGCAATAAGTCAAATTAAAAAATGGGGTGTGGCTGTGTCGTGGACACG
Organism: Luffia ferchaultella; assembly: GCA_949709985.1. Classification (NCBI taxonomy): domain Eukaryota; kingdom Metazoa; phylum Arthropoda; class Insecta; order Lepidoptera; family Psychidae; genus Luffia; species Luffia ferchaultella. The sequence continues at coordinate 6,148,683 of OX453244.1, forward strand.
GCCGTGTGTTGTACGTGAATACGTTTTTACGTAACAATTAATGTTTTCCATATAAAATATATTATTAATTATGTATTGAAACGTGCACTTGCTGCTGTCCAATGTGTCTTCATAATCGATGATCGTACACAATCAATGCCTACACAGTCGAGTGTCGATATAGAAGTGATTTCATTATCCACTTGCATAATTTCAACCGGCCCAGCTGCCGATGTACTGGCACCGTCGTTGATCCGCTCGGCCACATTTATTCTTTTACGTTCCCGGCGCTGCTTGACTCGGTCATATGGTGTTTTTTTGGTGCCATTAGATTCTTCTTGAGAAGCCCTTTCCAACCGTATACGATCTTTGTATTTTGATTTGGCTTTTTGACGCGTATAGGCCGACATTGTATATTTTTTATATGATTATTTTATTATTTTAACGTATAACATTCACTGTCACTATTTTGCACTAAGGTTTTATACACAATCGATAGCTTTTGATGCGAGCTGACAATTGAAACTTAAACGAACCTCGTAGCTCTTTCAAGTCAAAAGTTATACTAAGTGGAAATCTCGATACGCAGCAAAATCATCTCAAAATGGCGGCGCTTCCCCCTCCCCCACGCGCGATGCATTGCAGACCTTACTTGGCGAAATGAATTCTTTGATTCTTTAGCTATTCAATGGTGTAATTGAATTTAGGATGGGGATGATAGATATGAACCTGCAGCATCAAATTGTATCCCCCGATTTTGTTATCATTGGTTTTTTTGACTTGCCTCCCACTATGGAAGCAATTTTAAAGACGTATTCACGTCAAAAATTATTCTTAATATTGATATTAAAGTCAGCACACAATTATTTCTTTACTTGAATTAGATGAATTTAAAAAAAAATCTTTATATTTTTATGAAAGTGTTCAAAATTAGATAAAGAAGGCCTGTAACACCTGGGTACCTGATTCCACTGCTGCTATTTCAATTGCCCGTTCAACGACGTGACCCACGTTGCATTTTTTAATTTTTAGTTCTATATTTAATATTATCAATAAACCCCGATGTATTGAATTAACTCTGGTGAAAGAGCTACAAACCTGGTGATTGCTAAAATTAAATACGAGTTCATTACTTTGAAGCTAAAGTTCTGTTATAAAAGAATATCAATATTATTATCATTTTAAAACAACTCAATCTGTACATTTTTACTCTAAGAATACAACTTATCATTTCAATGGATATTTTGACAGAAATACTGACTGAATCTAACAGCTGAGCGTATTTGAGAACGCAGCCCAAATAAAGGTATTGTGAAGATTACTGTATACTGGAAGTATACTGGAGTCGCCGGGAATTTGCGTTCCTGACAGTTCGCGACCGGATGACGAAGACCTAAGCTCATACCCCCGCGCTTGCAACTAAGAGGGGTATTCTAATGCGCCCCCCTCCCCTTCCCCCAACGGATAACGGCAGTATGGTAGGGTACGGTCCCTGTTAGTTACGTGCCAAAATTTAAAAGGAAAGTTTGTCTAGATTCTAAGTGACACTGTACTAGACTGTGCCACTGTAGTGCAGTAGCTAATAGCGATGATAAAAAACTACTGTCTATGCTACTTTCAATGATTTAAACATTTCAAGTTCATTCATTCTTCAAGAACTTCAAAATAAAACTTACATTAGTGTCGGGATCTGAAAATGCCCATACAGAACTGAACGTCACTACATATTTTAAAATAAAGTCCCCCCGCCGCGTTTGACTGTCTGTCTGTCTGTCTATCTAAACGCGATAAACTCAAAAACTACTGAACGGAATGGCAGATGGCTGACACCAATGAACGGAGTAATTCAAGAGGAAGGTTTATGTGTATAATTTATTAATGTTTTGTGAAAATTTGTTGAAATATGACGATCTTTCTCGAAGAAGTCGGAAAAAAATCAAGCTGGCTGGGAGTTATCATCGAAAACGCTGCCTCATCCCTTTAAGATATAACAACATAATGTATAGAGGAATTGTGTCTTTTTCACAGGACTAAAGAAAAGTCCGCGATGGCATATGTCTATCTTTCATCTTACTATCTTACTATACCTATTTTTATGTTTAAAAAAAATGTGTCAAATGATGAGGTAATTGGAAAGCAATTTAAATGGATACAGTTTTAATCCTTATAATTAAATACGTTATTTACCTTCAACATTTTATGCAGATTATGATTGCCCTTTACACCATACAATTTAAATTAATATCTTAGGAATTACCGCGAAATAAAAATATCGCGCGACAGCGGCGGGGCGTGGCGCATAGAAACAGAGATATTACAATGGAACGGACAACACGGCGCGAACAGTGCATACGTGTGCAGCAATGAGCAGTCATGCATATACGATGTCATCTTCACAGAGGCGACATACGAAACTTTGTTTATATTCAGCCTATTAAATTGAGTAATGTAAAAGAACGTAGTAAAATAAATTGAAAGAGCTAAAACTGACGGTTTTAATTACAATATCTGTTTTAATTAATACTGTGTATACATATTTCCCCATTAAAGTAAAATAATTATACATTAAACTATAATTGGTACTAAATATAGGTACTAGAACATGCGCTTGCACTAATGAGACTCAACACTTTATCTCACTTTGCCTTATCGGTAAAGAAAGGAACGAAGTGCAATGAAAATCGTCGTTGCAATGTGATAGAATCTTACTTACCCTTAAACAAAATTAGCTTAGTTAGTTTTTGACTGAAAAATACGCTGTGACCGACAGACAGATGGCATAGGTTGAGTAATAAAGAAACTAAAAAATAATCAGTTACACCTAAGTCATATAGTTCCCAATTTTTATACCTACACATCCAAACTGTACGGTTCACTCTTCATAATCTATGATTTTCATATTGAAATGGCGGCAAATTTGTTTTGATTGATACGTAGTTGACGGTTTGCTTATCAATGTTGTATATAAAAAATTATTTTAGTTTTCGGAGTATATATTCGGAGTTTTTTTTCAAAATGACGAACGTGGAACGACGTGGTTTCTGGCGATATTTTGAAAAAGCTCCATAATAACCGTACTACGCTGCCTATTCTTGTTATTTTTTTTAAAGATACGAACAGAATACTCGACTCTGGCGAAATTGCTTTTAATGCAGAGAACGCCATAACTAAGAAGAAGAAGAATATGTATATATTCTTTACTTTTTCAAATATATACAGAATTACTCAAAAATACTCCAAGTGGACGAACTTACGTTCGTAGCTTGTTTGACGCAACGAGCTAATAAGACATTACGACAGAAAAAACCCTACGGCTTATATGCTCTGTTACCCGTGCGAAGCCGAGGTGGGTCGCTAGTTTCTTATAAATTAACGTAATGTTTACTTATTCGATATATCGAATGAAAAACATCGATGCATCGAATTTAACTAAGCGAAGTAGCGTCCATCCCTACAATGGTCATATAATTGTCAATTGTCAATAATTGTCAACAAAATAAATATAAACCAGGGAGTAGGGAAGAGAAGCGAAAATAGAAAAACTTGTTAAAATTCTTGAAACAACTATTATTTCCAAAATCGTTGCAGTGGTATTATGGTCAAAATAAAAAATCTTCTGCTAATGTCATATTAAGATATTAATTTAATAATTATTTATGTACGGTAATTAGATATGGGGGACACACCGTATTTGACTTATTTGGCTCTGTATACATTTTCTTTACAAATCATTTTAACGAATTCTCGCACTTCTAACATTTGGAAATTGAACGTGGAAGAAGGTAAAATAGTCGACGGTTCAACTCATCCTCAGGTGATTTCATGAATATTTTTTGCTAACATTGGTACTTCAAACAAAATAAACTAAATTATTTGGTTTTACTGTCTGTCATAACGCTTTTAGTCTTTTGCCAATCGTTTAGTATTTTTAATTTGCAAAAACTACTTAATAATGAACTTTATAGTTATATTTTAAAATTTTAAATTCAAAGGATGAAGGTGACAAAACTAGAGTAACAGATGATGATCCAATATTTAACATAATAACGTCAACAGTTTTCTATGGTAATACATGGACTAAACATGGGTTCGACATGTTCTGCACTGACTGTCAAATGTATGAACAACAAAGGTAACATTACTTTCACACATACTTTAAATCTAAAAAAGTTTGAGTTCAAAAATGAAAATATCCAAGGCGTAAAGTGTATTTGTCGATAGAAATATTCATACTCAGTTTTTTAGTGCTATGCACTAATGTACTGATAATTACATATGCAATGTTTATAGAGCTGGTGTTGAAAATGGTTTTGAAAGTTCATCAACGGATGTTAATGGTGAATCAATAGATGATGAGTATTTAGATTGTGGAAAAGCTGTTAATTTCACATATTATGACAATCTTGTTGGTGTGGCAAGAAGACATAGACATCCTAATGTTCCTGAACCTCAAGTAAGTATTGCACGGGTATAAGAATGAGAAAAGATATTTTGCTAGCAAAGCTAGATATTGTATGAACACCATATAGCAGCTGTAACATAAGGAAACCCAATACTTAGTTAGTACTTACTAAATCAAAGAAAATTTCAATCAATATTTCATTCAGAATGGTAACGATCTATCATTGGTTTGGTCTTCTGCAGTTTCTTCAATTTCACCATAAACACATTTTGCCAACTGAACATACCCTAAACCTACATGTTTATGCAATTTTTCTGGCCTGCATAGTACAGGACAACTGAAGAATGTGTTCTTCAATTTATTTATTTTAGTAATGAAACAATTGACGACCTCTTGGCCTAGTAGGTAGCAATCCTGCCTACGGGTCTTGGTTATTATATGTATGGTGTCTTTGCTTGGTACCCAAAACACGAGCTAATGCTTAGTTTGGGGCCTAGAAGTTGTTATGATGTGTACATTATTAAATTTTGCTATTGTCCAACTATTATTTTCATACAATGTTCATGAAAGAAAACTGAATTACTCTATCCATGTAAAATATGTTTTTGCTTTTTAATGTTCTGTAGTTAATAGAACCCCCTATTTTATGTATGTCTGCCTAACAACTTTGAAGCTTTTGCTACCTTGTAGCCTTGCATAGTTTTAGTACTTATTCAAATTGTTCTTTATATGGTTTTTTAAAAATATATATTCTTACAAAAGACAAAGTGTCAATAAAGAAATTTTGCACACCCAATCAACTGAGATGTGCTTGCATAGAATTACATAACCTTTAGCACCACATATACATGGCATTGAAGGTTGGACAAAACTGTAACTGAGTGATTGATGTCTGTACATAAAAGATTGAAAAAATTATAGGGAACGACAAATTAAAGATCTGTGAACCAAAATATATCTTTTTTTTTTAATGATAACCATTCCTGCTCTCGAAATTTTTTTTTTGTTGGTTACAAATTCAACATATTTTGTGTGTTAATGTGTCCATAGTAAGTAGAATATTACTTGCATTCTAAAAATTAGTTAAAAGTGGAGGTTGACACATTTTACCATTTAGAATAACTTATAGGTCATCACAATGAATTGTGAATAATGGCTACATTCCTTAGAATTGGGGTAGTAAACAAATGCATTTTAAGAAGCCAATTAATAATTCGTCCTATGTTTTGTGTGCATGCTGGCTTTCATTGTTTTCGCTTTTAAGTACTACCAACTAAATGTAGGTTTGTTCCTCAGTGCCCAAACCTTGTTTTTTTTCTTGTTTTAATATATTAGCTACATATTTAGTTAGAACATGTTAAAATGTAAAAACTAGTATGTGAACTGAAGTGGTAGCGGCTGCACGGGAGTCCACAACTGTTGTCAACTGTTTTGCGTACAAACTGATAACTTATACAACACAAAACAAATGTTTAAGTGGGAGGACAGAACGACCTAAATGCTATTTAATGTTTGCCAATGAAACATGTTTCAGGTAGCACTTATATTTACAAAAAAGAAAAGTTACAAAAATGGTGGTGTTGTGTCAGAATTTGACATCAATGCTTTGGAGAAGAGATTAAAGAAAGCCAAAAGAGAGAAACCCAAATCTGTACAGCTTTATAACCAAATTGGTAACTTCTGGAGAATCAAAGGGGACACCAGGCAGTCAATTGAGTGCTTTAGGCGAGCCCTTGCAGTATCTCCTTACAATGCTGAAGTAAGTCGATAATCATAATTTATTAAAAAAAATTGACAGTCAAAGTCAAATATCCTTATTTCGTAGTTATGTAACATAATCTTGAAATATCTCACAAGAGTGAATTTAGTACTTTGAGAAGAACATCACCACAAAGGTGCATTCAAAAAGTGCTGATTCTCCTCAGAAGAATAAGCAATAAACTGAGGGATACTCTTTTTAACAAAATTATAATCATTTGTCAATTGCACTAAACAATCTTATTTACTATATGCTATGTATAGCTTGTGAGTTACATTGTGTTTTCATGTGATGGCCAAGTCAATCTATTTTATTTAAACATAAAAGACTTTTGATGTGGTCACTATAAGATGTTGTTAGATTAGCCAATTATGTAATAACTTAAGACAAAAGGTCCTTTAAGCAGGGACTGAATAGGACTTGGTATTACAAGGATATCACAACTTTTTACAGTACAAGAACTGAGTTGCGAGACTTGGTTTTTTTTTTACAAGTTTTGTTTTTGATGGCATCTCTTTTTTGTAAATAGTTCTTCTTTTTTCCTTTCCGGTACCTTCTACTTCTTAAATAGTAACAACAAATTTTCTTAAAGTCCACTCTCTGTCTTATGAGCTTTTCGAAAACTGGACTGAAATTGCAAAATATTTTAGTTTTTCCTTGATTCATACACAAAACACTAATTGTATTCTGAATTTGAAGCTTCTATGTCTACTAGAAGTGCCTTAGAGTTTTGATGATCGGTCAGTCAGTAAGTGACAAATTAAAAAACTTTGACTAGTTATAATTCTTAAACTACTGGTGCAAATTGAATGAAATTTGAAATAATATACCATGTTTATACAATGCCTCCCTGGTTACTGAAAATACAGGCTTTTAGTTTAATCCACAACAAAGTTATAGGGGTCGAAAATGGCCTGAACTGCTTTGAGAAAAGGACGCCCGTGTCTTTTTTTTGCTCGACTTGGCGGGAGCACTGTCGTGCCCCCAGATTCACATTAGCAGCGTGTCCCCACAATAGAATGCACAAAAATATATGCAAAATATATAGCACTGTTTTTAATGCTTTAGATCGCGATAATATCAAAATGTTTTACAGAATTCAGTATTGGATTGTGCTTGTATGTAATATAATGATAAGTTCTGATGTTTGCTATATGATAGCTTTTCAGTTTTGTATATTGTCATTACAATATTTTGTATATAACATATAAGTCTTGAACACAAATGAAATCTTCTGTTCTCCACCACCCGAGATTACAATCAAACCATTCACTGTTCACAGGGGTAAGCTTTTCTGTTTTTAACAGATGATTTAAACTAATAAAATTAGATAGCTATTTCCTAACGTTTTCACTAAGAACATAAAAAAAAAACTATGAAAGGCACCTAACACTAAGAGTATGAGCCTTTAAGTAATAAAAAACCGGCCAAGTGCGAATCGGACTCGCACACGAAAGGTTCTGTACCACCATGCAATATAAAAAAAAACGAGCGCGACGTTAATCGAACTTAACCATTAATCGTTATTATTATGTAATTTAACAATTATTGTATAAATATATTTCATTTTTATTTCGTTAGTTATTTAGAAGGCGCTCGATCCTCTCTGGCTAATCTGAAAAGTAATAACATGAGTGCACTGATAGCTAGAGACAATTTTTTTACTTATTTTATTAAAGTGAACCTTTGACTTTTAGTATCGATTGTGAAGAGAATAAACTCTGCAAAGGAATGCAAATAACACGCTATCTGTCATTTTCTATGGAATTTTACAAAATTTTTACTTATAAAAGTACATTTTATAAGTTACTCTATTACTCGTTAAATCATACAGTCTAGTTAGCTGTGATAGTTTTCCTTTTAACTATGTTATACATACTCCTGTTATAAATTTTTTCCACACATTCATAAACAACAGTTTAGCTGGTAGAGGGGGGAGACACATGACTCTAACAAAAATTAGGACTTTAGGAGTGCATATCTCAACCACTGTTGACTAAAAATAAAAAAATTGTTTGAAAACTTGACATCATTTTTTAAGACCTTTCGTTTGGTACATCTCGCGCTAATATACGATGAATTTTTTTTCGTACTTCAGTTACATGTATGGCTATCCCAAAAAATTTTTTTTCTTAATTTCACTACGTCATTGTGTAGAGGTTCATAGATTACACATACCTTCCAAATTTCATCTATATATTGCGAATAGTTTTCGAGAAAAACCCCAGACAGACAGACGGACGGACATGGCGAAATTATAAGGGTTCCTTTTTTGCCATTCGGCTACGGAACCCTAAAAATAAAACACTCTTACAAGTAGGTACAGCAGTAGTTATAGATATCCGAATATCGTTACATAACACTTTAATCTATACTTTCCTTGCTGGCCAAGTGCAACACGTACTTATGTCTACAGATATATTGTTAACATTTGCATATCGGTGACGCAAACTCCTAAGATTTTATCCATCCAAAAATTGCTCAATGTGCCTATAGAAATTTCACTTAAAAAAAAAGTGTTATTGCAGACAATTTTCTTATTCAATATATAATTACAGAAATCACTAATATAATATGTAGTATACCGGTTGTTCGACTTAATGTAGTCCAAACTTATAGAGCATGCAAAGTTTACCAAACTAAATAAAAAAGTTGGCAGGCGCAAACTAACCGTTACCGAAAAAAACATGCCAAAATTTTCTTTTTTACTTTTTATTTAGTTCAGTAAGCTCTACACGCTCTGTAAGTTTAGATTACGTTCAGACGAACATCAATTTTCGGACCTCTTTTTCATAGACACATTTCTTATTTGCCTAAAATACTCAGTGTTATTTACGATATGAGGTTTTTATGACCAGCCAAATTTCAATATAATGACCTTTGATAAAAATCCGTTGGCCATATTGTCCCTTTTTAGTATCGCTCAATAGGAAAATATTTAGTTAAAACTACGTAAATCTTTCCCAAAACTACCAATATACTAGTCACATCACGAGGACGCCAGTGCACGTGCACGCGCCCCTACCACATTACCCATGCCCCGCCCTTTCGCTCTGCAGTGGCAGTACTAGCACGTCGTATTTTTGAAAATTAATGATTACCGAATGATCACATTTCATGATGAGAAGGTTCCTACTCAGTCTTAAAAATCTCTCTTGAAAACTTTGGTTTGACAAGGCCTAGGGGACGATTCAAATTGATGACATCATCAATGTGTTTCAAAAATACGGCTCCATAAGTTGCAAATTTTCCTTTCATACTTACCAAGCTTAGAACCGTCAAATAAGTAAAATCTAATCGAAATAAATGAAATTGAAAAAATTAATACATACCTAATCTATTTTGATCAATGTACTCGTACATTCGATAATTTATTAACAATACTGAACAGTCCTTTTTCCTTTCGCAATCAGACGTATTTAAAAAAATTAAATCAACTTATGTTCAATTTTGCTGAATTTTGTTAAAAAATATTTAGGATAATATTATTGATTATGAATATTCGACCTATATGTTTATTTATGTAATGAGGTCTATTGGTGATACCTAACATCTACAAAAATGTTGACTGGTTACTAAATCTCATCCTGTATAAGGCTTATGAAGAAAATTACCGTGTTGCAGGTTTTGTTGAATTTGGCTCGCGTACTCTTCACGCTACAGTACCTCGATGATGCGATCTACCTGACTCGACGCTCTCTTGAAGTGCAGCCGCCCGACCGTAGCGCCTGGCAGCAATACTTTACTCTGGGCGAGATATTCAAAGCGTATGGGCACTATCAGGTGCGTATTAGTTTGGGATGAAACGGTCATAATTATAGTTGTCTTTGATTATATAGACCGGAACAGATGCTTAAACTGTATAATGGAAAAATATTACGACCGCTTAGCCTAGTGGGCAGCGACCCTGCCTGCGAAGCTGAAGGTCCCGGGTTCGAATCCCAGGTCGGGTCAGTATTTATATGATGAATATTAATACTGGCTCCGGGTCTTGGTTGTTATATGTATGTGGTGTCTTCGCTAGGTACCCAAAATACAAGCTAATGCTTAGTTTGGGACCTAGACATTGTTGTGATTGTGTGTGTTATTATTATTATTACACAGGAAGCAGCGGTACACTTAAAACACGCCTTGGACCTACGGCCCGACTTCGAGCCGGCACTGGCCGCGCTCAAAGACATCGAGAACATACCAGAGGCGTCGGTGCATGTCTACACGCTCCTAATTATTATATGTCTGGTAAGCATTTATGTGTAAACTAGGGAAGATCTACAGTTGCTTGTAAAAATCGCCACTAAAAGTGTACAAGGAGGTATACATGTCACCGTCAGATAGTACATTGTCGATAGATGGTAAATAGACACTAAAATTTGCATTCTACAGGGTTAGGTTAGGTTATCATTACGTCAATGCGAGGAATGAATCGGAGTGGAGCGATGAGCTACTCAAAAGCCTCAAGAAATTATGGTTTTCCTAAAATTAACTAGTAAGAAGTTTACAATCTCACTAGACTGATTTTAAACTAATGATTTTTACAATCTTACTCTTTTTTACAATATGCAACCCTATTTCTATTTAGTCAAATTACTACCAAAAGAATGGATACTAATATTGTTTGTAGTCATATCTCGTAAAAAAAATAACTTTTGTAAATATTTTGTGTTACCATCCCATCTCTGGAATAACATGAGTAAGATTTATGGATGTGTCATTGTAAAGGGCCACAATAGTACATTATGTTGCAAGTACGGTAAGCTGCATATTATAGTCGAGCATCATACGACGTTTTTCAATACATTTTCGTTTAAAATTAGGTAGGTACTTCAAATGATGGCGGGAGCTAAGGGCGCGAACAGGTTGCTTTTCGTGGTTTACGCATGCGTTACAAACAGAATGCTCGTTTGTGATTGGTATAGAGTAAAAAGGCCTAGTACTGTAAAATACAACATTACGGTACAAGTTGTCATAAAGACAGTATTAATAGCAAATGTATGGAAAATATCGTTTTTGCCCGGAACGGCTAAATAGCTAGATCGGCCCACTACTTAAGCCTAAATAAATTTAAAAGAAATGTTTCTGTGTATTTTAAATGTTTCATTAAAGAAAAGTTTCATAAATGCAGTTTATGACTATTGATGGTGATTTATAATTTTTATGCAGGTGATGGGCGTTTTATTGGTGATATTATCATCGGTGGACGGCGGCGGAGATGCGGATGAGCACAAGACTCAGAGGCATTTCAACCGCGCGATGGCAATGCGATCTTTACGCGGAGTCGCGATGACGGCAAGGTCCTCTCGAAAAAAGGGCGGTTCTTAAATAAATTAACGCTCACACCACAAACAAAGTTGTATGTCATACCTGACCTGGGAAATGATTTCATATATCTATTAGAGAAAAACTATATAATCGATTTAATAGAATTAGCATAAAAATGCTGGTCAATATAAAACTGATTTTAAAACTTATTTTGCTCCGATCATACAAACTTGACACACACACCTCATGGGAATAATATATTTATTTGATTTTAATCTAAATTTGCTACATATATGAGTGAATAATAATAATTTTAGTTTTACTATCAAAATCAATAACAACATACGATTACAATTATTTATTTTAAATAAAACCCCTGTTAATAATAGAAACATAACAATGATAACAGTTTTTATTCTATGACCAAAACATAATTTGTTTTCAAATACAAAGAATTAAATATCCATTTTGGAAAAACATTTGCTTTGTGATAATTCAAAATAAGTTACTTTACAATAATGTTATTCAATACATATTACTTATTATGTTACTTTCAAGTCGGCTGAACAAACAAATTCCAAACACATGGTTATTTCATTGTGACAATACATAAGTATAAAAATAGATTGTTATTGACTGTTATAATAGTTTAAAATAATACAACAAAAAAATATAATAATGAACTGGCAATAATATTAAAAACCCATGTGAGGTGTGATATTCAACGCAATGTGATACTGGTCTGTTAAATTCATTTAAATGAAGTATCTATTAAAAATATTGAGAATGGAGAAAATTCTAGCGATGTACGTATCACCACCTTAGATAGCATAATAATCAAGATGAAGCGTCTCATATTTAGAAACAATTAAAAACGTGAACAAAATGTGTGATTGAGAGACCATATTATGGCATTATCATTGTTTCGAACAAACATTTTGTTAAAATACATATGAAATGTAATTTCAGAGTCTTTGTTTTCTTTTCCAGCGCGGCTGCCATGAGTATAAATTGATTTAACGTATCGACACTCACTTAACATCGGTATAAACGAAGTTTCTACTACAGTTTGTTCCCAATTCAATTCTCTAGTCTCACACCATTGGCCTTCATACCTTCCAAATTTTCACCGACGCCTTAAAAATATCAGACGTGGAATGTGTACGATCAGACATCTGGATTCTCATTACAAAATAATTTTTAAATTCAAATGCCCTATCGAAGCATCTATTTTCACAAGCGAATCGATTGCTATTCTGGAGGCGGTGAAATTCTGCGAGTCTCACAGCCTTCAGAACATTATTATCTTCACTGATTATCTAAGCTGCTTACAGGCCATCTCACACAGTCAGTTTCATAGTAGGATTAAACATAAGGCTATTAGATATTAAAGAATCTCTGTATAACTGCTTCAGAATCAGGCTCACCATTATCCTAGCTTGGATACCAAGCCGCAGTGGTATAGTCAACAGTGAAATTGTAGACCAACATGCTAAAAATGCTATTCATTTAGGATCTACAGAATATTTTAGAAACTTCACCCAAGATGTCTACATGTCCACTAGAAAGGATTTCTGGTCCTTTTAGTCTACGTCCTGGCAATCCTGCTTCAAAAGGAAAATTTCATGCATCTATTCAATCATTTATCCCCAAGAAACCATGGTTTTTCTACTATCATCTACTTTCCAAATCAACCGTTTCTACAATCTGTCGTATGGGCTCGGGCCACTATTGTACCCCGGTTCATCTAACGAAATTAAGAATAAGAGATTCCTCTATATACGAATGCGGCCTGGATGAGGGAACCTTAGACCAACCACATCGATTAGACACATAGAAACTTGATTCTCAAATTCATTGAATCTTAGCTTGAAGTTTCTCTAATATTGGATAAACCGATACAAAAATTTTATTACTCCCAAACTTGAAACTACTAGCAAACTAAAATTAAAACCCAATCAAACGCTTAACCAGTATGCATACTACCTCACTCTTAAACTACACTTCTTGCAATTACAACAACTACAGCAATCAGAATACCTCCATACGACTAGACACTGGCAAAATTATCAAAATCAAGATAGTAATAATAATAATAATAATCTTTATTGCCAATCAAAGTTACAGTTATATTTAAAAACTAATTAAAGGAACATACAATAAACCTAATGCTACAGTGAAAGGCTACTGGCACCTAAACTAGAACAGCCTGTATTATAGGTACCAGCACCTTTTTCCTGATCTCCGGATTAAACAGCCAATAATAAAAGAAGAAGAAGAAAAAGTACCGACACTCGCTAGCGACTTATAAAAGATTTGTGTGTCAATTTCAGTTCCTCTCGGTACCGCTAGAGGCGCTGTCTAGACAAATCTTTGACGAGTCGTTAGTGAGTGTCGACACGTTAAATCTATTTATGCTCATGGTAGCCGTGCAGTACGAATTTCACATATGAGTTACACAAAATTCTGCGTCACATTGAATATTTCAATACCTAAATAGTATATAAATTTGGTCTATGGCGTATATATTTTTTGCTCACATATTTGTTATCACAACGCTGTATCTCTAGGTACACCCATTATCACAAGATAAAACATTCTATTGCATCAAGCTATTTATTGGCAATATCTTGAACCCTGCCATTTCACATCTCATCGCCGCTCAATTTTGGTTTGTTGTACTTAATTTTGATGCACTTAAAAAGTCTTATGCTGTTTCAATAGGCGTTGTTGTACTTTCGACTAATTTCGAAATACCCTTATAGTTTATAGGATATTGCATAAAATGAGTTTCATCATCACTTCCCGCAATCTGAATTTCGTAACTTTTAAGTTTTATTTAAGTAGGGATACTGATTTTGCATTCTAAAAACCGAAAACCCTATTTTTTCAGTTCAAATTTTTCAATAACCATTAAAATATTTGATATTTTTTTAATGCATAATGATACATCACCTATTTATCTAGTAAGTCTACGAAATTTCATTTAGATAACATAAGTAAAAAAATAAATTCAAACATAAGTTTTTGGGTAAGCGTGAAACATCAGATTTTCCGGGTTTTTTTTAGCCAACCGGTAGCGAATGTCAATCACAGAAAAATCATACGTACAGGGCATATCGTATATTAGAAAGTGTACGACAAATTGTCTGAATGAAGGCGATAAAATCGTGCCCAAAATCGTCGTCTATTCGTTACAATTTAATGAAAGTAACATGAAGACCTATAAAAATTTAAATTAAAAGTATCTCCTAAGTACAATTTTTATGCTTTATTTTTGTTTGCAAATTTCTTTGTAATAAAATGTCGAAAATTACCTTATTAAGCCATGTACACGCTCGCTGCGTCCAATCGTACTCGAAGGTCTTGTCGACGACGGTTAACTTACAGGGCCTCTTAATGAAACAGTGGTAAATATTAAATGGCATAACCTTGAGTATTTGGTTAATTCGATTCCCAAAGCCGCAAAGATCAGTTGTTTATTTTTAAAGTAAATTCAGATTCTAAGTTAAACAAAAAATGGTTGTGGACGATGACATTATTTTTTGTTCTAATATTGTTTATACGACATTAAAATGCAATTTAACAGAACAGTAAAACCAGAGTGAGGCTTAATGTACAAATTATCGTAAATTGTTTAAACGACCTCGAGGGTCTCGCCATGTCTTATTTTGATCTCTGCTTATAGGTTTCACCACTTAAAAACGATTCCTTCGGACGGTTCATAATCGATATTAGTCGACTTCAAGATTTTATATTTATATGTTACATGTAGCATTAAGTTTTTTGCATATATACCTAATGGAATTTACTTGAACAGCAATAAGTGTGATATTTGTAATTAGAAAATGACGTATTCCATCCGATTAATAGTTTTCAATATGTGAGCAGGATGAATGAATAGAAATCGAGTTTGCAAAATTAAATTGTATCTAAATCGAAGCCTTACAGCGTTCAAAATTGTTTATCCGTAATGTATATACGAGTGTAACATGACTTTTTGATCATGATCTAAAGAATTTTACCATAAATTAATTTGTCACAATTGCCCACTATTGTATTTAAACTTGACACATACCTATACATAATAGGTGATGCACATACTCTCATGTTTCCTTGTTTTTCCAATACTATGTTATTAATTGCAACAAGGAAAACTGGTATTTTGTATATAAGAAAAATCTCAACAGTAATTTAATGATATTTTACGTGACACTGGGACAATCACATGGAACCCAGTACCATTACTAAAACTATGAAGTCTTGCTGCACCCGTATATCATAATTTCACTATCTCATATTGTAATACAATTTTGTGAAATTGCTTTCAACGGCGGATGTGGTGTGACGCCAGCGGATATGTCGCTGCGACTAGTCATTCACTCAGACAAATGTCTCAGTGTGTATTTCATTAGTAGTGCATGCAGTAACTTGTTGAGTGTAGTAGCGTCTAAGGATTAAAAAAAAAAAAGTGATTGGAGTCATGAATTCTGAGATTGGTAAAAATATGTACCTGTTTTCAGTGTTTCTTTTTTTTGTTAATTTTTGACTATTTATTAAAATACATGATTGTCTTAGCATCGATTGTCAAATGTTTTATTTTTCCAATTGGTTCCGTGATTATAAACAGTGCAGTGGATATTAAGAATGTGGTATTCACCAATCCATAACTAACAAGGAGAAGTGCAAAACAAAAAAAAAATGCAGTTTTTATTTAATTGTTTACTAGAATTTATTTCGAAACGTATTTGCGGAGATATAATCGTTTAAATTTCATAAAAAATATCACTGATAGCATGTGCGGAGGTTTGCTTACGTCACCAACGCCTACCTCTACAATGCAATGCTCGCACGTTCGTTCGGCGCTACCGGCTGCAAGGAAAAAATGGGGCCGGGGCCTATTTTACACAACTTTAATAAATAATTGTAAAGGCGCTAAACGTGTTAGAAAAAAATAATCGTAGTTAAATTTAAGTTGAAATATGTACTTTTTTAAATAATAAAAAAAAACGTTTACTTCTCCATTGACTGACCGATTGGTCGGTTCGAATTGCGCCCGAGATAAATATTTGTGTGCATGAAGATATCTGTTTGTTCCGTGTCTTGGTCTAAAAGTATATATGTATATATTTTAAAGAATATTGAAGTTGTTTATCAGTTGTATAGTAGGTACCCAATAATACAAGCATAATACTTCCTTACTTTGGAACTAAGTGGTTCTTTGTGGGATGTCCCAGGTATTATAAGTACCTATTACTAGTGAGTGTCGTGATAGCCCAGAGCGTAACGAACCTGTCTCAAATTGATAAGGCCATAGGGCCATGGTTCGAATCCGGGTGTGTACCAATGAGTTTTTCTGACTTAAGTACACTATCACTGACTCCGTGCCTCGGAGAGCACGTTAAGCAGTCGGTCCCGGACGCTGTCAATAGATGGCGGTCGTTACAATCCTCAACCCGCAGTGGAGTAGCATGGTGGATTTAAGCTCCAAACCCCCCCTCCTCACCCTGGGGGAGGCCTAAGCCCCTGCAGTGGGGTAAAATGGGCTGATGATGATGATGATGATTACTGGTGATCGCCCAGCGATTGAAGTTCGACCATACTCAATTTTTTGAAACCACTAATAATAAATAGGCAAGAGTCCTAACCATCTGTCCTGTTTTATTCAGATATTTTTGATGGCTTCGAAGATAAAAAGTATATAATCGAACCCAGAGTTTTTTGAGCACAAAGTCTCTTCAGTGGGTTTGGCAAGCAATTTGGATAAGTTTAGATTATCAATGAAAAGGGCTCGACCATGAGCGTGCACAAAAATTTATTGTAAAATAAAATCTGGCTTTCTAGATTACATTCTAGATCTTGTTCTACAATTCTAGATCTAGATGTACAGCATAAGTTCTAAAATTGTTGTATGAATTTTAATGATTCAGTGATCATAGTGGGTATTTCTACTTACAATCTGTGTTCACAAAGTGTCTCTATTTGTCTTTGAATTAAAAGGTTGTTTGGGTGTGTTTGTTTGTGTAGGTATGTACTAGACCGATTTCGATAAGCTTCTTTGCATTACATAAGTATAAATTCAAGCAAGTAAGGTTCTGTACATGTTTTACGGCCACCAAGGGGCGCTGCGGTTCTGTTTATCTAAAACGGCTGGGTCGATTTTTATGTATTTTTTGCATTACATAGGCATCACTTCAGAGCAGGTTCATAGACGTAGGTATTTCAAGGCAGATTCTTAGTTATACTAACAAAAGCGAGAACTAAGGTTTGGTTAGGGTCGCACCATGGTTCAAGCCGATTGTGCAAAAATATGAACGCGGCTCCGGCCGCTTTGACTTTCTACACTATCACTAAGCGAAACGTCTTTTGATATGTACCGTTATAAGCCACCAAGGGGCATACAACTGTTTTTTTCCAAATAGCATTTTTATAACCCTAAAAGGTACCAACTACTTGAGCACAGGCTTACTAATAATGGCGGATTTAGAAAGTATTTTGTAGTGAAGCAACATTGAACAGGGATGGTAATATTTTTTAATTAAACTTTTTTCTTTAATTAAAAATAAAATGAATAGATATATCCTAATAGTCCATTCGCTCATGGTAAAAAAAAGCTGTATCAAGTGAATTTGAGTCGTGTATAGTGGGTTCCGCATTTGGTAGGGGGTGCCAAATATCTAGTTCTGTTGCAGCAAGTAGGGGTTAGGTTAAATTGAAAATAGTTGGTAAAATTTTTTATTTTATTTGTTATAGCGGCCGTAGTGATACCATTACAAGTGTCTACCTTTTACATTTCAGATAATATGGTCTGTGACAGATGGATGGACAGATAGCGAAGGCTTAGTAATAGAGTTCCCATTGGTATCCTTTGGGTATGAAACCCTAAACATTTATTACTAGCATAAAGCCTAAATAGGATAGATTTTATCCTATACAGTATATATATGGGAGACAAATAAAATCCATAATTATAAAATTATACTGTATTTATTATAAAATGTATACGTGTAACTGAAAAAAAAATCATAGTATAACACATAGAGCAAAGAAGATGCCATACTGAGGTTCATACTAAACAATGAAACTTTTTGGGTTAACACATATACCTAGATAACCAAATGTATTTCATTTACAAAATTAATGCTGTAGAAGTTTGTTCAGAATTTGATTACAAAAGCATTGACAGATTAAGCGATGTCATGAATTCCGAGACGGAACATATCATGCTGGATGTAGAATGAATCTCCGAGGGGCTTGAGCACGAAAGTCTGCATGTACGGGTGAGGAGGGTCATCATCACACTGTAAGAAAATATATAAAAATTAATCATTAAATATATGTAAAAATCCATAAGGAATAAATAATATTCATGTATTAGCAAAGTAAAGTTTCATGCTTGCAACAAGCAGAGTTAGACATCTATATGAAATTTAAAAATTAATTGACATTTTAGTATGAAAACAATCAAAAAGTACTGTGTGACAAATATTATGAAAAAGTGAATTTGTTTTTTTTAGATGGCAGTCGTTACAATCCACCAACTTACACTGGAGCAGCGTGGTGGATTAAGCTCTAAGCTGCTCATCTCGGGGCCTAAGCCCCTGCAGTGGGGCATTAATAGACTGATGGTATGGTATGGTAATACTTGTTGTTATCGTGTATAATTACTTCAAGCTACACAACAGAGAAAGATATTCATACTTATAAAGTTCATTAAATTAGAGATTCTAAGAGTTAAAATCACTACTCGGTTAAAGTGGTAATATGACTGTTCTGTCAGCCCTTGGACATCAAACTTTACAATAAAATTAGTAACAAATAAATTGAAAGTTGCTCTAGTTATGGACAAAGTGTATAAGACAAAACAGACAATGGAAAATTTTCCATGTGTCTGCCATAAGTTATATCTGCACTGTTTTACTCCGTGAGATGTCATCATTATTAAGTTACGAGACTCAGGCAAGCTTATTTTTATTTTTCCAAATTATCAAAATATCTTTTTTTTTTATTATTTGTCAAGTTACATGAAAACAGCTACTAACTCATACTGGCACTACTATTGCACTTTTATTTTTTTTATATGACAGACAAATGGAATTAAAAAAAATTCCAGTGTGTATAAACACAGTGCAAGCGATCCATGTGAACGAGCATTCTTATCACTTTTAATCTTACTGTGCATCATATATGTCATAGAAATCCTCAAACATCGTGTAGTGCCAGCCTGAACATGTCATGTTCCACATAGAACGAGTTTCCTATCGGCTTCAAAACAAACGTTTGAAAGTAAGCATGTGGCTGATCTTCATCTGTCTGTTGCAAGTTAATAAAAACTATACTGAACATTACTAACAGCAAACTATACATCCTTACTTCTATTTGTATGATACTTGTGAATTATTTATTTTACGTAAATGCAAAGATTCTATTTTATAGGAAATCAAAAAAGTACAAAATAAACTAATCTCTAGGCTTTGTATTATTCAATAATGACGACATTGATTTTCATGTGAAAGTTATTAACTAATTATTTAGTTAAAAAACTACAAAAATAGTGCATATTTATTAAAATATAGATGATTCTATAGTTCAAATATCAGCTAGTAAATGATACATATTTAATGGTAGAGATCTCAAATGTATGAGGGCTGTCCAGAAAGTAACAAGACATTTTGAAATAAAAAATAAACAAAGTGAAAAAAAAGCAATTTTTATTATGTACATTCTGAAGCCAAAATCTTAGGCTATTTTTCCATATAATCGGCATTGGAATTAAGGCGTTTATCATTATCCGGTAAAAGCTTTTCAATATCCACTTTGTAGAGATCTGCCGCCAGCGAGTTTATCCACTGCTTTTTACCGGCATGCAGTTCAGCGTCAGTGTCAAAGCGTTGCGTAGCGAGCCAGGTCTTCATCGTTGGGAACAGGTGGTAATCACTAGGTGCCAAACCAAAACCATCCAAGAGTTTTTGGGTATGATTGGCCGTGTGTGGATGAGCGTTGACGTGGAAAAACAAAACTTTTTCGTTAAGTTTTCCCCGACACTTGTTTTTTATTGCGAGTCTTAATTTTTGGAGTGTTGCAATACCTGTCTGAGTTGATTGTTTGGCCATGTTCAACAAAATCAACGAGAATCATTCCCTGAGCATCCCATCACAGTAGCCATGATTTTACTTATCACAGCTCGCATTTCACAATTGGCGGGATTTTCAACTTCAGCGCGCATTTTAACACTGCACTGTATACAAAATACGATAAGCATGATGTGCAAGCTACAACTGGTTGCGTACTAAGTGTAGCAACATTCTGACGCTAAGATGGCGGCGCTAGCCCAGCCACCTGCCGAACCAGGTCAAAACGTCTATAACTTTCTGGATAGCCCTCCTAATACTACCAAATAGATATATAATATTACAGTATTCAATTATATACCTGAAGTCGTCCCAGTACATTGATTAATACACCTCCATCAAACATTGGCTGTGAGTCCACTGCTGTTATTAGTCTGCCAATTTTTTGAAATGCCAAACTCTAAAACAATAAAAGTGTACATAATTTTTTTTGCTGTTTACACCAGAATTAAATATCGACCACCATGGAAAATATATCTATAGGTACATTCTAACTTCAAATGGATTAATTTTTTTAAATATAACCATTATAGTATTCAGTGTTTTATCAGAATGGGGTTCCAAACGCAAAGCATAGTACCTATGAATGGCACCAGTGGCGACCCAACTGCTGTCATGTCAAGCAACTAACTACCAATGATTTTGTTAGTGTTTTTGGTTGAAGTTTTTATAGTCCTTACTCCTAGATCCTTTTATTTCAAAGATTACATAATGGAAGTTAACCTCTCGTGCGTGTGCCGTCACGTCACCGTCGTATGAACAGATACGGTTGTTAGTATATCGTACCAATGACTCTTTACAGGTTAATACTGAATATATTTTAGCTTTGAGGAAAAGCATCCGATAGACACATTCCCAAAGAAAAAAAATTACCCCCACTATGTGGTAGCACTGGTGCCAATATATGTACTTCACACGCCTAGGTCATAAACTTCACTGGTACAGACGCTGTATCCTACGCGTCCTCAGGGTTAAAGGATTTGAAAGCTGAATTAAAATGAAGGGGTGAATTCAGTCTTGAAGGATAACGGACTTTGTTGATAGGAAAGGACTGTTGGAGACAAATTTACATGATATTCTTTAAAAACATTAGAGCGGCTGGTACACACACCTCTTAAAAATTGTATGCATGTGACATTTCACCCTCTGTAGGAAGAAATTGGCAGTTAAGATCCCTATTAAAGAAACCTTAAGGTCTGCATTTTTTGACTGTGTTATAAAACTCACCATTATTATCAACTTTTCCAAATTTGTTCAAACTAAATAAACATGCCCCTGTTATTAACAAATACAGTATTGATTTAAAACAATGCTTGAAATTAATAATACGAGGCATGTTTTTTAAGTAAGTACCGTTTTGCGATTCCGCCGCCGCAGCGCTACGGTCGGCGTTCCGCGCATACGCGCTGGTTACCTACATCTCTTGTCTACGCACTGACGCCATTACAGTCTGATTCTTCATTGTTATGCGTTGTTTACTGAGTATTTAAGATGCCTCCGACAATCGTGAGTCCCGCCGATTATGAAGTACGGGCTGTTATAAGATTTCTTAGTGCCAAAGGCGTAAAATTGATCGATATTCATCGTGAGATCTGTGAAGTTTACGGACAAAACATTATGAGTGATGGAATGGTAAGGAAATGGGTGAGAGCATTTAAAGATGGCTGCACAAATGTGCATGATGAAGAACGGAGTGGGCGTCCTTCGGTCCTTAATGAAGATTTTCAATGGGAAACTCTAGATCATCCTCCATACAGCCCTGATCTGGAGCCCAGCGACTACCATTTGTTCCTGCACTTGAAGAAACACCTGGGCGGTCAGCGTCTTCAAGACGATAACGAAGTCAAAACAGTTGTGATACCGTGGTTGTCAGGCGGCAGAATTTTATGAGGAGGGTATTCAAAAACTGGTGCCACGTTATGACAAGTGCCTCAATATTCACGGAAATTATGTAGAAAAGTAGATTAAGGTACAGGCTTCCAGGTAAAAATTAAATTATTGCCATATCTTTGCACGTCTTTTTTTAATTCCAAAACGGTACTTACTTAAAAAACATGCCTCGTATTTAAAGAAACTACACTTACATTTATTTTTTCCATTATTTTTACAGCACCCTGCAATTGAACTCCTTCAAAGGTCATAAATGATGTATCAACCTGTAACACAATAAAAGACATTCCATGAATAACAAAAAATCTCACTCATGCTTATCATGGCTGCCAAGTTCAAATGTAGTTTTAAATAAAATTGATTCAGATAGGTATGGAGTGACTCTTCTTGGGATCCTAAAAAATTCGTGAAAAAAATTTAATTGTTGTTAGAATGGAATGGAATGTTATTGATGGGAGATCTTATGTATATTGTTTTTGTAACTATATCGTAAATATAAATATTATAAATTAGCGACTGGCTTCCTAACTATATCATATTAGACCTTTACCTATGTTTTTTTTTTTTTAAATTTATTGTAAGGGCATTGGAAGCTCCATCAGCCCAATTAACCTATGATGTTATCATTCTTCAGTATTAACCATTTTAATAAAAAAAATATTGATAGGCTGTGAATTCTAAATTCAAATTAATTTCCTTTTAAAACATAACATTCTTTTTACAAAGTCAGTCTTTTGTTTATCGATTAGCATTCTTTTCATTGTATTTGAACATTTTTCGTCATAATGGACACTTTAAAAATTCGTGTAATTATGAAATTGAGTTCCATCGTAGCACTAATGCGGCACAAACGGCACGTAACATTAACAACGTCTACGGAGAGAACTTAACAAACGAACTCACAACCCGTTAGTGGCTTGCCCGCTTCTGTTCTGGAAATTATGACTTCAATAATGACCCTTGTGGTCATCCGGACACTTTGGTCAACAATGATGAATTGAAGGCGATTGTGGAAGTTGATGATACTCAAACTACAGCTGAACTAGCAGCAGCTTTTGATGTTAGCACGAAAACAATATTGGACCATTTGCGACCAATTGGCAAAGTAAAAAAGCTTGATAGATGGGTAGTCCACGAACTTAAAGATCGCCAACGTAACGTACGCGTCGAGACCTGCCTCGCGTTGCTCAACAGGCACAGAAATGAATTTTGAACCGGATTGTTACCTGTGGTGCAAAATGGATTCTGTTTGACAAACGAAAGCGCTCAGCAAGTTGGTTAGATCCTGGTTCAGCACCAAAGCAATGAACTAAACGAAAAATAACCCCTAAAAAGGTGATGGTTACTGTTTGGTGGTCTAGTGTCGGTGTGATTTATCACAGCTTTTTACAAAATGGCATGAGCATTACTGCAGATGTGTACTGTGAAAAACTGAAGACAAAGGTGGAGAAGCTCGCACATCTGTGACCAGCTGTGAGCAATCGGTCCTCCTCACTGCTCCTTCACGACAATGTGCGACCCCATACTGCACAACAAACAGTCTCCAAGCTGCTAGAGTTGGGGTTGGAAGTTCTCCCTCATCTGCCATACTCACCAGACCTTGCAACTACCGACTATTACTTTTTTCAAAATTTGGATAACTTTTAATGGGAAACAAATTCAATTCCCGAGAGACAGTACAAAATGCCTTTGAAGAGTTTGTTGCCTCCCGTTCAGTTGATTTTTACAAGAAGGGCATCAATAAACTGCCACTGCGTTGCCAAAGATGCATTGATTGCACAAGTGATTATTTTGAATAATAGAAATAAAGATGTTTGACAAAAAAAAATACTTTTAACTTATTTCATACAAAATGGCAACTTCATAGGTTAAGACCTAATATTATAGGTACATTTATGTAACTAAAAATTTATAACTAAAATAGGATATGTATATAGGGCGATAGAAGTTTCACTATGAAAAGTTCTTGACTTTAGACTTTTTCCTTTTTTTTTCTTTCTTAATGACGACTTAATGATTTCTTCATTTCTTTCTGAATTAGAAAAGGGTGTTTATAAAGTTTTATATATCAGTGACTATGAAGGGAAGCTGATAAGTAATCTACCAATTTATTATAATATTATTAACTATAAACGATTAATATTATGGTATCTTGAAACATTAAAAAAAAAGTGGATGAATCAAATGAATAAGATATAATTGGGGATAACAATATTTTCTTTTTTTTTCTATTTACGTAAAAAAAAAGTATTTATCAAATCATAAATTTATCATAATTTGTCAATACAGAAATTCTAGTTATTCACAACATTATCTGTAAATTGAATGGCATGTTAATCGGTGAGGAATTTACGAGTCTCATAAAAAAAACATTTAGGCGGGATGATCCGGATGAGCAATATTCATAGTTCAGAATGAACAACATAACCTTATCTGCCTAACAAATAATATTGTGAAATAAATCGGGTTTTATTTTAAATACATCACGTTATATTAAATAAAACCTAATAGTTATAAAATTATACTTACATTGTACATATTAGCCAGAGTCGGCCGTTGTGCGGGATCGTCGAATAATGCATAGTACTGTTGGACGAAACCTTTGCCGATAGCATCGTATTGTGGATTTAGGGCCATTTTAAAAATTATATATATTACACACTAGTAAAGACTTCGAATAGCACGAAATCAATTTATTAGTTATATACCATGCCCCAATGCCCTTCGTAGAGAAATCCGGATGAATTGGGATGAATCACTAAAAATGGCAGTGGCAAGGCAAGCACAGAGTAGTGGCCAGTGCACAGACAGACAACTCGCAAGTGTGGCAACCTCAAAATTGGCAAATGCATGGACGTATTATTTTATTAGGTTCAAGATTGTGCACTTGGCTTTATGAAACGAGAAGATGAGTGAGCGAGGTCAAAGAGTCAAAGTCCCTTTGTCACTTTCTTTCTTGGGTGACAATAATTTCCTTTTGTTGAAAGAAAAACCCACAGATCTTGCAGTCCCCGCAACCATCAGTTTCATTGAAAATGAACCTACTCAAATCCGATTTACACAGACTATTTCATTTTATTGCCACGATATCGTGGCATTGCCACGATTTAAACTGCAGCCTCTGATATCCTTAAACGTTTTGAACTCGATAATGAAGCATTCGAACGAATACAGGCCGAAAGGCGATGACCGTAATGTTAACAAGTTCCCTATCGTCCATAAAATCTAACATGTGATGTAAAATTTCTTGTTCGATTTCCAACCGATTTCCAAAATTTTGGTCTCAAATTGTAGTTACCGATGCCTTCTAACCTTTTGTATAACACTTTGAAGCGATCCGACGAATACCCTCTGAAATATAGTAACTTATATCCGCAAACACCAGCGATCGACCAAAAAATCTCATTTTTCGGAAATAATTTCTTTTACAATTATCAACCGATTTCCAAAAACTTGGTCTCAAATCGTAGCTACGTTAATAGCTGAGACACATTTTTTTTTTTATTTTCGATATCGTCCCCGTTCTCGATATATTTTGGATTTAGTAAAAAAAAATCCGAAAAAATCCCGATTTTTTTACATTTTCAAATTTTTTTCAAAAACTACCCAACCGATTTCTAAAAATTTTGTGTCATACAATGCGCAACTAAATTATTGATCATTTAAGATGTTAAAATTTTAGCTAGACCTTATACCCTCGGAGTTATGGCCAAAAATGCGTCTCCTGTGAAATGGATTTGATAGTTATTTTCAATGACAAAAAACAGACAAATAATCCATTTCAAGCATTCATTTTTACCACGCAGTACAAACAAATAAAATAAATATTTTTAATGTGTAACTATTTGCAAGTATGTACCTATATAAATAAAAATTGTTAGGTACCTACTATGCTTAGGTACTTTTGGCATTTTGCCATGAGATAAAGGCGCCGATATAAGGCGCCGTCCTGTTTGGCCGAAAATATGTAGAATTACATGAATGCGTTAAATTGTTATTTAATCGTCCGAGGTATAGCGTTACCGTGGAGGAAAAAAAATGTTTTATTGTGACTCCATACATTTTGTTCTCTTATTATACCACCTTGACGGAGAAAATGTGCTATTCCACGGGAAATTATATAAACGGCCATCGACTACTGCAAGACCTGTTAGAATGCTACAAAATAAATATTACCGTAAGTGAGGATAAAAAGAAAGTAATTTTGTTGCATTCGTAGGTATTCCAGTATTTTAATTTATTAAATTATATTATATTTCTTGTGTCAACTTGCAGTCAGTTAAACATTTCATCAAAACTGTCTATTCCTTTAGGGAAAGAGAAACTGTTCAGAATGAATAATAACTTAGTCGATTGGAAATAAAATAAACTATACCTAAGTACAAAGCTCTTTATGAACACATTAAAAAAATACCTTTACTCACAAAACTCAATCGAATATCTTTATTTCGTAGTTATGTAACATAGGTAATCTTGAAATACGTTACAAAAGTGAATTTATTACGTCGTGCGAGAACGTCGTACAAAGGCGTATTCAAATAAGCGCTCGCGAACGCGTCGACCCCAATGGGGTCGACCCGCGCACGATGGGTTTGTAGTTTTAAATTTGTTATAGGGTAAATCTTGAATATCAACTGCGATTTTATTATAAAAGCGTATACATTGGCCTTTAAACTATTTTGTGACTTTACTGAGGCGGGTGACGTGATCAGCAAGTTTATCTTTGTTTCTTGTATTAACATCATACCGATTACTATAATTTTTTTTATAATACAATATTTTTTCACTTACATTATGATTTAAGATATATATTGAGACGACCATGTCATTATGTTAATTTCCTTAAACGTGTCTCTAAATGATATTTTAGGCTTAAGTTTAAAAATTACTCGAACAGCATGCTATTGCAGCACGTAGATTGTATTTATACTCGTACTAGTAGCATGTCCCCACAATAAAATGCCACAAGTCGTTAAACTATGGAACCTACTGAAATACACAATTCTCGCGGCTCCTTCTATGTCCGAAAGGCAGCAAAATCTTTTAGAGCGTAAGCTGCAGAACTGAGCCTTCTCGCAAAGTTAGTAATATGAGGATTCCATTACAATTTCACGTCTAATGCGTATCCCAAAATACAGAAGAATTCACAAGGTCAAATTTCTCGCTTTTGATAATATTTATAGGTGCCTATTACGTTTGGTAGCGAGAATCTTATTCATTTCTTTTTTTAAATTTAGTAATAAATTATTGGCCTTGAACTATTCAACTAGTTTGAAGATTACATTGTTTAATCGTCGTAGACATATTGCTTGCTGTTAACTTTGAAAATTATGGAAGTATCATCAGCAAACAATATTATCTCGCGATTGTTTGCCTACGCTGGACTGATTCCTGCCAAAAATACATACCCACAAAACAGCCACAATAATTTTCTGTTCTCATTCTTTTCGCACTCATGTGGTTAGATATTTTAGATTTTCCGTCTGATGCTTCATTGATATTTATACGTAAGTACTATGCTATGACGTCTAAAATTTGAACATATTTTTTACTATATCAGAATATTTTTTTATTAACATTGTTTTAACGTTTTGTTATTAACGTAGTTTTTTTGCACTGCAATAAAAAAATTGGAAATTTTGACCCCATTATTTCTTTTTTTTTTAATTAATAAAGAATTCCAATTAACGTAAGAAAATGGATGGCATGTGCACTGCATGTGTCATTTGACAAAGATAAGTCAGTTATTTACCATCTTTTTTTCTCCATTCCCGATTGCCATGCGATTGCCACATAGGGGCTTTCATGGAGCTTGCCTACTCTAATCTGTTATCTCTATGGAAAATGTTATGGTTACCTTAGTAGTTTGACGTCAAAAATTTCAACTTTGACAAGATACACGTCAAAATTCCCCAAATTCTTGTTTTAGTTGCCAGTACAAAATCATAAATTATTACAACTTTTATAAATATAACAGAAAATATTATTAAATTTGTAAAATGTAACGTAGTAACTTTCAAAAATACTATTATCATCCAAACACCAAAAAATATATAAAAACCAAAAGTCACATAAAATAAATATTATACGAATAGGTGTTTGTGTATATAAAAATTGACAATCAACCTACTAGATGGAATTCTTTTTCTAATGGCAAGTGTTAGAAAAGGACAAAGGGACTCACCGGTTGCTATCTCCCGCAAACTCATTTTGCCTCTGTACGGCTTACAATTTAAACTGAACCTTATGCCTAAAACAAAAGTTTCATTTTTGTATTATATAGTTTCAGAAATGAAAATTCCTGAACCTAAATAATAGCGCATGTGTAATTAAACGGTACAGAGGCACAGCTTCATACAACCGCACCAAACGGTTACACTACTACAAGCATGCGCGGCATGTTGCGTCTCCACTTGCCGCTTGTCACGTACGTGGCGCGAGTGAAAAAAATCAACGAATCTCCTGCTTTCGCACGAACTTCTTACGACATTGTAAATGAACCTAACGAAATAAAGTAAACACACATATTTTGGATAATATTTTTCGAAATAAAAATAGGTAACACAACTATATTTGAATAAGCTTAAAACTTCGAATTATAACATTTTGTACGACATTTTGATCGAACAAACCGAATAAGTACGAAATGTAACACCGACGCATATCCGACTTCCAACTAAGGGCACCCTTAAACACTACTTCCGGTTGTCCGATTCTAACAATTTTAGTCTCAATCGATCCCCCATTTAATTACCCCGAGCCGTTTTTTTTTTATTTTTTTCTTATTCGGACCTAGTTCTCGAGATATCGGGCTCCCAAACTGAAAATCAGTGCAAAATTTGCGATTTTTTTGTTTTTTGATGATATTTTTTTTTGTTTTTGAACTTCTTCCAAATTGTCTTTTGCCATCTTGTAGAGCTCTCTGAGCTGCGTCTTTCGACACTACGTTCATTCCGATATCACGAAAACTCTTCGCGCAATCTGCCTACTGTCTCACAAAACTCCCAAATGACCCCCAAATGACTCAAACGAAATGAAAGTCATTTCCAATGACAAAACCGGCTGAGCCAGTGTCATGTGTACAAGTTCAGGGTCGGCGCGACGCACGTCGTATTGTTCTATGTTGCAAGTTTGAGTATTTTAATGAAAAAAATGTATTCTATTATAAATACCTATGGTTAATTATCGTACTGTGCAGTGATGAATAATATAGCATTAAGCATTATTTAATTTATTTTATTTTATTTAATTCCTTGCCATCAGATATGTTGAAACGCATTAAGTAATCATATATGGTAAATATTGTTATTTAAGCCCAACAGATTTAGCATATTATATTGGTTGCCTCTTGGTCCTATCAAATAGCGCCACACGATCTCGCTGTCCGCCTTACCGATAGAGCGGTGCAATCAAAACAGCAAACGAAACACGTCCTACAACTAGTGGTGGATAATAATTCAAAACGTGTTATTTAAGCCCAAAGGATTTAGTATATTATATTGGTTGACTCTTGGTGCTATTAAATAGCACGACGCGATCCCGCAGTCTCGTCCAGTCCCGCCTTACCGATAGAGCGATGCGATCAGCATAACGAAACACGTCCTACAACGAACGCGCTTGCGCGCCGACTGATTACCACATTTAGCATTGGCATGGCAATTGGCATTAGCGCAGCTGTCAGTCGACAGCATGTGACCACCGCCCAACGCAACGAACGATTCTCGCGCTAAGCATTCCCTCGTGTTATGCTAAAGCATAGCATATTAATAAACATGCTAAAATATAGTTTATAGTCTGAAGCATGTTCTTAAAATATAGCAGTTTTTACACCATTAAGCTTGGAACATTTCACAAGTAGCATGTGAAAAATCACATGAAATGCGTAATCATACGTCGCACCTGCTACTTTCTTTCACATGGTCTGCTACGTGCTACTTCTGCTACAAATAATACTTTATTTAAACTTAAAGAAATTTAACCTTTTCACAGTTTCATTGTGATTTCACTCTTTCACAGTTTCAATATTTTCAATGATTTCACTTATAGCTCGGGAGTCGTGAAGGGCGATTGTGTCGCAATTACGCTGTATACGTATTGTATGTGTGCTGTGATTTATGTAAAACTAGCGACCGCCCGCGGCTTCGCTTGCGTAGACTACACATTCCTGTTTTAGGTAGTATTAACATTCGAAATGGTTTATACGTACTTTTTGCTAAAACTAATATTGGGTACACCCATTCAAACTTTCAATCTTCATTTTCGCCATTCCTTTAAGAAAACCGATACTCCCATACTTATCACCTCCCGTTTCTCACCCTTAAAATGTAGAAATCCAAAAAGCCCGAAACACGTCATTATTTATTTAAAGAACAAAGACTCTCATACAAAGCCTTTCCATCCCTCCCTCCTTAAATTTGAAATTTCCAAATATTCCTTTCTTAAAAATTAATACTCACTTTATAAAATAAACCACTTTTTCAAATTTTGGCTTTCTAGACTTAGTAGTTTCGGCTTTATCTAAGCCGATAGACCAGTGAGGACAAACGACAGACAGCCACAAAAAGTAGCTGATGTCACTCTTTACAACCTTCTTTCACGTCGCCGTTTTGGAGATTTGCTCGAATAGACAGACCGACAGATAGTATTATTATATACATATAGCCTATAGCCTTTCTCAATAAATAAACTATCAAACACAAAAAGTATTTTTCAATTCGAACCAGTAGTTCCTGAGATTTGCGCGTTCAAACAAACAAACTAACTCTTTAGCTTTATAATATTAGTATAGATTATCGTTGGATGTTTAGTCTTAGTGTAAATAAATATAGATTAGTTTAGTACTAGTTAGTCTATTAGAATATAAGTTACCTTTTTTTTTTTAATGTCTGCTATGACTTGTGTAAATGTGACTGTGAGTCACTAAAAATTGCTTTCAAAATCGATATCTAAAAATGTGCATGGACTCCGATCACGAAACTGTTGTAAAAATTGAAAAAATTGGCCGTTATTTGGTCATAATCATATAACTCACATTTCAAATTAAATTTTAATAACAAATGGTATATTTTGTAATATTGATATGATTAATTGATATTGATTGAGTGATTGACATTGATTGATTGATATTGATTGAGTAGTTGACAGTATATTACAAGCGTTAAAACCCGTGGAGTTTAAAAATCACTTTCTGTGCAATTTCACAGGTGAAATCACTGTGAAAAAATTAATCATTTCACCAAATGAAAATGAATTAAAAGTAGCAATCATTTCCATGCTTCACTTACCATACTATAGTGATATTTCTAAGATTGTCATTGATGGTCATAAACTAGTAATACAAAATATACTCTGTGGATGGTCCATGATGTCTGGTGTGGTGCGTAGACAGAGTAGGGTATAGACGACTTGATAGCGTATACAGTATGAAACAGCGATATCCAGACATAATTTTTAATATTGCCAACTTGTAATTTTACCCCATTTTGTGGGTAAATTAGTATTGGTTCCTTCAGTTGTGCGCTGTAATTTTTCATTCTTCAGTTACATATATAACCACATAGGGCACATAGCACTCCTAATATTTTTTTTCTTAACTGTACTACGTCATTATATAACGGTTCTTATACATCTTTCAAATTCCATCCATGTCACCGACATACATGTACCTAGGTACTAAATGCAAAGATCCCTATACATTGAAAGGCGCACGGAAAGCAAACGAGAATGGCCGAACGCGTCCGAAAATAGTCGATTGCAATTTCGTGGGGGTGATTTTCGTACCGCTTTACTTTTAGTCTAATAAGACAATTTCAATAAAACTTATTTAGTGTCTAGTCAAAATGTAATTTTGTATCATGAAAGTTGGTATGTCTCATATGATTCTCGAAAATTGTAAAATAAATATGGCTTTTGAGAATACAGAGTTAAGTTTTCGCTAGAAAAATATTGAATTTCATCGTCTCATTTCATCTCATCATCAACATCCGACAATGTCTCGTGACACATTAAGTCAAGTGGTTTGAGAATTACCCCCTTGCTTCCTTTGATCTTTCAAAATTTGTGTCTGAACCGCGGCTCTAAACGAAATAGCGAAAAGGGTAGGTGTACAGAACTGTAATAGATTCAAAAGAGATGAAACGACAATCATAGTTGTGCTTACCAACTGATTCAATTTATGTGCAACCGTCAAATTTGTAATTGTCAAAAATTAAATTAGTGAAAACTAAATGAAATAATATGAAGTTACGTGTGATAAGTAATCCTATTCGCTTTTTTAGTGTTCCGGATGTCGTTTATGCACTTTTAAAAGCGCAGGGCGGTTTTTTTCTCAGATTATTTTCCAAAATATGTCCAAAATGCAAAATAATCTCAATCGGCTACACTGACAGACGGTCCACAAGTGACTATTTCAAAGTCGTTCAGGGTACCGCGATCTTAACAACTTTCGTGTGGAGTTTCATGCTGTGATACGTACAGTCTAATTTTTTAATACCTAGGTACATATAAGTCGGTGATCTAGGTAGTGCTATAGTCTCCGAGCAAAATGGCTGTGACAGCTGGACAGGACGAAACGTTATTGGTTCCATTTTTGCACTTCCGATACGTAACCTTGAAAAAGCTGGTGTGGACTAGCTCAATTTAAGTTCAATTTTCGTCCATTACTGCCTAGGGGTCCAGGTTAAAGAAGTTAACAATAAAATTATACAAGTATTAAAAATTATAGAATAAACTCAAACTCGAAATGTTTTATTCAAAAAACTCTTATTGCAATTTTTTTTCAACAAACAATACGTATTCAATCTGAAATTCAGAAAATTCGAACCAATTGTGTTCGGCATAATGTTAATACAATAAACATAAATAAACTTGATAACCACGTCAGCCGCCTCAACAAAATCACATAATCTTTAAAAGGCCAATGTATACGCTTCTACAATAAGATATCCCAGTTGACATTAAATTTTCCGATTTCGAAATGTCTTGAGCAGATCCGGGAAATACTATTTGGGTGCCAGTTTTTTCGACCTGTGCACTCACTCCATTTCGTCCTTAAAAACGACTCAATCGGAAAACTAGAAAATAAACATAAATTAATTTAAAAAGTGGTAAATTTAATCAAGTGCTGGTATCCCTAATATAATATAATCCTACTATATACAGATGACACGAAATAATATGAAGCTAAATATCTGTTATGTGACCCATACTTTGGTCGGTTAATGTCGAAAAACTAAGTTTGAATTTCATCAAAATTGAATGTTAAAATAGTAACAATTTGTCTTTTTGACGAAATATGAAAATTTTGTATAATTACTTATTTCATTTATTCACTCTGTTCCTTATCTAAAGTTACTTACCGATGAAAGGTTATGTTTGGTTCTTTTCGTTCACTACGAATTTTGCAGCCAATTATACTGCAATTGACCATAATTACTACTAAATTATTAGCACAAATAACAGATAATATGCACGAAACAGGAGTTTTAACGTATAAAACAACAAGAAATCTACAAAAATCTTTTGACATCACTGGTTTGTCTGCCACCAACAACACTGGTGGCAAACAACAAAAAACCGATACGCAAATAGAGACAAAAAACTTATGCTTGGTCTTGCTCACATCTACATATTTTACATATACGCTTTCTTACTCTAGTAATTATTATTGTTTTAATAGCATGTCTATACCATAGACATATATATACTAGCGTAGGAGACCAACTGACATCTAAACATCGCATGACCGAAACGGAAATGAGTATGTGTGCAAAATTCACATGTGGTTGAGCCAGTTTTAGTGATGTACATGGGTGTTTTTTATATTATCGATAGCACGTAGTACTTTCATGATAATGTGTCGTTGAAATTACCGCGATATCATAAGTCGAAATCGGCAATCCTATTTATTATTTTGAATCTGCTATACTACATAATTTTTGTTTTGAGTTACTTTTCCTAACTTTTAGTTTTTTAAAATGACAAATCATCAATCAGTCAATTCAAATGCCATTTCCTTTACTACAATAAATATTTTTTTTTGTTAACAGTTTATAATAAAAAATTTGCAGAAGTAAAGAAAGCGTTAACATCATTATGGAAATGTTAATATTTAGTTGAATACAAGCCAAGTAATAAATAAAACAATATAAATAAACGATTTTTATTTTTAATTACAATACGTCACGTTGCAACGCATAACAACAAAATTTTAACTCTTTGTAAACAAAAAAATGAGAATGTACAAAACAAAAACATTTACAATAGAGAAGTTCATGATGTTCAAAATATACAATTTAACTCGATAGAATTGAAAGATAAACCAAAACTAATAAAACAGTGAAAGTTTTTTTCAAATTCGTCAATAAATGACTGAGAAATAAATTATTGGTATTTATTAATTTGACGACCGCTTAGCCTAGTGGGTAGCGACCCTGCCTACGAAGCTGGAGGTCCCGGGTTCGAATCCCAGGTCGGGTCAGTATTTATATGATGAATATCGATACTGGTACCGGGTCTTGGTTGTTATATGTATGTGATGTCTTCGCTTGGTACGCAAAACACAAGCTAATGCTTAGTTTGGGGCCACGACGTTGTAATGTGCACGTTATTATTATTATTATTATTATTATTATGTATTTTCGTGCGGTTTGACTGGTAGATTCTTACTGCCCATGACGTCACATTGTCTACTCGATTGAGTGTCGCGTCGTCTCACTACACCACAAATTATGCCTTGGATGCCTTGGACTAGTCTATAATATCTTTTGTTTCTTTGTGTAATAGGTAATTAAGTTTTATTTGAATATAAAGGAACAAGTTTTTGTAAAAGACATAGTGATAATTTGCCTAAAATTGATATTTTCACTGTGATGGACTTTTCTTCAAATCCATTTTATATTAGTGCTGAAATAAAGGTTTAGGCTCTAAAGTTGAAGGTCCTGGTGACATATCCCGGTAAACGTACGCTGACACCGATCGCTTGGTCTTCAGATTGACCTGTACAGAAATTACAGTTGGCATAAATGCTCTGACTTTAGATATTAAGTATTATTAGTATATTACTTAATATACTTAGTAAGCACATATGAAAAAAAAAGAAACCCCTAACGGCACAAATTCAGTAGGTATAGATCCTTTCTTCAAAAGTCGTCGGTGATTTAGTTAGACAAAACAGTTATCCGTAAAATGTCTACTGCAAACCAAAGAATGTTTTCGAGGAGTCCCACCTGTTCTATTTAACATTTTTTTCCATTGTTCTATGCTAACCGTGTTTACAGGAAACCTGGATATTATGAAATAGTCATCATTATCAGGAAGCATTTTTTAACACCGCAGTTTCTTGGAGGAAAATGAGGTTAAACTATTGTATACAGTAGTTTTGTCATTCAAAGTTTAAGTATTTACGACGTTCATAATCAGAGAACAGATAGAACGTCAGACTTTAAATCATAAATAAATAACGATTAAAATTAAATAGAGCATCAGATTTTAAATCATAAATAAATAACGATTAAAATTAATTGTGTATATATCTTATATTTTCATTTGAAAAAGTCTTGTATTTACATATATACCCTATGTGTAGTATATATGTATAGATGTCATACTTTCCCTTACAATGTGCTGCTAGGCTAAATAAACCTCACAATATGTTTAAAAACAGTTAACGACATCATTCCAGTGGAACAGGTGCAATTAGGTAATATCAAATTTACAAAATATTTATATTTGAAAATATCGACATATCGATACATTTTGTGCAATCCCTATGCTTCATTGTTTGATTGTAATTTTACACAATATTTTGTATCGTACACATAATTGTTTAAAATAACAAATTATTTACAAAATAAAGTATTTACCGTATACTACTGATGTATAACCAAGTAAATTTAGGATTGCTTTTTATAAAAATAAGCATTAAGATAACAGTATGTTATTGGCAGTACTTACCGGTGAAATGTCTCTTTATTTGGATTATTAACATATGTTACAGTGCAATTTAAAACTGAACACTACACCATTTTTATCACAAGAATTAATTTTTGTAGAATTCAAAACGATTGTAACACAAAATAGAAAACAAAGCTGGACCTTATTTTGACAAGTGAGTAAAGAAGACTAAATGTGTTCAAAGAGGTTTTATGTCAGATTTTCTTGCATTTCTTTCTCGCATGTAGGATTTCCGCAAAGAGCTGGATGTCATTCGCACACTGTGTTCCTCTCTTACGCTAGTATATATACCTTTATGGTCTATACCCTACTCCGTCTACGGGTGTGGTGTCATGGTGTGAGCAGTGTTCCCAACCCTACTGTTTTAACAGTAGATTTGCTGTTTTCACATTGATGTCCCTGTTTTCTGTTTCATTCCTAATTTTTACTGTTTTTCGATTAGCGTTCAGCGCCACCTATTACACTATGCAAATATTTTTTTGATAACCACTATGTAATAAAATGCAATGACACTAGATGGCAGTATCTACTATTCCCCGACCACATTATATGTGATTGACGATCATATTTTTATGCTATTGCGATTGCTACTCATTTGAAGCCACAGAAAGGCACATGAAGAAATTTAACAAAAATATGTATGATTTTAAAAAGAAAAATGAGTGTGAAAATATTGAAGATGAGGCAATTGAGAATGAAAGTGGAAAATAATTTTACTTTGATTTTTATTTTTTTGTTGTTGTGATTATTAATATAACAATGTATGTGAGTTCTGGTAACTAAGAAAATTGTTCATTGTTTTGATTATATGAGGAAAAGTATGAAATCTGCCTTTTTTTTCTTTACCTACTGTTTTCTCTTGTTTGTTTTTTTTGCGAGCTGTTGTTTTTTAGTTTTTTGGGGTTCGCAACACTGGGTGTGAGTGATAGTGATGCACATGTGAATCATAGCATAGACGATAGACCACAGATGTGCCACTCTCGATTATGACAAGTTTCGTCCAGTCGACACAAACAAGAAAGTGGCGCTGACATCACGGCATGCCAAATATTTGACGTTTACCGTTCTGTGCGTTCGCCACCGCATTGGCCACCATCTAGGGCCGCCATTGGCTGCCATCGGCCATCATCTACGACCACCGTTGAATGCCATTGGCCACCATTCTCCAGTGACGATAGACATACGTGTGAATTGAATTTTGATTATCAGAGTAAAAAGAACTAAAGGAAAAGCAGAAGGACTAAAAAAAATCTTACAGAAACTTATTGGACGCAATTGGACGTGGTTTACGTATTTTAGTACTCTCAAAATGTCGTTAGCTGATGAATTACTCGCGGATTTAGAAGAAAATGACGACGGTGATCTGGAAGCTTTAGTGGAAAATAACACTGCAAATGAATTATCTCACGATTTTGCTACGCAGAACAGCACAGTAATACCAAAAGAAGAAGAACTAAAGTATGTTTCTATTCGTGAACTAGCTAAATTACGGGACTCTGCACGTCTTAAAAGAGTAAGTAATTTTGTGAAAATTTGTGAATTCAATTTGTGAAATTTTGTGAATTCAATTTGTGAAAACTTGTTTTGGCTTGTTGCAACATCCATCAACGTCTTTTTTTTTCTTAATGTTCATATTTTAGTTGTAATTAGCTGTAAGTTTTCCTTGAAAATATTAAAATAAAAAATAAAATAAATAAATTAGGTTATGAAATTCTAGATCAATCCCTATTTTGAATATATCGGTAGCGCTTTACGATGTTGCCTGACGAAAACTTTAAAAATATTTAATCGAGCTTATAGGTAGGCCTGCCATAATTTTTAGAACCCAAACCCGGATGCACTTTAATAATCAGAATTGATCTATATATTTATTAGCTCTTTTATAATGCAAACTCTCAGGCTACGTTCTAGTGTCCATGTGTTTTTCATAAGGAAAAATGTGCGTTCGACAACTGCTGTAGTTCCTGGAAGGCACATTATAAATTCGACAACTTTTATTATGTTGTCCACTTTTGATCCAGTTCTTTCAGATATTTCTTTGAAAGATTTGAAGTCATTTTATTTTTCAGTACAAATTTTGGTCTATTTTTCTTGGTTTTCAGATTTAATTTTTTGGTTAATTAATATCAATTCAACGAACAACAACACTTGCATCACCAACGTCTCTTGCGAATGCCCTGAGTAGAATGGGAGAACAGATTCGCTTCTGGAGGGAGGTGGGCTGGATAGAATGACGGCCACCATGGCTCACGTACAATGGTCCACATTAAGGACTAAGTGCGGATACCACACCCGATAGATAGATCAGTTCAATGAACATGTCAACGTAATTTAATGACTTAGTCGCACAGTGGCAGATTTTACTGCACCGCAGTTGCGGAGATAAGTACAATTTCCACCCGCTACTTCCCGTCTTTGCTGGAGTAAAGCGGTCAGAAACAAAACCCTAACTATTTTCGACTCCGGACAGAAACCCGGACTGAGCTTCAAAACCCGGAATTATGGCAGGGCTACTTATAAGGAAGGTGTGTAAATATCACGCAGTAAATATTTTTTATGGAAATGTGAAAAAAGAAATATAGCGCTTTGTGGTGACTCGTCCCTTCGCTCCTCACATTAACAAGCAAAAACCCATTTTAACCGTTTTTTTAAATGTTGGGACATCAACGTATCTTGGTGGAATTTAAAATTGATCTATATTACAAACATAATTTGCATCAGACAGCATCGGAAAGCCATTCCAATATTGTAATTTAGTATTGATGCTGTAATTAAATTACGCATTGTAATTATAAATTACATGAGCTTCAGTTTAGTTACAAAAGCTTTAGTATTAGGCACAACTCGCGCTAAAGTTCTAATTCTCTATGAAGTTGATGCGGATGCATTTTGCGCTGGTGTGGGGTCTCTATTCGTTTCAACTTCAGAGCATACTAGAAGTTTGGCGCAAATTATCATAGGCTTTACCCATATTTTGATCTTAATCAAACTTTGTCATCACTTGTAAAATATATTATTTAATTACAGGATATGAGGTATCAAACTTTCCCAACCCTTCACAGCTATCATACTCTTTCTTCTATAGTATAGTATAATTTGTATTATTTATGTACATAGGTATATTCATGAATTATTATATATAATTATAGGTAATAACAGAAGTAGAGCAAAATGCAGGAAATAAAAGGAGGAAAATAGATGTAACAGGATTAATGGAGTCAGATCCAGAATATCAACTGATAGTTGAAGCCAACAACATAGCCGTTGAAATAGATGGAGAAATTGGTACGTAATACACGTTTCTATTGCTATATAATATTATAATTTAAAATACAGTTTGTATATGAAAAATCATTTTGCAGCTATAATCCACAGATTTGTTCGTGATAAATATCAAAAGCGCTTCCCAGAGTTGGAATCGTTGATTGTCACCCCTCTTGAGTACATAAGTACAGTGAAGGAGCTAGGAAATGATTTGGATCGTGCAAAAAACAATGAAACACTCCAAAGTTTCTTGACACAAGCCACTATCATGATAGTGTCAGTTACTGCATCAACTACCCAAGGGTTAGTATAGGCCACCTCAAACTTTATGGCGGATCGGAATACAACGCTATAAGCGTGCTTGCGCAGGTACAGTCATATACCCCTCGCTTCACTGCATCCCGCTACACCTAAAACTTGTTACTGCGACGCGACTTGTGCCTATGTTCGGATCCGCCATAAAACTATATATTTAAAAAAAACAGTTTCTTAAATTCTAACTTCATATACAGGGTGAGATTTTAGTCTCCGGCCAAAATTTTTCTAGATGTTAGGTATCACCAATAGACCTCATTGCGTAAATAAAAAATATAGGTTACATTTTCATAATAAATTATTTTATCTACAGTGTAATTTTATAACGTTTGGTTGCCTTCCTAACACTATAGTAAACGTGCACGCCCAAGGCCTTGAAACGGAATGGGACAGCGGGCGCCAATGGTGACTCGAGTTATTGGTTTTTTCGGGAAAGGTTTGTGTAGTCATATCTCAATATTTTTCTATAGGATGATACTAAAAGGAAACAAGACGGCTATAAATTTTTTACCAAAGATCATTATATTAAAATTTGGCTCGTCATTAAAACCTCACCCTGTATATTAAACTCATATTTATCACAATGATCAGTACCTATTAGACTGATGATTTCCATCTATCTATTATTGCAATGTGTTTAAAAAGAAAAGTTTTTGCATCCTGGTAGTCATTTATGA
This sequence comes from Luffia ferchaultella, assembly GCA_949709985.1. NCBI lineage: Eukaryota > Metazoa > Arthropoda > Insecta > Lepidoptera > Psychidae > Luffia > Luffia ferchaultella. The sequence continues at coordinate 6,189,312 of OX453244.1, forward strand.
AGTTCTAGTCTATGTTAACTGAACTCATGTTTTACTAGAATTCAATAATATTCATTTGTAATTTTTTACAGGAAGTTATTGACAGATTTAGAGCTGAATGAAATAATTGAAGCATGTGATATGGCAACAGAGTTGAATAATTTCAAATTGAAAATATATGAATATGTAGAAAGTCGAATGACATTTATTGCACCAAATGTTACCGCTATAGTTGGTAAGCTATATACATATATATAACGTAGTTTTGTTTTGTAATAGATCATACTATATCATGGCTTCTCTAAAGGAATTCCGTTTTATATAATGTTTGTCATAAAAAATTGTATGGGTACAGTAAATTATATTCAAAAGTTTTCACTTGCATTGTTATTACAAATTTACCTACCTGTATTTCAGGTGCATCAACAGCTGCTAAAATCCTCGGTGTTGCTGGAGGTCTTTCCAAACTATCAAAAATGCCAGCTTGTAATGTCCTGCCTCTAGGTCAACAGAAGAAAACACTTTCTGGGTTTTCACAAGCTGCTTCATTACCCCATACTGGATTCATTTATTTCTCACAGATTGTTCAAGACACTACGCCCGTGAGTTTATTATTTACATTTATTTTTAATTCAAAATGTAATTTATTTCAATAAAAATTTAATGTATCAGTGGATAATTTTTTGTCTAAAATATAAATAATAAATAAATAAATAACATATACATGACAACAATGTCTAGGCCCTAAGCATTAGCTTGTGTTTTGGGTACCAAGCGAAAGCACCACATACATATAACACCCAAGACCTGGTACCACTATCATAATTCATCATATAAATACTGACCCGACCTTCGACCGATTCGAACCCGGGACCTCCAGCTTTGTAGGCAGGGTCGCTACCCACTAGGCTAAGCGGTCGTCAAATGTATATTGATATTAATCATAGAGTAAATTAATTTGACACCATCTTGATTTTAATAGAGTCATAAATGTCACTTCACAATATCGAAAATGGTAAACGTAATGTCGCGGGGGTGAAAATCGGCGCGCGGGAATTTTGCGGGATTGAAGATAGGCGCGTGGGGATCTCGCGGACTGAAACTCGTCATCTTCCATCAGTTAGGCGGCAGAAGAGGGCTTCTAGTCTATTCGTACTTTTATGATTATAACAAATATTTGGAAATTCCATAAGTTCATACAATGGTTGAAATGAACAAGCAACCTTCACTAAAACTATATTATTTCCGTTTTTAACTATTTAATGTTTTCTTTTAAATTTCAATCTTGCATTATTCTTTGTTTAATATTTTCATAATATTAAGCAAGGCAGGTGGCATAGAAACCAAGGTGCCACTGTCAACATGAAATATTGCTTTCTTTTTAAAACTGAAAATGCAATCATATCTTATGAATGATCAAACAAAAGTAAGATCATTTATTTAAAAAATATTGATATTTCACTTTTATACATCATCATCATCACAGGGAAATATTTAAACAATCATCAAACCACTTGTCATTAATGATTTTTGTTTGTCATCTATTAATTTTAATGCATTTTTTATTTTTCTTGAAATTTTATGTGAAATATAAAAAATGACAGATGTCTGGTCCCATCTTTAGTACAAATTTCAAAATCTTACAATGGTTTTCACTTAGGAAGTGAAGTTAGGTGATAATAAGTTAAAACTTTCATTTATTTATGATCCATCTTGTGTTTCAGGAGTTGAGATATAAAGCAGCAAAACTTGTATCAACCAAACTGACATTAGCAGCTAGAGTTGACGCCTGTCACGAGAGTACAGATGGACACATTGGCAGGCAACTCCGAGAAGAGATTGAAAAAAAACTGGACAAATTGCAGGTAGATATCGACATAAATATTACAGTATAATAAGATGACAGATAATTAGCTGTTATGCTAATACTATTTTATGCAGGTTAAAACACAGTTTATACGTGTTCTCAAAATTAAGTATGTTACACACTATTGACTTATCTGAATGCTACTCATATGAAATTTGAGCACAATCTGTTACCTGATTGAAGTATGAATTAATGACAGACATAGTTTAATTATTGCATTTACATAGATTTTTTTCTGATTTCAGGAACCTCCACCTGTAAAATTTGTTAAACCATTGCCAAAACCAATTGAACAAAGTCGCAAAAAAAGAGGCGGGAAACGCGTAAGAAAAATGAAGGAAAGATACGCAATGACGGAGTTTCGCAAAAACGCCAATAGGCTTAATTTTGCTGACGTGAGTGTACAGTCGATTTATTATTTGCATATTTTTTATATAAATGTTCAATTGTTCTTGATTTATCACATTGGTTTTTAATGTTTTGCTAATTCTGGGATCAATACCTTCAAAGTACGTTTATCGCTCATCATTGTGTATCAAAGCGTATGTATGCATGCACGCATGAATTGTGTATGAAATATCATTTATTCACAGACACCACTGAAAACAAATTATAATTTTGTTTTTAGTGGTGTCTGTTAATAAATATTTCATAATAAACACATCGCTTAAAAAGAAATCATATGATAAGTATTTAAAAAAAAAAAGAAATTAAGATATTTTAATGTTTGCGGATTTATACCGTGTTGACGTAAGTCGCGAGTGTCTGCCAGCCATTGAATGCGTTTTTAAAAACCGCAGTGGTTTTAATTATAAAAATAAAATGACATTACTATTCAGATCGAGGATGACGCCTATCAAGAAGACTTAGGTTACACGCGCGGCACAATCGGCAAGTCGGGAGCGGGTCGGGTCCGCCTGCCGCAGGTCGATGAGAAAACAAAGGTCCGCATCAGCAAGACGTTGCAAAGGAGCTTGCATAAACAGAACCAGCAATGGGGCGGGGCTACCAGCGTACGGCGGCAAGTCTCCGGAACCGCTTCTTCCGTTGCTTTCACGCCATTACAGGTAGATATCGTTTTTACAAGCCTTAATAATTATAATAGTTTATTTACCGAAAGCAAATAAATGCTTGTTGGATGTTTGGAATTATTGTCTGTATATACTGAAATTCGTAGCTTCACATAGAGCAGATGCCTTTTCAACTATGAAATGAAAAATTAGAAAAAAATGAAGTTAGCACAACTTATAAAGCACTCAATGAAAATTGGTTTGAATAATCTATATTCAGTAGTTTTTGAGATATTTCTTTTTAAATTTATTTCAATTTTTAACATGAATGTTCATACCAACTACGGAACTTTTCACTGTGCGTGGTCTGACACGCACTTTTTTTTATTTGTATTATAATTGGAAGGCGAGAAGAGTTTCAAAGTTACGTACAGATCGCGTCAAACTTTATGGCGGTTCTGAATACAACGCTACAAGCGGGGTTGCGCAGATACAGTCATACACCCCTCGCTCCACTGCGTCCCGCTCACCTAAAACTGGTCATTGCGACGCGATTTGTGCCTACTTTCGGATCCGCCATAAAGTTTGATTGTAACTGTAACAATTAAAAAAGAACCAAATTCACTATAAGCACTGCAACCCTTAAATGACATTGCATTTTTTTATAACATTTTTTTATCATCCTTTGAAATTTTTATTTCATTCTTTCATCTTTTCTAAAGCTATATAATACTGTTTTTTTTTTCAGGGTTTGGAAATAGTTAACCCTCAAGCTGCTGAGACACGCATAAATGAAGCAAACGCCAAGTATTTTTCAAACACATCTGGATTTCTTTCAGTTGGCAAGAAAACTACATAAACATAGGTTAAAAATACAACAAATTAGAATTTAAAATAAATGTGTATATGAGATCTCTGAAAGACTTTTTTATTTATCCATGTGTCAATAGCCTCAGATAAGATTTAGATAAAATCATAATTTAAGTTTAATCCAAATAATTTTAATTGGTATGAAGCTATTGACAGGCTTAAGCCTAATTGAATTTCAGACCTGCAAAAAACAACAGTAATTATAACCGACAACTCGATAACGTTTCTAAGCTCGCACATAAATTACAATTACCGGTATCATTAGCCTCCCGTTCTTCAAGGAATCTCTAGTTAATGGTGACGTCACGCTCCGTAGGCCGCGGCTGATGCGTTGAATTTCAAATCGGAACTCGCCGAGCATACGAAGACGTGCGTTTTTTTACGCGGCCCACAAATAGACCGGAACACGACCTGTCGATGCACGGAAGTCGGCCTCGTTTATTGTACACGTGTAAACTAACCGCGTGCCGTCAGCATACGAACGCGGCGGCGCTTAGTGTGTTAATGATAAACAATTTAATTGTTATCAGAACCACAATGCAATGGAAATATCGGAAATGCAATACCCTCATAGAAAAAGTAATTGCTGCGAGAAATCTGTTTGATAATTGATCAGAATTTACTTTCAAGAAACATGGATATTTCAAAATAAGAAATACATATTTATAACTAAAAGTACTATCTATACAGCATACGCGAATTTCTGTCTACAGAGATTTAAGTGTTCTTCCATTTTGAGCTGGTGAATATGCCATAGTTCTTTCTAGTTGACCATCTTTCTCATCACAGAATTTCATGAAACGGAATGTCGTCGCTGTTCAATTACTATGTGATGTCGTACGTGGACTACAATTGTTCACAAAAACGAAGTTGGACGCGTTATATACACCCCATGTCATGTATACAACTCGTCCAAAACTCTTATGCGTGTTTCTCTTTCAATTATGTCCATGTTTTCAATACAAAGTCGGGCTTACGTGAGTCCATTCCTGGGAGGCAGAAATCTTTTACGAATGGTAATTATTTTTGTTTATAAAATTATATTTCATTTAAAACTTTTTTTCATTTTGTAATTTAGGTCCCATTATGTTCTGATTTGTTTATTATGGTTTTTTTTTGCATATTTGTATGGAACAAACGTGAGGTGACGTAAACGTAACGGTGAGTCGTGATAGCCCAGAGCGCAGCGAACCTGTCTCAAATTTATAAGGCTATAGGGCCATGGTTCGAATCCGGGCGTGTACCAATGAGTTTTTCTGACTTTAACTATCACTGACTCTGTGCCTCGGAGAGCAAGTTAAGCAGTCGGTCCCGGTCGCTGTCAATAGATGGCGGTCGTTACAATCCCCAACCCGCAGTGGAGTAGCGTGGTGGATTTAAGCTCCAAACCCCCCTCCTCACCCTGGGGGAGGCCTAAGCCCCTGCAGTGGGGTAAAATGGACTGATGATGATGGAATAAACATTTAATTTGATTTAAATGACAATACACATTTCAGTTCATTTTAATTGAGCAATACCATGATGACCGCTTAGCCTAGTGGGTAGCGATCCTGCCTACGAAGCTGGAGGTCGCGGGTTCGAATTCCAGGTCGGGTCAGTATTTATACGATGAATATTGATACTGGTACCGGGTCTTGGTTGTTATATGTATGTGGTGTCTTCGCTTGGTACCCAAAACACAAGCTAATGCTTAGTTTGGGGCCTAGACGTTGTTGTCATGTGTACGTTATTATTATTATTACGTAATAAGTGCTAAAAATATTGGATTGATTTCGACAAATAAGTTCGAGTCGGACTCTCCTCTTGAAGGTTCCGTCCGTACCGGATCATCAAATCATTATATCAAATATATTTTTTGTTATTGTAAAATTGTCATCACTATTCGCCTCAAAACGACGCAATAAAATATGTTTACGAAGTTGTTAAAAAAAAAACAACTAAAAATTACAGATGTGTAAATTTCAGATTTGTCGTGTATTTTTTATTTATTTATTATTTGTACTGTATTATTTGTTTATATAATTTGTCACAAAAGTATATCTTTTGTGCATATTTTCAAAATTTGAAGTAGATGGGAAGTTTTTAATTTAATTTAATTTTTCTTTGTAACAAGAGGGAAATCTAATTGACCAAACATCGTGCCCGTAGATAGTGTGTGGTTTACATTACATCCACAAAAATTCTCCCCCGGACTTTTACTATGAGCCCTAAGGCCTTAGAGCATAACCTTGATGATTCGGGGTGAACCATGCGAGTTGAGTTATTGCTAGTGTGCTAGATGATCTCCGAAGATATAAATAATCTAGCGTTAGGACCAAGCTTTTGGTGCGGTTTTGGTGAAGCGCTATTCAGTTTTAAGAGCCACACCCTTTTATAGCATTGACTTAGATTAATTTTGTACATTGGCGAGACCTCCATTCTATTCCATCAGCCTTTTTTATAACCCACTGCAGGGGCTTAGGCCTTTCCTCAAGATGAGGAAGTTTGGAGCTTAAATCCACCACGTTGCTCCAATGCGGGTTAGTGGATTGTAACGGCCGTCATCTCTTGACAGCACATTGACAAGTTTTTACGTTTTGATGCAAGGAATCAAAATTAATAGCTTAGAATATTTTTTCATGTAACATAGCTCTTTGTCGTATCGAGAGAAGGAGTTATACAGAACTGGAGAAGATAGGTGCGAGAGAGAGAACACTATTGTGAATAAGTCCTCGTGGACAAACCTTTGAGTATAATAAGGACAACCGTTTTGTGCATACCAGACGGCACCGCCCGAGGAGTGAGGTCGGTTGTCAAAAGTTATTGTTTCTATGATTGGTTACTACCGTGATATTTTCGTTAGACGCGGAACAACTTTTATAGCTTCTAATTTGGGCTATCGTACTGTGAGGTCAATACAAAACTGTATAATAACGTTTGGTTGACGACATTGGACATTTTCTGACCACACTTCTCATTAACGCGACCTGGCGGTAAAATCAACAGCTTTGGCTTCCATTTCGACTAATATCAATTATAAATGAATATATAATTAATCCACTTTCGGATATTTTACCAGAAATAATCTTGGGATAACGGATAAATACTTTAGCTAAATAAAGGAGACCAAATTATCTTCTTAGACCAAGTAGAACAAACTTTTTAGTGACCTTAAAACGTCTCATTTGTTCGTCTGGCAGGACAGAAAGTTAGGCACATAATGCCAGACTTGTAAACTGTTGCTCAAATAAAAAAAAATCGTTAAGCTAAAATATTCGACAGTTGTTTTTAAAATATTAGCCCTTTATCTCCATATATGAAAGCAACAAAGAATGTGATTTATATCACTTAACTTTTGACATTTTGTGAATCCAATAATCGCGTCGCTTTAGACTGAAAGTTTATTCTAATTTGAATAACAAATTTTGATCATGTTTTTGTGTGTTAGGTATGATTGTTGTTGTAATTACCGTCTAGTGTTATATAATTCCAAGTTATCTCACATAGATCTTTCACCGTGTCCTTACATTCTAAGATCTCATGACACATGAGAATTGAATGGTGTAGAACAAATGAGTTTTATGTGAATATATTAATGAATTTATAGCATCAACTAGCTTTCAGCCCACGGCTTCGCCCGCGTGGACTACGTGTGTAGGTACCTGGATCGCTAAAAGTATGTACGTACGTACTAAGACATCTTGTAAAGTTCTGGAAAATTCTGAAACTATCTGGGAAAAAAATGGAACATTCTTAATGAAAATTCCATAACGTTGCACATTTTCGCCACCCACCATTAGCAAACTCTTATAAAGAACCGATAGAATACCGAGGGCTGCATCCGTCTATTTTATCTTTCTCCGTGGTAAAAGACAAATTGTGTTCTCTTCAGGGTTAGTTCAGCGATTCAGCCAAAAGAAATAACTGTCATACGACCACATTTTTAAGTCAACGAACATGAACCTATTTTTAACATGTTTTTAAATACAAAATTTAAAAAAACTTAAACTGTCAAACTAAATGGAATACAATACAATTTGCTTATTAGTTTTTCGTTGTTTCTACTATAGAATTTGTAATTTGGCGTTTATTATTGTTTTCTTCTGCGTCATAGAATTGAATCTGTCATTGCAGAAAGGGCACGATGTAATAATATTTAATGTGAATCAAAATTGAAGAAGACTGAAATTGAGTGATTTTAAACACTGCGTCATACTTTTATAGTAATAGAAGATTTGCCACTGCAGGAATCCATTCATTTCCAAGTTCTCCACCATTTCGTAAAGCTAACATTAGTTGGTTAAAATGTTTAACTGAGCAAGCACAATGAGTTTGTAAGACGACAGTGAGCAGTAGGTACCACTGCCCACTATCAACAACCTGCGTCCGCGACACGACGGTTGTAGGTACCTATTGGACAACAATACGTAGTAATAAAAAACGAAACCGTAGCGGTTAATTGTTTGGAATTGTAAAGCTTGACGGCATGTTAGCGATTTTTGTTTCAAATTTATTGAATTTATGCGGCCACTTTGAAAATTGTCTTGATTCATCGGCTACATTTGCGCGAACATAGGTAACAAATCGTGACCTTAGAATAAAACGGTTCTATATGATGAAACTAAGAAATTGAAATATTAGCTGTTGAAAATACAAACTAGTGACACTTCATTATAATGTCTATTTTTTTTAATGTTGTTAGCTCAATCTAACTTTGAGCTGTATATCTTTGTATCTACAGGTGAATTTCCTCATTTTTTTGTTTAAAACATACATAATTAAAACTTTAATTAATCAGTTGGAACCTTTTTACTTCACGATGCTAGTTTTTATGAGATAAAAAAGTTCTAACTGGTATTATGGAACCTTGTTATGTTATTTTTAAACCAAGAAATGTCAAATAGAACTTAAATAGTTATTTGTATAAAAAAGTTATGTTTGAATTGTAAAAAAAAGAAACTTTTATTATCATTATTTTAAGCCAGAATTAGACATGAATTTAAAAAACTTAATATAAAATACCCTATTTTTAATTAGAAAACCACAAATCAACATTATCTTCTTAATGGAAACTAATTATTTAACTTAATCCTAGGCTCATAGTTATTATTATATATTTATTTATTTAAGGAGGACTAACACCTATAATACAAGGTGATATGGAACATTAAAATAAACTAAAACTAATTACAAGTCCCCAGTACTAGGGTAGTAAGAGCAATATAAACTTACCCCACATCCTTAAAAACAAAAAAATTATAGAATTATTGCATGGAAAATAGTAAAAGTTGTAATGTATTCAAGAGCCAAAATTATTAAAGTTATTTATATTTTAAAATAAATGGAATAATATCATATAAAAATAGAAGTAACTTAGTATTTTGTTTTCTTGTTTACTTAATACTTATTTAATTTTGAACATCTAAGAATTTATTATTTTAACAAAGTAAGTATTATAAAATACCTGATCCTGTACAGGCATAAACTTAAGTAAAGACATAATGTCATCTTTTTTCTTTTGGAATAATGCCAGGGTTTTTATATATACCTACTAGCTTTTATGTCAGTATAATTGAACTGAGATGGAATAGAAATAATACCTTAGGACGATTTTTTGAGCTAGATTACTAAGTTTAAATACTGTATGAGAGAATGAACTCAGAAAAGAAACTTCATTTAAGTTCTGGGTAAACCTTAAAGAGCATAATAATAATAACGTTTATTTACCAAAAAATATTATATACATTATTTAAGTACAATAACTCCACCACTAGGCCTAGCCTGTATCGGTGGAGTCATTTACATTAGTGTTTTTTTGTTTTTACATTAACAGTATTACCCAATATAAAATTAAATTAATCACTACTAAATAGATATCACATCGCGTTCGGCAGCAAAAACAGGTAAGAAGTGCGAGTAGTAGTAATAAGTAGTAGCATACACTAATAAAAGGGATTTGGTTAAAATTCAAAAATTTTGCAACAGAACCAATAGTCTTTGACATCTCCAGGAAACATTTGTAACACTCTAAATGGCTTCTTTTGGTTAATAGACTTAAGGAGTCTTATTACAGCTATAGGGGAAAACACCTCATAATATCTCATAGCATTTATGGTTAATATATTCTTGGCCAGCTTGGTGTTTCTCTTTTAGGATATTCACCTTCCATAGCTTAGGATTTCTTATATTCTTCCTCACATTCTTCCTCTTTCGGTAGCTGAAACAAATAAGTAAATGTATTAATAATACGTGTAAGTACTCAACATGTTAATTTCATTGTTTTGTGTAATATACAAAGACTAAATATATAATATTTATTACAATATCCATCTAGATTCACCTGTTAACATGTTTATTGTTGTTGGCAATGGTTTGGTACTTCTTCATCACTGTAACAAAAACAGTTATTATTAAAAACGTTATCTAAATGCATCAAGAAACTCAATTCTACATTACTACAATGAAAGCTACAAATTAATGAAGATATCTACCTGCTCAAAGACGAAATGCAACTGGGAGGGCGATATGTTGTGTCTTCTTCACTGTCTTCAAAGAGATCTATCTGTATCACTCATTTTCGTAATGAAACCTTCAAAAAACTAGAAATTACATTTTTTACACAAAAACGAATCCTTTATCGCATACAACAAAACACATCAACGCACAATTAACGGTAAAATGTGACAAGTGCATTCCATAGTTCCATCAAAATAAAGTGTAAAACAGTTTCAACTGGTCACTTAGAACCTTTTTTTTTCTTTATTATACAAATTATATTCATTGTAAATAAAAAAAGGTTCTAATAACCAGATAGAACTATTTTTAACGAAAAATAAGAAAAATCATTTATCAAATAGAACTTTTTCATTACGCAATCTACCAAAAGAACCAAGAAATGGCGTTAAAAGTACTTTCATTTTATACTCTGATGTTAGTTGGAACTTATTTAACCATAAACTTATTTACACATGAATTGTAAGTTGGAACCCTTTTATTCTAAGGTCACGAAATGGTAAACATTTCGTGGATGCATTGTTATGTTGCGTTGTTCGCAGGAAGTTCGTATTTCGTAAACAATTTTTAAAGTAAACTTTGGTTTTTTTAGCATCCATCATTTTGATATATATACCATTTTGAAAGAGATATCTAATATAGGAAAATTGAAAGATCAGAATGAAAATAAAATAATTATGTAAATTATAAGTACTTTCTCTTACGTACATTCGTGTAGGTACCTATCTACTACGTGAAACATTTGCTTCGATGCTAGATAATTACCTACCTATATGTCTAAAAACGTGTAATGTAACAACGTCCATTGCTCATTGATACTTTAGTCACTTATTATTTACTCCCTTCCTTATTAAGTAACCCTATGTGTGAGTACGGACTTATTTCACAAGAACCTGTTTCTTACCTCAGGTAAAACGCAAAATTTCAGGTTTTCAAACGAGATATACACATTGATGGGCTAAGCACATCTACATATATAGTTTCAGTACGTATAATATCGAACGTTTTCTTAATTTGGATACCATATATACGTACCTACTATTATTCAATTCAATTTTATCGCGTTCCACAGTTTTTAGCATACATTTACTTTACATAGGAAATAGACATGCTATGATTATCGTGGACCCTATAATAGAGGGCACAGCAAACAAACAAAAAATTGATAAAAAAAAGAGGATGCCTTATATCTACTAAAAATATTAGGAACATCTTAAATACTTCGACGACCGCTTAGCCTAGTGGGCAGCGACCCTGCCTGCGAAGCTGGAGGTCCCGGGTTCGAATCCCAGGTCGGGTCAGTATTAATATGATGAATATTAATACTGACACCGGGTCTTGGTTGTTATATGTATGTGTTGTCTTCACTTGGTACCCAAAATACAAGCTAATGCTTAGTTTGGGACCTAGGCGTTGTTGTGATTGTGTGTGTTATTATTATTATTACTTGCTATAACTAAACTTTATACGAGACCTACCTATACTAATTTATACACTTACTTGTTCATAAACAATATATATTTTTTATGAACATATATTCAATATATTAATACGTTTTATTAAATTCAACGCCTGTTTGTTTGTAAGGAACAGTTTATGTGTGAGCAAGAGCATTTTCTGAGGATTTTGAGAAATACGATGATTGTTCAAAATGAAACTGTATGAAACAGTTAATTTCTGTTATCTATTTTTTTATTTTTCACCATTTTCACTTTTTAGATTTATGCATGTTATATATCTTTTTTCCAAACTTAACTCTCTTATAAAACACTTTATCCTGACCGCCTAAAACACTTTGTACCGCAGCTACTGATTATAATAAATTAATTACACAATATTTGAATTTCAGATGTTTCTTTAATCTCTGTAATAGATAATAATCGAGTCAATCAACGATGGCTTTCATTGCTCCGCTACGATGTGCAGAAATGTCAAATTTTGGATCCCACGTGAACCTTCGACCAAAATAAATAATAGTTTATAATAATATGTTACTGTCCGTTCGTTCAAGCATCTCCATGCAAAAAAGATGGATTTCGTTGCTCCGCTACGACGCGACGTGCAGAAACAGCAAATTTCGGACCCCATGGGAACCTTCGATCAGGATAAACAGTAGCCTATGTTACTCGTCATTTTGTAATCTGCTCTTGTTAAGCCGAGCTTGATGAAATTTGGCAAGGGGATATTCTGCCGAAATTCATCAAGCTCGTATCAGCAGATTAGACGGTGAAATGTAATAAAATACAGACATACACACTTTCGCATTCATAATGTCAGAATCGTTCACCAGTTGCAATGATAAGTGATTTCGTGGTTCCGAATTAAATAAAACCGTGATGACCCTTAAACAAAAACATTAAGGTGGGCGTTAATTGCCGGAGCACGGCTAATCCATAGTTATAATAATCTTACCAATGGGTCGATGCAACTGGTATTAGTACTATGTCGTATATATGTGTGCACACATTTATTTATAAAATACTAGCGACCCGCCACAGCTTCGCACGGGTAGCAGTGCATATTAGCCGTACCTACCTAATGTTTTTTTCTGTCGTAGTATATCAGCTTGTTGCGTGGAACACGTGGATTGGATGTAATTAATCACCTTTAAATGTGACGTAAGTTCATCCTACTTGGAGTATTTTTAAAGTATTTCATTTTCAATTCTACAAATATTTGAAAAAGTAAAGAATAAATAATACATATAACCTAACTACGCGTGTCACTGTCACGTCGTCCCGTATGGCCGCCCGGCCGGTCGCGCGATATTTATATTTCGCGATAGCTCCTAAGATATTAATTTAAATTGTATAGTGTAAAGGGGAAAGTGAATGCTGAAGGTAAAGAACGTATTTAATTTGATAAGGATTAATACTGTATCCTTATAAATTGCTTTCCAATTACGTCTTCATATGACACCATTTTTTTAAACATAAAAATAGGTATAGTAAGCTATCTATAAAAGATAGATATATGCCATCCCGGACTTTTCTTTAGTCCTATATAAGATACACAATTCCTTCATACATTATTTTGTTATATCTCAAAAGGATTAGCAGCGTTTTCGATGAAAGATCCCAGCCAGCTTGATTTTTTTCCGACTTCTTCAACAATAATCGTCATATTTCCACAAATTTGCACAAAACATTAATAAATTATACATATAAACCTTCCTGTTGAATCACTCTGTCCATTGGTATCAACAATATGCCAATCCGATTGGTAGTTTTTGAGTTTATCGCGTTCAGACAGACAGACAGACGCGTCGGGGGACTTTATTTTATAATATGTAGTGATATTACTTTATGTTGTTGTACACGCAGAGTTTCACGTTTTCATACGTAATTGTTGACGTAAATATACCTAATATTTACTTGTGTTGCAAGTCAATTTATTCAATTTTTTAGTAATGAGAGCGAAACCACGTTTGTGTGGACGCAACCCTGGTTTTATTGAGAGCTGACCACGGAAGCTAATCCTATTATAGTCTGTTATAAATCGCTATAACGTTTATGATTTATTTACTTTGAAGATGGAAACATTTAATAGGCATATTTATTATGATAGCAAATAACAAGAATTAATTATTACGGTACCTATGTAAAGAGTATAGGTATATTTTACGACTACGACTGACCGGTTGGCCGAGAGGTTAGAGACCCTAGCTGCGGAGCCGACGGTCGCGGGTTCGATCCCCGCCCGAGACAAATATTTGTGTGCATGAACATGTCTATTTGTTCCGTGTCTGGGTGTAAGTATCTATATATGTATACATTATAAAAAAATATATTTATGTATATATATCAGTTATCTAGTACCCCATAATACAAGCATAATACTTGCTTACTTTGGGACTAGATGGCGCTGTGTGGGATGTCCCAGATATTATTATTATATTTTGGTTTATGTATTTTCCATTACTATTTGCAGATAAATAATAAATAAATACGTCGTGTTGGGACAACATCATCGACCCATACATAAAAGTTACAGTCCTTTATAGTCCTTCAATTTTTATTTGTACAAAACAGTTTAGATGAATTAATATCATGCGATATCTACTATGTGACAATGCAGCTTGTTTGGTCCACTATCAATCATTGCAAGGCCTTCCTTTCACAACCCAGTTCACACGACCGACAATTCTCTTAGACATAATCTGAACGCAGGTGCGTCCGCACCTTTCCATTCGCTTAACTATGAACAGTACTTCTTTACATACTTTAATAGTTTATTATGATATAACATTATTGTTATAACAATTACTTTCAACATAGCTTATTAGACTTTGGTAAATTACCACCTTTTGAAATTTAGAACTCGTTTTACACTAACTGCCATAAGCAACTAACTTTGCATACGTAGATCTATAGATCCCGAAAAAATACTAAAAGCCGTTTTCAAAGCACCTCAAAGAGACGACAACGGGATCTGCGGATCTGATTCATGCGTCCGTCGGTTTCTTTGGACAGGTCTGTAACTTCTAAACGATTAGTCCGATTATTAAATTGTAATTCAGCCGGAATTCGTATACAAAAGTCCATTCAGATTAAGCATACGTCCGCCGTACATACAAAACATACAGGATGTTACCATTCTTATTACCATTAGATTTTAAAAATATTTCTAGGCGCTTTTATAAGAAATATTTTAATATCATGTATGAATACATTACATTAACTGGCTTCCTTATATGAGACAGTTGGTGATGCTCGTAGATATTATTATATATGGTGACCTTTAATAATAATAATAATAATAATAATAATAATAATAATAATAATAATAATAATAATAATAATAATAATAATAATAATAATAATAATAATAATAATAATAATAATAATAATAATAATTTATTTTCAGGTGCTAGCCCCATAGTAATTTTACATATTTACACATATCATTATGTATATTTCGAATATATTCGTTTTAAATGAAAAGACATGTTCAGATTTGGATGCAAGCTGGTCCTTGGATTCCGACACTTACATAAGTTATATCAGCATAAAGTGCTTAAATTATGGACATTAACGAGCACGGTGATCGAGAATAGAAAATAGTTTTTAATCACCGCTATTAAGTTTTAATCATTGATTTTAAAAATGGCAGTGGAAGTTTGACAAAATTATTTGAAAATGTCATTCGATAGCATTTTATCAAGATGGAACGTCTATTACTTCGAAACAATCGATAATGTGACTCATGGATTAGACAGATCCATAACGTAATTATTTTTGTTTTAGACAAACATTTTATTAAATTACAAATGAAATGTAATTTTAGGATCTTTATTTTATTTTCTATTACGAATTTAACATGCGGGTCACACAAAATTCTCTTAACAAGGATATCCCTTAACACATCAACTGCTGTATTTTTTTTGACTCACACATGTCACACACTGAGAAAAGAAAATAATGAAACTAGTTGTCTTGCCATGAAAATAGCAAAACTTTGATAATTTTTAAACAAAGTTAGTTAAAATCCAAGCTACTGGCTGGTAAGCTGGTACAACTGAGTTTGATAACTTATAGCAGTAGTTATGTTGTCACTATTTTTAGGTAACTAGTAATCAAATTTTTTGTTACTTATAACCATAAACTTTTTTGTGTACATTTTCGTTTCTGATTTTTGAAATCCTAATTAAAATCTCCGCAGTCGATTAATTGGACAACAGTAAATAAAGTTGAACTTTAACAATTCATATATAGCAACTCCGTTGCTTCTTCTTTTTCTGACATCTCACCTCGTACTCGTTAAACTCTTGAATCCGCCTATGGCACCGGGATCAGTTATTGAGTTCCTCAAAATGATATATTTCGACTGTTTACTTATCAATCTCAAGAATTAAACAACTGTTTGGAGGTCACATTATCATCGTGGTGTTAAATTAAAAATTTAAGTAAAAAATTCACTTTACCATAAATTTTAGTTTTTTAAAATTTCTTTTAATCGTGTAGCTCTCGTAGGAATACACATTCTGACACCTCAAGCAATCCTATATATATATTTAATACTTTCGAAGTGATGGATATCGCATTATCTGATTTTTGTTGAAAAGGGCCTCCATCTCCGAAAAATCATTCTCAATTATAAAAAACAACAATTTCTATATATAAGAATTATAGGAAAAAAATTAGTGTGGTTCTGAAATATTGCGCAAATTCACAGGTCTCGCACTCTATGCAACTACGTGTCAAAGAGCATTGAAAATGGCTCTAGAATTACTTTACGAACAAAACCACAAATCGGCTGCGGTGACGGTATGTAATTTTGCTTAACACGTTAGGTGTACACCTCAGCACCCAGACCCCACATTGTATATTTATGAACTGTACTTTGTAATTCTAAAAACTCTACTGTATAAATGTAGTCTTTTAGAAAATTATACATGTTTTTTATCAAAACCATTTTTTTTTTCGCAATAAATCGACACAGTTTCATTCCTTGATTTAAAAAGTTTACGACTGTTTTGTCCTTTCGATTCCACACATTTTGACACTTCATACATTTTAGCATAGTTTCAGTACTTTAGAAAGAATCGTCGTGCCCCACTTTTCTGGAACTGTCTTTATGATCGTCTCGGTGTAAAGGGTATAAGGGTAAAAGACATTCTGAATGTCAAAAAGATCTAATTAGACTTTAGAAATCCATTCCAGATTTCGGTCTGGATTAAATCTAGTTTCCGTTCTGAAATAGTACGTTTTAGTTTCGATCGTTAAATAAAAGAGATTTCGAAATTAATTAGGAATTTTTCAGTACAGTTTTCGGATTCCTCGTCAGATTTTAACATCAGAAGGCCCAGCACCTACTTTCGATATATTTATTCCATATAAAATAATTATTGACCTATAAAATGGACTAGCTTCCATTTTGGGAATTTTTTTATCGTCAATAAATCATCAATTTAATTTGTATTGAAGTCAACTATAGTTTTTCCTCTAAAATAAAAACGATATTATCGGTCAATAAAGTTTTATATCGGGTGATTTAGCAAATCACTTCTCAACTTGATATGTTAGAAAGAAACATCCATATTAAAATTGAAAATAAAATTTTATAAGTAGCCGAAGTAGTAAATGTATTATACGTACTATTTCTGCTAGTAGTGACTGTCATGCTCTCTCTAAGTAAATACGTTGACTGAGGATTCCGATGTATACAATATTAATTCATCGACCGTATCTGTATTGGATTTGTGGGTAAAATATATTTTTGGATAGTAAGTTCTTAGTTCTGTTTTTGTTACTTATCGATATTTTTAATGATTTAACCTGCCCTAAAGAACATAAACACTATTTGGCTGTTTCGAAATTTCGTTGCGTAAAACAAACAAACAAGATCATCATGGCCGGTATTTTCACACGAACTGAAGAAGTAGCCTTGAACGTCTGCAGAACATCAATCAGCGGGTCGCGTGCCGTACGGAGAGCACGAAGATAACGTAACTTACATCTTACATGTTGAAGAATGCACTTTAAAGTCTTTTTTTTTTTCGGAACCACACCACACCACACTGGACAGACATCCGTCAAGTATTACAACATACTTTCTACAACAAAAGCAAAATATGACACTTTCGTTTTAACGCTTCGAAAACGTAGAACGGCATTATTTTATCTTTTCATCGT
This sequence comes from Luffia ferchaultella, assembly GCA_949709985.1. NCBI lineage: Eukaryota > Metazoa > Arthropoda > Insecta > Lepidoptera > Psychidae > Luffia > Luffia ferchaultella. Next base: position 6,207,164 of record OX453244.1, read on the forward strand.
CGATATTAGTCGTTTTGCAGGCTTCGAAAAGTACCTGATTCTAATGTGTTCTGTACTTTTTGACGTGATGACGTCTCACACCTCAGCTCCATAGAAAGTAAAATTTTTGGAATTTCGCTTTCGGGTTCATGGCTATTGCTTTTTGAAAACAAGTAGTACGTTAAATGTAAGGTCCGTCTGTAGGCTTCATGTTTCATATCTGAAATTATCTTGTGTTGGCATCAAGTCGCGATGGAGGCCGTGCTATGAACCTTTTTTGGTCTCAAACGATTTATGCTTTATGTTCGTTTTAGAGACAAAACGACAAGAAAAACAGAAGGAATCTTCTCTCGTTTTAGATACTATATATATCTATACGTGCTTGCCGGAAAACGAAAAAAGTAGTCTCAATGACCTGCTTCGCATACGCATGACATAATAACAATAACGAGGTGTATGCGTTGAAATTCTGACTGCCAGTATTATACTCGTATGCTTTTGGATCGTGCGTGGGCTTGCATAAGGTAAGGACTGGCTTCGTACGGGCTAACGGGCGTGCTATCTACGTGACGTGAATTTACTGACAATGTGACATTGATTTTTCGTTATTCTTCGAAACCTTAACTGTTGATTTACGAAGGAAATTTCTTTTTACATTTATATTCGAATGAAAAAAATGCAGCTATTCCGAACCTAAAACTATAGACTATATAAATGCATTGAAAAATCTTCAATATCGTTAAGGGATCATTCCCATATAACGAAAAGAATTAAGTAAAATCTTTTTTTTATTTGATATCGTACATATAATGCAAACTGTCTATAAATTGTAAACGGACACTAAAAGTTGATAAAATTTGAAATCTAATGAGTTAGGGTAGGTTGTGTTTGCGTCAATGTGAGAAGCAAAGAAAAGCGGAGCAACGAGCTACCCAGAAGTTTCAGAAATTATGATTTTCTTGAAATCAGCTAGAAGAAGTTTACAATCTCACTAGATTGATTATGAGCTAACAACTAAGCTAACGCTAAGTGACTTAGATAATGAAAAACAGATTCTGATTAATATACGAACGACCTAGTAGTAGACGAGGGTTAGAAAGAGCAGAAGTAGGCTTAGGTATACAGGCGTATACATATTTTATATGTTTTATTTGTTTTATTAATCAAGACATGAAAATACAATTTGTACCTACCTACTGGTAGAGATTACGAAAAAATCACAAAAATATTTTATATTTGTTTTTATTTATAATTCAAAAATGTTCTACCTTGCGATCGACTATTCAAAATTTACCCTTATTTTGACTCCAAAAAATATATGACCTAAAAATAATGCACAAAACTATCCTGTGACAAGGTCACAAGGTATACGTCCAGCCCAGAATAATAATCTATTTTTTTAAAAAAAAGGTTGTTTTAGCATTTTGGCAGCGTCAATATAAAAAATTTTGCCCAAAAAACTCTATGAACCTATTCGTCATTCGAAATTCATCAATGTTGTAATCACTGGTTATAGAAACATTAAAGTTGGACTTCATACTCCTTTAAATTAAAATTAATTTTCGAAATCAACTCTCAATCTTAATTTTCTTTCTTATAACATACCTACTCATATACTAAAATCGCAAAGTTGTGATCGATACTTTAAATCGATAGAAGGTTCAGGACTGACAATGAGATAAATATTATTTGATTGAAATAAAAGGACGTTTCTAAAATATTTCGATGTCGAATGTATTCGATAGCTTTGTTTCCTACTACCTTGTCATTGTCGTGTTACGGCGCAGTAAGTACGTTACACAACGTAATATTAGCTCAGGTGTATACATTACGGGCGGCCGACACAATTTAAGTGAATGTATTAGAAAATTTGACTAAATATGAAGGACATTTCATAACTAAATATGTAAAAAATATGTAATATTTCCATTAAATACTCAAAATTTTAGGCTGGACACTCAAATAATTTGACAAAGAATTAAATAAATAAATAGTCTTGAGCTGAGGTATCATAACGTGTGAAAATGTATTGTTACGAACGGACAGTGTAATGACCGCCATCTAGCGTCGGCCAGTAAAACCACTTTGTAGAAGGGTTTTACAACGAACGGACACAAAACCCCTACTCAATACTAGATGGCGTTAAAGGAAATAATCGCGAGACTTTCTCCAGTTCAGTCCGGTACGATCTAGAAATTTCTCGAGACTCGTTCCGACCCATATAAATACCCGCGGGAAGGCAAGCGCGCCAGTTTATTTTTTTGGGCTACGATTAAGCGACTTCAAAGCGAAACTAGTGATACACAAGTGAAACCTACGACTTGGCTACGACCTACCACATCGCGAGTGCTTAGTGTTTGGACTTAGTGCTTTGTGTTAGTGTTAGTGTAGTGCTAGTGTTAGTGAATAAAGTCTTCAAAAGAGTCAGCAGGTCTTTCTCTCCAAGTTCGACGAACCCTAACACGTAACAACTGGTGTCGGAAGTGAAATTTGGAGATGCCATTGACTCCGAGAGAGGACTTCCAGGAGGGCGTCAGGACAAGGGCACGAGCTGCGGAGGCCACGCCCACTGAAGGCCAAGCTCCGCCCACTGTGGGCGGAGCCACACTCACTGGCCCCGCCCACCAGGCCACGCCCACTGACCACGCCCCTCAGGCTCCGCCCACTTTGGCTCAAGCTCCGCCCACTGTGGGCGGAGCCACACTCACTGGCCCCGCCCACCAGGACACGCCCACTCAGGCCACGCCCATTGGCCCCGCCCACTGGGCCACGCCCACCGGACAAGCCACGCCCACCGGCGACACCGTACCATCTACAGCTCCTCAAGTGGCTCTTCAATTGGGAAGTCTAATTGAATTGATGCAGGCAATGATGGAATCACAAGAACGCAAGCTCGGCGCGGTACAAGAATCACAAAAGCAACAAAAAGACCTCCAAGAAAAAGCGCTTCAGGCTATAAATGACGTTAGTGACATGGTGATTAAGCTTCGAAAAGATGTCGACTTAATGGAAGAACGAGTCACCGGGTTAGGATTGGATGTCGAAAATGTGAAAGCCGGCCTCGCTGAACTACAGAAGAAAGTAGTGCGCCTTGAAACCACGGGTGTTGCGATGTCTAGTGGAACTACCGGAGTGGCGCAAGGACCGAGAGTGAAGGTGCCGCCATACGACGGCACTACTTCTTGGAACGTTTATCGTCAGCAATTCCAAACGGTTGCTACTGCCAACGGATGGACGGATGAACAATGCCTGACCGCTCTCACTGTTGCGCTCAGAGGGCAAGCTTTGTCGGTACTGGAAGCACTGCCACATACAGGAAATGGGTTCCAAGACCTAATGGAGGCACTTGAATCCAGATATGGGGAGCGACACCTGGAGCACGTGTTCCGTGCCCAACTGCGTGACCGAGTCCAACGCTCAGGAGAAGGACTACAACAATGGGCGTTGGAAATCCAAAAACTCGTCAGGAAGGCACACCTAGGAGCTGACGCCAAGATGGTAGACACAAATATTGTTCAAGCATTTGTCGACGGAATCAAAGACCTAGAGGTCAGGGCTGCAGTGAGGCTTCGTCGCCATACCTCGCTAAAGGAAGCATTGGCCCATGCTTTGGAGGTCGAGGCTGTTCGCCATGACATACGGCAGACCCATATGATCCGCGCGGTCTCTGAAGAAGTCAAGGAGGTTAAGGCTCCTACGAAGAGAAGTTCTGGAGCCACGTGCTACAAGTGCGGCGAGAGGGGCCATCTTCAGCTCAACTGCCCGCAGAAGATGACCCAGATATCAACGATGAAAAGGATCGAGGAACAAATAGAGGAGCTGAAGAAGCAAAAAACTTCGTCTTCTGCTCGGATGCTGGTGAAACTGCCACCAGCTGGAAAGAAAAAGTGTAGTTCGATGACAGGCGCAGACTCAGCAAACAGCAACAACTACGGATTCGTGACTGAGCTACTCGATGACTGCAAGAGTAATCTGACTTATTCGCAGAGCATGAAAGCTAAGAGGTTTTTACAGCGCTACGCGAATATCTTCTCTAGTCAAGAAGGGGACCTTGGAAGAACGTCGATGGTTCAGCACAGGATAGATACCGGAAACGAGAGACCAATTCGTCAACGAGCAAGACGGATACCAATTGCGAAGGAAAAGGAAGTTGAAGGCCTTTTGGAGGATATGAGAAAGAATAAGATTATTGAACCGTCTGCAAGTCCGTGGTGCTCACCTGTTGTATTAGTGAAGAAGAAAGATGGTAGCACGAGATTTTGTGTGGACTATAGGCGTCTCAATGATGTCACTAAAAAGGACAGTTACCCGTTACCTCGAATCGACGACACCTTGGATACCTTGAGTGGCATGAAATGGTTTTCGACCTTAGACCTGAAATCTGGATACTGGCAGGTGGAAATTCATCCAAAAGACAAGGAGAAGACAGCTTTCTCGACCGGTAAAGGTTTATGGCAATTTAACGTCATGCCCTTCGGATTGTGCAACGCACCTGCCACATTTGAGCGGCTCATGGAGTGTGTACTGGCAGGCTTAGTTGGAGAGGCTTGCTTAGTCTATTTGGATGACGTCATCATTGTCGGCCGTGACTTCGAAGACCATTTGCGAAACTTGGAGCGAGTTTTCGCCAAAATAGAGGGAGCCAAATTAAAGTTGAACCCGAAAAAGTGTCGTTTATTCAGGAGTGAGGTCAATTATCTCGGCCATGTTATCTCCAGTGATGGAATCCAGACAGACCCGGAGAAACTGGAAGCAGTTCAAAAATGGCCTACCCCTAAGGACAAAACGGAAGTGCGGGCATTCCTCGGCCTATGCTCATACTACAGGCGTTTTGTTAAGGGATTCTCAGAGATAGCCAAGCCATTACATCGGCTGACAGAAGATAAACGACAATTTAGTTGGGATGAGACTTGTTAAGATTCTTTTCGGAAACTGAAGAAACATCTGTGTGAGACACCAATCCTGGGGTATCCACAAACTGAAGGCCTGTTTATAGTCGACACGGACGCAAGCAACACGGCCATTGGAGGGGTGTTGTCTCAAAAACAGGGCGAGAGAGAAGTTGTTATCGCATATTTCAGCAAATCTTTATCTAGGCCAGAGAGAAACTACTGTGTGACAAGAAGAGAACTCTTGGCTGTTGTAAAGACGCTACAACATTTCAACAAATACCTCATCGGCAGACAGTTTTTACTGCGAACTGATCACGCAGCCTTGAAGTGGCTACTACAATTCAAGAACCCGGAAGGTCAAGTAGCTCGATGGATTGAACAGCTCCAAGAGTATGACTTCAAGACGGAACACCGCAGCGGAAAGACGCATGGGAATGCAGACGCACTCTCACGAAGGCCGTGTTCGGAAGACTGCAAACATTGTGTTAAGCAGGAATCTAATGAGGTAACAATAAAGCTAACAAGAACAAGTCCTTTGGATCTCTGGGAGAATGATGCTATGAGGGAGGCTCAAGAAAGGGATGACGACCTCCGGCACATCATCACATGGAAGAAACGGGGTGATGTAAAACCGATCTGGAGTGAGGTTGCACCCACTGGCGCTGTCACTAAGGCGTACTGGGCGCAATGGGACAGTCTGATACTCCAAAACGGAATACTCTACCGGAAATGGGAGAAGGCTAACGGCAGAGAGTTCCATCTTCAGATAGTTGTCCCACGAGCGAGAGTACCAGACGTTCTCCGCGAGATACATGATGGCATATCAGGAGGTCATCTAGGTGTCAAGAGAACGTTAACAAAAGTGCGAGAACGATTCTACTGGTTGCATTGTCGAGATGATGTACAGGATTGGTGCCGCAAATGTACTACGTGCGCTGCTGTAAAAGGACCACAGACCAGGAGCCGTGGGAACCTGCGGTTGTATAACGTCGGTGCACCGTGGGAACGAATTGCAGTTGACGTAGCTGGGCCATTTCCTGTAACGGAATCGGGAAACAAGTACTTTATGGTCGTCATTGACTACTTCACCAAATGGCCCGAAGTGTTCGCCATACCAAACCAAGAAGCTACAACAGTCGCTTCTAAGTTAGTCGAAGAAGTGATATGTCGCTTTGGTGTGCCTCTAGAAATCCATTCTGATCAGGGCAGGAATTTCGAATCGCAAGTATTCCAGGAAGTGTGCAGAATTTTGGGCATGCATAAGACAAGGACTACCGCGTACCATCCACAGTCTGATGGAATGGTTGAGAGGTTTAACCAGACCCTTGAGAGGCATTTGGCGAAATTGGTGGACGACAAACAAAAGGATTGGGACAAGTTTATACCACTCTTTCTTCTGTCGTACCGAACCGCCGAGCACGAGAGCATAAAAGCTACCCCGGCGTATGTCAATTACGGTAGAGAACTACGAATACCAGTAGACCTATTGACAGGAGAGTCACCGGAGGAACCAAAGACCGTACAAGACTATGTCTGCGATTTAAGGGAAAAAATGCGATATATACACGCCTTGGTTCGGGAAAATGGGTTACAGTCAAGTGAGAACATGAAAACCAGATACGATAGGAAATCGAACACGAGCGGCTTCGAGGAAGGGGCACTGGTGTGGCTGCATAACCCAACTCGCCGGAAAGGAAAATCTCCAAAGTTGCAGACCAAGTGGGACGGTCCATACAAAGTGGTTACCCGACTGAATGATGTGACTTATAGGATTCAAAAGCAACCTAGAGGGGCATTAAAAGTGGTACACATAGACCGTCTGGCGCGCTACCATGGCAGTAACAACGATGCTCGGGACGAGCATCTCTAAGAGGGGAGTAGTGTTACGAACGGACAGTGTAATGACCGCCATCTAGCGTCGGCCAGTAAAACCACTTTGTAGAAGGGTTTTACAACGAACGGACACAAAACCCCTACTCAATACTAGATGGCGTTAAAGGAAATAATCGCGAGACTTTCTCCAGTTCAGTCCGGTACGATCTAGAAATTTCTCGAGACTCGTTCCGACCCATATAAATACCCGCGGGAAGGCAAGCGCGCCAGTTTATTTTTTTGGGCTACGATTAAGCGACTTCAAAGCGAAACTAGTGATACACAAGTGAAACCTACGACTTGGCTACGACCTACCACATCGCGAGTGCTTAGTGTTTGGACTTAGTGCTTAGTGTTTGGACTTAGTGTTTAGTGTTTGGACTTAGTGCTTTGTGTTAGTGTTAGTGTAGTGCTAGTGTTAGTGAATAAAGTCTTCAAAAGAGTCAGCAGGTCTTTCTCTCCAAGTTCGACGAACCCTAACACGTAACAGTATATACCCATCTATTAAATTAGAGTCAACACGTGGCTAAGATCCATACTATGGAGGAAGAGAAGTTCTCAAATAATAGAAATATTACGTTTAAGGTAAAACAGCGGGCCCGAAAAGTAGAGAACAATAATTAAAGTCGTTTTATTGATTATTAATAAATATGCTGTGGGTACTCAAAATAAACACGTTTCACGGTTTCCTAAAAGTAATTTTATTTAAGTAAAGAAATATTCCGAAAATCGATGGCCGAAAAATAGCTCAACAACACTTCATGTTGAAATTAGTTTTATTAGTTATTATTGAGTTTCGGTTTCATCGGCCATCGCTTTTCATGTGCCTGCCCCCCCCCCCCCCCCCGTTCTGGAAATAATTCTAGATACTAAGCAAAGACTCTCTAACCCACCCTAATACGAGACATGATTATTTGTTAAAATGAATTTGATTTCAAAGGCTTTATATACACTTGCTTTGCTCAGTTTCCATGAAAACCTTATGCTCTATGATCAGTTTTTGCACAGTCTCTGCATGTCCTTACATATGTTGGCAACTTTGATCCTATTTGTAATGCTACTGCGCTGGGCCTATGTTTTCTGAACATGATCCCGAAAATATGTCTATTTATCTCACATTCCTATGGTCATAAAACCAAACTATAAACCATTAATAGACATAATCACATGGTAAATATTTTATGTCAAGCCCCCTCCTTCCGAGGGGAGGCCTAAGCACCTGCAGTGGGGAATCAGTGGGCTGATGGTATAGTAAATATTTTATGAATAATTTTATCAGATCACCAATTACGCCGATTTGCTTTTACGTAGTTATTAGTGTACATATACACTGGGAAAGAAACAGCATCCCTTCACTTCAGGATTTTATGCAGTAAGTGACAAGTATTTAATACGATTTATTAAATATTCTTTAAATTGCTGAACTTTATAAAATAAAACAACTTTGTTGTATGAAAAATAGTTAAACATTTATTTATGGTAGCTGTCGATAAGTCTAATCGATGCTCATATCGATCTTTTATTAATAAGTAATTTATTTTTAATTAGGTTTAAATATATTTTTTATTTTAAAATTTTTATAAATATGTGTTCATTGTAATTGTATTGTTACCAGTATGATGTTCTGTCACGGGAAGAAGTGGCTGGATAATGTTACTTAGATACTGTATAAAACAGGATAAGGTAGTGGAAGCGCCATTTGTGTACCAGCTTCCAATTCAATTTTCTTACAAGGATAAGTCAACTAAAATATTATTCATTGTGTTATATCCATGCATATAAAATTGTATTTATTATAAACGTATTGAAAATAAAAGAATAATAGCCTGAATGCCAATAAAATAGTAGATAATATCTTGTTAACTTGGCACGTGACAAACGATAAGGCTCAGCTAATTGCAGTACAGATCACGGAAACTCCATGTCGACTAAAAACCAACCATGTGCGAAGAGATAGGTATATTTATGGCTAAATATGAATGAACTTTTGTTTTGCATTTCGCTAGTAAAATTTTCAGCACACAGGCTTTATCTTCGTGAACTGAATTAATATTATAATTTTTAAATGCATTATTTACAACTATTTCGTTTCATATGAATACTTTGGCTTGTGATACGTATAACGTTCCAGTGTATATAATAATAATAATAATACATGGGACATCACACACAGCGCCATCTAGTTCCAAAGTAAGCAAGTATTATGCTTGTGTTATGGGTTACTACACAACTTATACACATACTTAAATGTTCTTTTTTTTTAATAATATATACCTATATAAATATTTTACACTCAGACCCGGAAAGAAATAAACATGTTCATGCACACAAATATTTTTCCCGGGCGGGAATCGAACCCGCGACCCTTGGCTCCGCAGTTAGAGTGTCTAACCACTCGGCCAATCGGTCGTCATATTCATAAATATTTATTGAAACAAAAGTTCTGGGCAGTTTATCTCGTCGACGTGTTAGATAATACAGGTAAGATTTCTCAGATGACACCTATGTAAGAAATAAAATAAAACAATTGAACGGTTCATTGAAACCGAAAGAGTGAACGCACGGTCGAACACTGCCACACCGGTCGTCGCGAGGAACCTGTTCCGACGACATCCCGGGCAGAGGATGGCAACGGCGCGGTAGAGTAGACTCGACAACTGACGCCTGGCGCAGTGCTCTGTCGAACGGCTGTGCGCGTGAGCGTGCTCATACGAATTTTCAAATTTCGAATCTCAATCGAAGCGCGGGAATTGCACACCGATACTTAATAACGATATTCTATTTCCAGCCAGTACCATGTAAAGACTGGTCTACTATTCCTATTTTTTAAATTCGGTCTCGAGGTATTATAGGTAGCTGTACAGTTATAAGGACATGAAGTGTTAGAACAAATAAAACTAGTGTCAGTGCCTGTGGCATGGGAACTGATTAGCGTTCAACCGGTCGTCGTCATGGCTAGTTTCCAGGACTTAGCCTTCGACTGGTCCTCGCTCTGCCAAGAATGCCCGGAATGCTGGACGGCATCGGGTGAGTTAATATTTTGTAATGGTCAACAATTTCCTATTCTGACGCATTAAACGTCTGCCGGTTGCTAATTATCAAAACGTTGGCTATCGGTTGCGTATGATTTATTAGAGGAATTCATCGAATTTTAAAAGGCGATCGGTAAATTTCTTAATTGTTGTAAATTAATTACTTGATATATATAAATTCGAAAAAAACCTATTTATTATTTTGTGTTCAAGGCACACATAAATACACTTGCGCGTGAAACGTGAACTCTATCAGTCCAACATTGTTGCATTCTATTAAAATTGCAATTAATTAAGTCATCAACTTAATACATTCACATAATTATCGTAAGAACTTTCGTATATGTGGGTAGTTGTTAATTTACGACTGTCTGTATTCAAAAGTGTTTAAAAACTTGCTGAATGTGAAACTCACTAGTGTACGTGTGTTTCACGAACGTTTTTCCACATATATATAAGAAATTGAATGTGATAATGGACAGGCAATATCTGCGGCCTTGCTTCTTAGCGTTACGTGATTTTCGAAATGTTTATATAAACGACGATGCCAGGCATGCTTTCGGATGTCAAGACATTGAATAAAGTGATTGACATAAGTGGTGTTAATGAAATAGTTGAGTAATAGTTGGGATTCAATGAGAACTTTGTAAATGCTAGGAAATCGTTATAATATTGTAAGGCATTAGTGTCTTTGACCCACTATAATACATAATATCTTATAATGCTAAAGCTATTAATATAAAAAAAAAGATTGATATATATGTAGAGACAAGAGTATATATATATGATATATATGTAGAGAAACTATGATACCAATAAATATTTTTTTTTTAAACAAAAAATTAAGCTCTCTATGTTTTGCAATTCACGCTTACCATTTTTGAAGTTTGCGCAAAATTGATCTTAAAAACAAATTAACCACCTGGTGTTTTTTTTTTCAAGTTGGTTGAAGTAGTTTCCCTCAAATAATAGGAGCGTAGATATAATTTACTTATCCTTGTGCGATAGCTTAATGCCAGAGAGAAATTCGGATATTTATAATCATTTGTAAAATTGTACAAATAAAATTTTTCTTTAAAAATAATTTTATAATATTGCATAATGAGAAAAAGAAAAAAAAGGATTAATATAGTAAAACACTTTGTAAAGACAAATATTTCAAAAAATGTTAAAACATACTGCCAGATGTGCCAGACTTCTGTGTGCAGCTCAATTTTATTTGTTCTGGAGACTTTCCTACTATTTACAATATAATGGCGCATATTGATTCGTACATGAGAAAATTTAACAGCAGAAAGAATGTAGGAGAAGCAGGAGAATGTAAGAAATTAAAGAAATTATAAAACGAATAAACCTTTTCTTTGCGCAAGTGTTGAATATGACATAATGTTGTAGATATAGATTATGTTTATCAAATTATTGACATAAAATTAACCTTTCCGATGACCGTTCTCAGTTCTTTTCTATAGTTCATAATATCCTATCACCTATGAAAATATTTTTAATATTGTGACGTATTCAAAAAAATATGTTAATATATTTCTTTCGTCTATAATAATATTATTAAACGGGAACGCTAATCCAGGTCTGCATATTTTGATATCAGAATTGCTAATTTGTTCCACTATGTAAATGTCAAAAACGTACGTAGATTATATAACATTTTTGGTTTCATTTTCATAATAGTTTGAAAAATGTGAGTTCAGTGTGCTACTTTCCAAATTTCGATATAACGATCAGAAGTGGATTTGATTTACATACGAATTCATGACTATACACCTAATGCCTAAGGTTTATGTGAGTTTAGAAACACTTAGGTGGGCTGTACGAAATTCAACAACTTTTTCACATCCTCTAGATCTAAGAGACTAGCATCTAAAGGTCGTGGGTTCGATTCCGCTATAGGCGTATTGACCAATAAGATTCTAATTTAATAAAAACTAAAGTGAAATAAATATTACAAACTCAGCCGATATTATGTCTTCTGTGAGGTGGTAGTTAACAGTCCCGAACCTGCATTGGACCAGCGCAGTGTAGGCAGTAGTCTTATGCTCCAAACTTCTTACTCACTGTTGGGGAAGGACTCTTAGGTGATGGCGTTTCAACGGATGGTATCTAAACTGTATAAAAAGTCATCGAAGACCCGCTTCCTTTGATTGGTAATACCTTTAGTCGTTGTGTGTTTATCGAAATGTAATTTAGGACTATTCAGGGATACATTACATTTTGAGAAAACCCCAAACCACAATTATCATTGGAAATGACTTTCATTTCGTCGGAGTATAGGGGGTCATTTGGGAGTTTTGTGAGACAGGCAGATTGCACGAAGAGTTTTCAAGACATCGAGATGAACTTGGTGTCAAAAGACGCAACTTGGCAAGTTCTACAAGATGGCAAAAGACAATTTGGAAAAAGATCAAAAACAAAAAAATTATCGGAAAAAAACGAAAAAAATCGCAATTTTTTTCCCCGATTTTCATTTTGGGAGCCCGATATCTCGAGAACTAGGTCCGAATAAGAAAAAAATAAAAAAAACGGCTCAGGGTAATTAGACGAGGGATCGATTGAGACTAAATTGTTAGAATCGGACAACCGGAAGTAGTGGTTAAGGGTGCCCTTAGTTGGAAGTCGGATATGCGTCGGGGTTACATTTCGTACTAATTCGGTTTGTTCGATCAAAATGTCGTATAGAATGTTATATTTCGAAGTTTTAAGCTTATTCAGATACAGTTGTGTTATTTTTTTGTGAAAAAAATTTATTTCGAAAAATATTATCCAAAATATGTGTGTTTACTTTATTCCGTTAGGTTCATTTCCAATGTCGTAGGAAGTTCGTGCGAAAGCAGGAGATCCGTTGATTTTTTTAAAAGGCATTTTCTTAAATTCTTAATTTTGGAAACCTTCGGTTTCTTGATGACCATTTGAGATCGGTGTCTGTAAATGTAAATGGCTCCAAACTGCTGAAATGGGAAACTTGTACGGCATCATGGTTCCATTAGAAGATCAAACTGTGCTTTTGGTATTCATTACGTAACTACAAATAGTAATCTCAGGGATAGCGAGGTGGACATGTTAAATATATCATTATGGTAAGCGGGGGCGACATTTCTGTTCTAAAGAAATGTTAATGTGTCACGCATGAAGTAAGCAACACGACGACGCGCGACGAAGGCTGCACTATCAGTGTGAGGTATGAATAACCAGATGGCCCTTTATCTCATCAATATCTGGTATAACTACACTTGAACAAAATTATGTTAAAATCTTAACTAATATTATAAATTCGAAACTGTATCCACGTCACAACGGACGTGATTTTTTCCACATAGTTCCATAGACAGAGAGTAAAAAAGATTATCCTCGTAAAAGGTTTCCATAGGATAGCAATTAATCAAAATACGTAATAACATTACTAGTAGTGACCTGTATTCGTGAGATGAAATAGGACTGCAAGTAGAACTCGATAAGTAAAAGAAGTGGTTGCTGTGGGAACATGAAAATCAAACTTAGTTCCAAGAACGCTAAGTTTGTTTACGCGGGCGCAGCTGCCAGTAAAAGTTAGTTAGAAACTTAGAGTATAAAAATGATTGAAATAGGTATTTAATTTTCAAATCAGGTCAAAAGTAGCATAGCTGGAGCGATGAAGTAGTGAGGAATGGGGACACGAAAAAGCGCAGAGTAGCTTATACACACACAGCACTATATGAAATTGATTATTTAATGTACGCTCACAGCGATAATGATCGATTCATAAAAACTAATCATTTGGATCGATAAGGTACACATAATGTTTAGTCATCGTGACTGCTTTTTGACCAATGTTCGAATAAGTGCGTATAGGTATGTATTAATTTTGCTGCGTTTACATACTCAGATGGCCTAGGTTATGTTAATTCTTTCTACGTTACTAAAAAGGTGATGCACGTTTACTCACCTGTTTTCTTTTTCTCTCTTTATTCATTTTCTTCACTTCATCACGTTCCAAGAACTGAGTAGATTTGACTGCAATTTTGCATAAAGGTTCGGTTACGATACCGTGTTCTGTGTAATTCTCAGTAAAATGCGCAGCAAAATGTTTTTTTTTACGTTAATTCCAATATCCACTTTATTGAGAAATTAATCCACGACCCTGAACGTCCTTTCATATAAAATCGACACTTTTACAGTGATAACAATTTTTTTTTCATATTGTCAACTTAACCGGCACCATCATAAAATTCATTGACACTCATCACGTTCTTAGCGCCTTACAAAAAACTCCCATCAAATTAAACTAATCGTTACTTGTTTTTGACCACAGTTTCTGAAACGAAATCATTGATAAGGTTGTGTCGACGAGCGATTTCGAGGATATGCATCTTGCACGTGACAATTCGTTAGATCTATATATACTTATGCAAGTTATTTGAGAATTTTGAAGTTCAACGAAGTTTTCGAAGGGAATTTGAATTTTCAAATCGGTAAGCCAAAGCGGCGACAAGGGTGGGTGCGGGAGCATGCAAAGTTCATATGGAGATTGGGTGATATTAATCGTGTTCCTAAAATTCTAAGTCAGTTTGGCGCAGTCGTGGGGCGCAGGATAGCTAGACAAAAATGATCAATGTTAGATCGGGTAATTATTTAAATATTATTTAAAAATTAAATAAAAAAAAACTACAGAAAAATGTAACATTTAAAAAGTCTGAAATAGAACAGGTTTATTAGTTTTCTAATGATTCGGGTCACAACAAAATATGTATAAGTGCTTAGTTATATCATTATTTAGAGGTCCCCAACGCCTTTGAGGATGAAAAGTAATTTGAAAATCAATAAACTTGTATTAAGCCTTTTTAAATGTATTTTTTTTTGTCTTCATTCCTTTTTTAATAGCTATATTTTTGAGACTAAAACGCTGATATTTTAATTTAGTGTTTTTGAAATAAAAAACTTGTTTTTCTGAAGGTTTCATAATATATTTTTAAAATAATAGTTTGTTTTTTTCTAAAAATATTGTACTTGTGTGTAATAAATGGCTATACGAAAAAACGGCATAAGAATCATTTCATTATGATCTAAGTGCACTTAATTCTCGTAAATACTATAATTTCATACTCGTGGAATAGCCAATGTCAAGAAGTTCAATGCTAGTGACGCTCATTTCGCTTTTCATTACAAACGTACAATTATCTTTTGAGTTTCATTAAAAAGGCAGTCAAATAAGAACTATGGTTGTCTTACCAATTAAGAATGGACGGTTGTATGCAAGAGGTGGCTATTAAAATTAATATTCCTTGTTCTCGAGTTTCTCATGATTAATCTCAGGCGCTGTCTTGTCAATGACCTGTTGCGTTATGAACGTACTAAGCCTTTGTGTAATACATCCTTCTACCAATATCTTCTACAAATATCTGCGGCATACACAAAAACCAGTGTCGTCGTTCACAAAATTTATTGTAGTACTGTAAATTATTCAAATGTGAATTTCAATCTAACAAATATCAGTATTACAGATATACACATAACATTGGCCTTCCCTGCGGCAAGTGTACGGTGTGGGAAGAGTGATACAGTGCTGTCTTTTGGTAACCTATTGTTTATTGGTCCAATAAATAGCTCGGAATCACCTTCCCGCATCGTACACCTGCCGCTGAGAACGCCAAAGTTCACTATAAATTTTAATTGTTCAATCCAAGTATTGATATTCATTCTTAGAACAATTATTATGCAACTTGTAGTTCCGACATGCAATGTCAAAAACTTTGCGCCAGAAGTTATCTGATTGACCGAGTCATTGCCTTCAACGAGCTTTTTAATATACTACAAATCGGTTGGGATATTCAGTTATGTATGTTCTGTTCCTTTCCTATCAATGTTATTCTCTTTTATTACATCTCTGTCACATTAAATAAGAATTTATTTGTTTACAACACATGCGGGTTGCCAATGGTATGTGGATAACACGTAGCTATTTTATGAGTCGTTTTGTTCTGCCATTACTTGTCTGTAATATTTTTATGTCTATTACTCTAACAATAAATCTCTATACGTTGACGACGTCTACCATTCGTTTAGTTTCGATTTTTCCTCCATTACTAAAGTTAATAGGTAAATTCAACGTAGATTCAACCATATAATATGGTAATCTTGCTCATTCCCCGTGCCGTTAAAACGTATATTTCGCAACTTATAACATATTCAATATTTTTAACTTTATAAGATAAGATTGTTCATCGTACTCCTTTATGGACGTATTGTATTTCTATATATCTAATTATTTATTAACAATTATGTCGTTAGTAAGCGCACCAATCAATAAAAGAAGAGAAAAAAAGTTACAATACCTTGCTAACTTTAGATGGGAAACACAATAATTGCATATTATTATTTGAAAGTATTGTCTGTCATACATTATCTTGTGTAATACCAATAACATTGCGTTAAAGTGTTTTCAGGTTTTTTATTTTCTCTCTATACTGTTATGAAATTTTCCATAATCCATCTATTTAGACCTGGTGTTTGGCTGATCGTAGTTCAATCTTAAAGAGCCCGTGGAGCTTACCAAACTAAACTAAAAGTAAAAAAAAATTTAAGTATATTTTTCTTAGTAACCGTTAGTTTGCACCATTCACTTGAATTTTTTTGTATAGTTTGGTAAGTTCTACACGCTCTATTTGTTTGGATTATACGTTTAGCGGAATACGCAGTATATATGTACGTGATGTTCGGTTCAACGTAGTTCAAACTTAGACATGTTTTTTTCGGTAATCGTTAGTTTGCGCCATCTGCCTGCTCACATGAAACTTTTTGTTTAGTTTATTAAGCTCTACAGACTCTATTAGTTTGGACTAAATCCAGCCGAACACCCGGTATATACACCAACCTTTTCATTAATAATAATAACACCAAAACTACACAATTATCGTGAACGAAATTGTAAGTGAAGTCTATAGTGGCAATTCGCGATATTCCCTTGGGAACTTCGTGAAATTCGAGAAGATACAAACGGGCATATTTTAGCCTCATCATATTATGAACGGTGACGAGAGATGATTCTGTCTCAAAATATACATCTTATAGTACATATTATTCTGGCTACATCAAGCATTGTCGTTGTTTCGCTGCAATTTCTGAATTCTCATTGTAATGAGTATTAGAAATTACATTGCTGTGAACGAGCCGGCGATAATACTATCTGGGTTAACGTTATGCGCCGCACTCACGTTTTCAACAGGAGTTCGAATGGGCACAAAAACTCTTTTAAGCATACCAAACGTTTTACGGATTCCACAATAACGGAATGTCTTGAATACTAATACTTTTTTTTTAGAAGTACTTTTTTGAGGTTACGTCTATCATTAGATGTTGTAAACAGAAGGTAAACAGATTTTTTTTGTACTCGTTTATTTTGCGTTTATTATTCGTTCGTTATTCGTTTATTATTATATTAATTTATAGTATCTAATCCTAACTATTTGCACGTCACTTTGACAAACAATTCGTTCATTTCTCCTCTAAAATTGACCTTCACATGACTAAATAGTTTTTGTCGTCCGTGTATCAATCGCTATCGAATTTAGACCGCTATGTATATTTACTTCAGCAGTGCTAAACAGGTCAATAGCATAAATTATTAAATCCATCTTATTCCCACCACTCATAAGTGATAAATTCGGTAGGTACCAAATGTGATTATTTCGGTACCGTGTCTTTATTATTTCACGACGTCTCTATTCCTCTATAGAAGTTCACCACCATTTTCCAGAAGGACAATTTTATTTGGACAACCGATTGGCTGAGTGGTCAGAGACTCCAACTGCGGAGCCAAGGGTCGCGGATTCGATTACCGCTCGGGATGAATATTTGTGTGCATGAATATGTTTATTTCGTTCCGGGTCTGGGTGTAAAATATTTATATATGTTTATATTATAAAAAAATATATATACATTTAAGTATGTATATTCGTCTAGCATAACCCATAACACAAGCATAAAATTTGCTTACCTTGAGACTAGATGGCACTGTGTGAGATGTTCCATGTCATCATCATCATCATCAGCCCGTGTCTCTCCACTGCAGGATATAGGCCTTTCCCAAGGGTCGCCACCACACACGGTCCTCCGCCCTCCGCATCCAATTACCCCCGGTATGGTGCTTCAGGTCATCAGTCCACCTGGCCGGGGGGCGTCCAACGCTTCGCTTCCCAATACGTGGCCTCCACTCGAGAACCCGTCTACCCCATCGGTTGTCGGTTCTACGGCAAATGTAAACGGCCCATTGCCACTACAGCTTGCTAATCACTTCGGCTATGTCGACTACTTTAGTTCTTCGACGGATTTCAGTATTCCTGATTTTGTCCATCAAGGAAATACCGAGCGTAACCCGCTCCATAGCGCGCTGAGCGACTTTTAAAGTGGACCAGTACTGCCGTGAGAGTCCATGTTTCGGCAATGTTCCATGTAATATTATAATATTACCGGTCTCTTACAATTTGGTTTTTTCATTAAAAATGATCTCATTTTTTGAAATCCTGAAAGTCGACGGACATATTAATGCAGATTTAATTAATGTCTGGGAATAAAATCGTATAACGTTAAATAATTCTAGTAATAGAGCTTTCACTTTTAATTATCTGCAAAAACCTATAAAACGCGCATAATAGATCTGTGTACACTCTACCATTTCCGCTATTAACATCTATCGTAATTATTATGGGTAAAATCTTCGATTTATTATAATAACATAGTGTAATACGTATTTAATTATGCAAATATCCAGCGACTAGACAAACTAATTAAATTTTATTTCTTCACTGCCCATGGAGAAATTTTTAAGGTTCGGTACTGAGGTTCGATAAATATTTCAATACAATAGGAATCTGTATATTTTGGTCATATTGCTCGTCTGTTTGTTACAGACTCAAAGTTAATACGATTATAATGAAATTTTAATTTAATATTATTGTAGGATAAATAGAAAAAAGTCTGGCAAATGTGAAACATTTAGATTTATTTTTTCATGTACGTCCAGGCATAACTTTTCACAGTGTTGTCCGGTTGGAAATTTTTTTTTTTTATTATATAGAGAATATTTACATATTGGTCTCATTTAAATATTAAAAATTTTACCCCTATAGGGGTACAAAAATTTTAACTTTTTACAATGTACTTATTCCGATTTGGAAGGCTCTTTTTTATTGGGCAGTATATACTTATTAGTTGTCAAATTTAAATGAATAAAAATATTCGACCCCTAAGAGTAGAAAATAGGGGACCTTTGTACAGAGTAGTTAAATACGCATAACCTATATACAGCAAATGCGTAATTTTCATACAGAAGATGACGCTGACATTTATTTTTTGACATGGTTCTGTCTGCAATGTTTTCTTTATATATACTTCTGAATGTACGTAATCATCTACGGAGCCCTACTTGATGCGTAGTCAAACACGCACGCGCGTCTGTTTTTTTTTTAATTTTAAATCCATTATGAAAATATGTTTATAATATGCGAGCTTAGAACGGAACGGTATTGTCAGAACTTGCAATGTTCACAAAATTGTTGAATATTTAATTTAGATTTTTTAAACGTTTTTTTTTTATTTAAAGAAATTTTAATACAGAACCCTACGATATACGAATCCGAATATTTACGGATTAGAATTAACCTTAGAGATTAACACATTTCGACGTGGAACATGTTTTTGATGAGCCAACAACCGGAAATACCATCTGTCGTTTTTTTAATGGGACCGCAGTATTTTTGATTAATTAAATCCTAATAGTCAGACTCCATAACTAATCGACTAAACTAAAATAACATTGTTTTCTTTTCGTTTCTACTATCGAAACTGGAAATATCTACAGCAGTTGTTTTTTTTATTTTCGGGCGTCAAACAGTTATTCTAAAACATATTTTGTTCCGGAGAGCTGAATATTCGCGAAGCAGGAGATCATATATACGGATGAAGAAATCTGTTACAATTTGGTTTATTAAAAAATTTTGGGTATCGGGAAGAAAGTTTATTGTAGATTAACGATAGCATCTACTAGAGATTATAGACAGACGAGCCCTGGTCTACAATAGCTCGTTTTGTGATTTTTACTTTTAGACCCAACAACGTTTTGATTATCAGTTTACAATTCAGTTTCACTTGGTTACAAGAAAATTAAGGTAATTTGAGGTAATAATGGTTTTTCAACACGAAAATCGATGCTACAATCTACCTATGTATGTATGATTTTTTAAGACACTTCATCACGACGACGACGACATTTTCATGACGACCGCTTAGCCTAGTGTAGCGACCCTGCTTACGAAGCTGGAGGTCCCGGGTTCGAATCCCAAATCGGGTCAGTATTTATATGATGAATATTGATACTGGTATCGGGTCTCGGTTTGTTATATGTGGTGTCTTCGCAAAAATATTTATATATGTATATATTATAAAGAATGTATAAGAATGTATATCAGTTGTTTAGTAACCTATAACACAAGCATAATACTTGCCTACTATGGAACTAGATGGCGCTGTGTGGCGTGTCTCATGTATTATTATTATTATCAAAATATACAAAGCAACTGCAGTACAGTTCACCCGACCATTAGCTCTGACGTCACCTGCAGAAACCATGAGTATCATGTGATTTACTTGCTAGTGACGCCGCCAGTATACAAGATTTGTATGGTAAATTTTACAGCGCCTCTAAGGGTACTGAGAAGAACTAAAAATTTACATACAAATCTTTTAAGTACACCTTCGTTTGCGAGCTTGAAAGTCATTGTCATCCTACTGAAGTGATCAAGGACTTAATCCCGTGGGAGACACTTTATTGCAAGTGTCTTTTACTGCATAGTCTTTGATGAAATATGAGTTAATCTATAAAATTTCATATTAGCTTCCTTATAGTTTTCATTTTTTCTGACTTCTAAACATCTGGCCTGAATCGCGCAGTTTCTCAAACAGATTAACCCAACATGTAATAAGATTTTACGTGTTTTTTACGTTCAAATAAAAGAATACAATAAATTAAAACTAAACGTTTGACGGTGACAGATATAAGCTGTAACTGAAAAGTTTTCTTCAAAATTTATTTCGATATATAAAATATATAAAAAAATCAAAATCGGCATTTACTGAAGGAGATAAAGAAGAAGGTAAGTTTAGTTTTTTGTTGTTTTTCTGTCGAGTAGGTGGACCACGGCTAAGTGATTTATGTTAATTATATAGGAAACTCTAGGTCTATATTAAGTTTTTTCTGTATGAACATACACATATGTTATATATGACTGTTCGTTTCTAAATAAATTAAAAAATTATTATTATTATAAACTCTGAAAATCCTTTAATGAAAATTCTATTAGAAAATTACACAATGAAATTATGAAAAGTCTAAATAAAGTTCATACTTAATATTATCAAAACTGATATGTCATCCATATTTATACGATATTAATCTTTTTCTCGTCTCGGTATTTAACCTTTGAGTTGTAAATTTAAAACTAGTTTCCGCGTTGCTAATAGAATGCATCGAGTGTTTCAAAGAGAGACGGCTTTTAAAACATGTAGATTTCATCATCAGCGTTTGCCTAACCGAGGTGTCACGTATCGCGTCTTAAACCTCTCGGATTAAAAACGTATTGATATTATAATTTCTTTAGATTCGTATTATATAGTATATACGGGATGAGGTTTTAATGATCAGCCTTATCTTTGGTAAAAAACCGATAGCCATCTTATTTCCTTTTAGTATCGTTCTATAGAAAAATGTTGAGATATGACTACGCAAACTTTTCCCGAAAAAACGTATAATTCTTGTCACCGTTGAAGCCCGCCGCCCCATTCCGTTTCAAGGTCTCGGGCGCGTACGTTTACTATAGCGTTAAGAGGGCAACCAAACTTTATAAAATAACACTGTAGATAAAATAATTTATTATGAAAATGTAACCCATATTTTTTATTTACGCAATGAGGTCTATTGGTGACACCTAACATCTAGGAAAATTTTGGCCCGTTACTAAAATCTCATCCTGTATATATATCTATAAATTATTATTTAAACTTAACCTCTTAATGCCCGGGTGAACACAGATATATTATATCAATGGTTTGATGGAGATACATTACTAGAGCCTAAACTATTTAAACAAAGCAAAGGAAATTACATGATCTTAAATGTCTTTGTCGTGCTACGCATAAGGTAAAAACTTATCAAAAGCGAAAATTATGAGTTCGGTCTAATAAAGTTTTTCGTAAGTTAACTTCAAAGAAAAAATTGTTCAAGAGCGAAATTAAATTACGAATTAATCAAGAAATCACTGT
This sequence comes from Luffia ferchaultella, assembly GCA_949709985.1. Classification (NCBI taxonomy): domain Eukaryota; kingdom Metazoa; phylum Arthropoda; class Insecta; order Lepidoptera; family Psychidae; genus Luffia; species Luffia ferchaultella. The sequence goes on from OX453244.1 coordinate 6,229,239, forward strand.
GCGTTTAACGCTAGCAAACTCACAGACGAACTACTGACTGAGATATATATATTTTTCATGCACTGGCAATGAGAGGGAAACAAAAAGAAAATGTGTGCTCGCACCTCCCTCTCTTGCCCCTACAGTACAATACGAAGCGTAACTCTCCCTCTCTTTCTATTTTTACTAACTTATATCTCCTTCTCAACTTCTGTTCGACTCGCCCGATCACATTTTTCGTAACGTAACGTTCTCGTCACGCATTCACCAGCTTACCCCCCACGTCAAGCATGCGAAAGAAGTTTTACTTCAAAAATTTTTAACTCGCGACTAGCAATAGCAGTTAAACAGCTATGAAAACATCCACCGCATACTTACAATACTCGAGCACACAATGGCGTTCACCTCCCAACGTTCCCCGCGTAACGTGATCCCATTCTTGATCTCATTCCATTCCGCGATGCACTACTGAGCCCTTATATTCTCGCGTGGTGTGAAACCGCACGATGTCAATGGCCCGACCCGACGTACCCATAGAACGTGATCTGAACGGGTTCTGTACTAATATACTATGACACAGCAATACCGATATAACTAGCTTCTGCTCGCGGTGTCGCCCTCGCACATATTTAACATTCATGTAATTGTCTATGACAATGTTTTTCCCGATGCCGTTCCCGCAGTCGTGTCAGTTCTCTACTTCACTTTTTGAATTCCACTGCCTCTGCAATTCCATCTCACTAAGGGAAGATCCAGATTTGGAGACAGGTGCTCCAAAATTACAATAAAACTTATATAAAAATTGGAATGTTTTTATTGTCGCTTCTCTATATTATAATGTCTGTCTGTTCGTTTATAACTATATAGAGTTATATTTAACAATTTTTGAGATTTTTACCGTTGTATGGAGGTATTAGTTCGCGAAAATAAAAACATTGTAAAAAACACTGACCTTTTTCGTTTCTGAAATAAACCAGCTAGTGAACAGCCAAAGAACAGCGATGCTAATTCTAGATAAGTCAAATACCTATAAGAATAGAAAGTTTGTGAACTTGAGAGAAAATTGAAAATTCTTTTAGAGAGACTTTATATAAAAAAAATATTTTTGATTAATTTTTCTAGGAATTGCAAAAGTTTGCTAATCTTGCTAAAAACCTACTTGTTTTAATATTGACTTTTCTAGAATTTTCAAACTTTATACCAAAAACCGAATTTAAGAAAACATCGAATCGGCGTCTTTTACCGCCAGAAAATAGCTTCTTCCTTCGGAATAAAGAAAGTAAACCCTCGTAAAAAGGTGACCCTCGTGTATTCTTTTTTCCAAATTAAGAGGAAAGTCTTTAAAAATGATTGTGTATGACATTATATTATTTATATTTTTCTACAATTTATCCAAAAATTCCAGAACCTTCCATGTTCTAAGTATTGACGTTTCTAAAATTTTCATATTTTTGGCGCATCTCACAACCGAAATTTTGCTAGTCAATCATTTCGAATCTTCATTAACTTTAGGTTCAGAATTAATAGTAGGTACACTATGCTAGTCTCCATCCTTTCATGTGCGAAAATAATTTAGTTTCTTACTCAAATACACAAATATACTTTCGGATTTATATATGAGTTAGGATAACGATTTCTGCGATATCGACGCAACTAACGCATACACCTGACGTCTAATATATCGCAACATCGACACAACACCGTCCAAGGTGTATTTTACCATAACCGTGTGGTAAACTGGTCTGAGCCCGCGGGCCACTATATAGAGGGCTTTATTGCCCATACATTAGTTTGAGCTTTAAAGTTTAGATTGTAAAGTTTAAAATGGATTTTTAAAGTTATAGAATATAAACACAGTGGACCATAAAGCTGTAATGTGACGAGCCCACGCCGGCCGCCGCCGCCCCGGTAATATCGAGGCAGTATCGCGAACCACATTCCAAGCGCCGAGGTATTTGAACGTTTCATATTTTGCGATCAGTTGGTATATTTCATCAATATGGTCAAGCCGATTTCGTATTTATTACATTGTCTGGATCTTGATTCTGTTTGATGGAACTCAGTAAAACGCACGGCAAGTGCTTCACACGTTTATTTTGCTAAATGTGGCGAAATTTTTACATTGACAAAATCTACACGTTACAACTGCTTAACTTCTTAATTTTTATTTGACGTCATTATCGCTCAACTGTCACTTCAAATTATTTGCTTCGCACACTTAACTCTCACACGTACGGACGTTTTTGGCACTCCGTTTGCCAAGCGTGCTACCTTTAAAACTGTTTAATCACCATCCAAATAACTAGGCAATTCAAAGACTTCCCAAAATAATTATTAATACCTACAGCAGCGTGCTAACTAACTCAAAGTACACACGAAACACACGAAAAATAGCGACTATACGAGTGCATCGATGAGGGGTATCCTACCGACGGCCACCGAACGACACATTTGTCAGCTGCTCGCGCACTCTTACATTCACACAATTACTTTGTGGCACCGTCTCTCAACATGAATTTACTACTGAGTGAGACTAAAAAACAAATCAGGCAAGTCCGAGTCCGACTCGCGCCTAGGGGTCCTTACTGTTGATAGGTAGGTATATAATATATTTATCACTACTAACCGCTATATGGCACGTAATTGCAAATATCAATTTAAAAATATATAAAAATAATTGATAACATATAACTTCAAATGGACTATTTTCAGATAATTTTCCTTTACTTGTGCTATGAGACCTTGCTACTTGCCAAATTTCATAATTATAGGTCTACGTGAAGTACCCTATAGGTTTTGATTTACTTGCGCAATAATATGTGGCATGAATTGCCGCTTTTTTTTATTGCGATGACTTAGAAGCTTGATTTTTTTACAGCTCCAAGGGACCATATCAGAAGCAGAATTTCTTTATTGCATTAGTTCGTAGTTGAGGTAATACAAAACTGTGAAGGGATTTACAGAGACTCCGCCATGCAAGGTCGGTTTGTTTGTCTACCGTTCCGTTCAATAGGCGGTTGGCTTACAATCCCTGAATTGCGATGATGTCGCTGTTGGTGTCACACTAGTGGCTCCAACAGCGACATTTTGGGGTCGAGAGTCTTCTGTAGGTGGTCGATTCGTTTAGAGAGGACACTTTCCTCCTGTGGTGTCTTCATCTTGTGTTGTGGTACTGAGCGCCTGTTTAGATGCAGCTCGATACGCTTCAGTTCGAGGACCCTCTTATGTGCGTCATGGTGGAAATCAAAAAGTCTTTTGTAGTAAAAATCTTCATCGAATATTTCATAGAGGATCTTTGTAATTAGGTTCCGGGAGAATTGGCCGACCCGCTTGAGTGCGAGTATGTACAATGTACATCCTCTCAAGTTTGAGTTGGTTAGACTTGCCCGTAGCAGCTCTGCGCGTCCATAGTCAAGCACCAGAGCGAGGAGACAGGTACGAGTTGTAATTTTACTTCGAGGCTGGTTTTTGACCGATATCGGATCGAGCAAACGCGTCCGTGTATGTGCTCGTTAATTGACAAGCGCTTGTCTAGTATTACTTCCAATTATCGGATCCAATTGGCGTACAGCAATCACGTGCCGTCCATTGTATTAACATGGGTTTCACGTTTGCTCGTGGACGTCTGAGACGCATAAGTTAAAAATGATGGGCCTGAAGACAGAACCTGGTGGTACACCACGTTGAAACGATCGCTCATCGCCAATTGTTGTTCTGAATCTACCCCGAATGGTGCGCCCGGTGAGGTTAGTAATCCAACAATATATAGACGTAGACCTAATTTCAAGTTTATACCTTCACGCGTTCTTGAAAAAAAAGAATCGTGACAGACAGAGGGACAACGAGGTTACCTTTTAAGGGTTCCTTTTACCTTCTGTGGTACGGAACCCTATCAACGCTTAATTTATTGATTATTATAACAAAGATCATGTCGCGCATGTTCACGTACCCAGCAATATCACTTTACAAATTTTATAAGTATTATATATTTTGACTTATACCACTGATTCTATGCATTTAGAATAAAAATGTTGTAGGCACCAAATGTAATATCATCACAGCAGTCCACAATTATCGTAAGCTACGAAGTTATGATATAAGAAGTTGTGGGAAAAGGAAATCCTGAACAAAAATATCGTTCAGAATAATTTTCTCATAACTTGACTATTTTCTCACTGGACTTAGAGTTCACGAGGTTTAACACCGGCTAGCCGTAACAAGGAAGTGTACACGCGGATACATGTTATGACTAAAGCGTTTTAAAATAATTACCTCAACTTGTTCCGAAGTTCAAATAATCTCTTTTTACGGACGACGCCGACGAGACGGAGACAGTATTCTCGTATGCGTTTGGGATGAGAGGTTGTGTTCGTTTGTGCTTATGTCTTACCATTTTCTACTGGATCGATTTCGATATGGTTTTTTATATTAGATAGATATCACATCAGATCAGGTTCTTAGAATGTTTTACGAATCATGTTCACCAGGGGTCACTACAACAAATACGTTTCAAATGTGTCGGGCTGATTTAGAAGCGGTTTTTTCATATTGCACTGATACCGCTGAACAGGTTCTAAGCCGCCAGGGGTGTTGCGGTTATATCTTTATTGAAAACGGCTTTTCCTTTATCATCATTATAAGGCATACTAAATTTTGAATGAGTTATAAATAAAAAAAAAAATAATAATTAAAAACAACCGATGACGAAAGACCATGAACGAGTAAGTGAAAAAATATTACAAATGCGGTCCCTTAAACGATCGCTCTACAAAAAAATTATAAAAAACTAAAAATGAATGTACTTTACCTTATAATTTACATAAAACAATAAAATTTAAGCGTCGTGCGTGCGACCCATACACAGCATAGATAAACTTTAGGGTCGCCACGCCCACGACGACGGTTAATTAACATCTCAAATATTCTCTTAGCTATGAGTGAACTTAGCAAATGAAAAGTTTATGTTTGTACGTCCAAGATACATGGTGCGCGCGCATCTCCTTGCATCATTGCATCATCATATTAAAACACTCTCAATGCACGCGTACCACAGAACGCGATAAGGAAACCGGCTAAGAAAAGTTAACGTCAAAAAAATGTTATTCGTCTCGATAAGGGCGGTGAAACATTTTTTTTCGTACACGCCACCGAATGAAGTTGAGCTACTATAGACCAGTTTTGAGGATTCGTTTGCGACATACCTACCCGTAGGTATATATTATATACATAAAAGTGTTTTCGCTTTCAGACAAATCCTAATTAAAATTAAACTTATCACTTCTATTAACCTCGTATCACAACTCAATTGCAATAATTTAATCTATTCACTTTCCTCTCACTTAAGACAATAGCGTAACTTCAACCATTGAATCACATAATTATCGATTGTGAATTCTCCTATTTTATCAAGTGGGTACCCACTCCGTAATTATAATGGTATCAGCACTATAATCATGGTGTAACCAAGGTGGCACGCAAGCTATGCCGTCCGGTGTGAAATAATTTCAATCATTGAATCGTTCAAGAACTTTTTCACAATAAGATCCGATAATTACTAGATTGTTATGAGTTATAACGTAATCTCACTTCTGTACTGTCTACCATTGTTCAGTTTTTACTGATAACTGAGATGTTACGTGCGATTTTTTATTTCCTATGAACGGTGTCATAAAATACGTTTCATTGTTTCCATCTCGGTTGACAAACAAAAAATCTAAACATATAATTAATTTAATCCTGTAACGTAATAAGTGGTATAAGATATCGGCAAAAAAAATTTACACGTATACTATATTTAATATTCGAAAGAAAAAATATTGCGTTGAAAATAATCTACTTCACAGAGCTATGGTACAATAGGCTGCTGAGTTAATTAAAAATGAGCCGAAGGTGTTACGGTTGTTAAACCATGTATGTCTTGAATAATGAGAATATTTCTGGCACAGATCAGTTAATTCTGGTAACCTATATGGTCTGCACGAATGTGGTTTGATTTGACACCTGTTGTGTTTTCGCTGATGTGGGTCGAATGTTATACTCGCGGTAAAAGTGATTTCGACAAGCAACACTAATGACCGGACGAATATACCGTTACTTGAAAACATTTTGAAGTCGTCACGGTTCTAAAGTAAAAAGACAGAATTTTTTTTAGTCATCTTCGTAAAGAATAGCGATAATGGGAATAAGTGGAACTTATTACGAGATATCTATTTGTTTCTCTATGCATATTAACCAAAATCGTAATTGTAATTGAAATGTAATTGTTTTGAGAATGGCTCGCTGCGACATTATTTTGGACACTTCCTGAATTTCAGCGAATAAGCGTGAGCGTTTTTCTTGTATTTACAGAGAATCGACAAAGTTTTTAATTTAATATTCCATTATTGTATTCTATACAAGAATATATCATCCTTTAAGTCATGAGTATAAAGATAATGCTATATGCTAAAACTCAATCGGGGTTATAGTATAGTATACCCGTATAACGCTTACTACACGCTTGCGTTATTTTGAGAAACAGTTTTAATGGACGTTTCAATAATGTTCACAAATCAGAGTCAAACTACTGACATTAAGGCCCGGTTCTCGTTAAAATGAGAGGGAGTTAAAATTAGAGTATCCAAAGGAAAGAAAGAGACCAACAATATATATTTATTTGTTATATTTATCGTTTGCTTTTATTTATGCATGTAAAGTAAGGTTTTTTGTAATAAATATTGATTATTTAGAGTCAAAATAATAAATAAAACTATTGGCTGTTAGATAATTTTGTTACACATCATATTACACGTAATAACAATAAACATAGTTACTATTTACAATTTTAATCGATAATAAATTTACTTTCTCTTATTTTTAGTATTCATTTATCGCTTATCAGGAAATACATTTTTTTTTCATAAGTGCAATATCGAAAACAAACAAATGAAAACGTTTGAAGTCGTAGCGTAAACTAAGAGCAAATCGAGAACGGGGCCTTAATGAATCAGACGGGACAAATGTAACAGATTTCAAAATTGAACCCCAAAATCGACCTTCTTATAGAATGTAAATCTGTGTTAATCGTGTACGTTGTCCCCAATGAGGTGTGAGTAAAAATTCGTTACACGCGCATTTCTTTTGTTTTCATTGCGTAGAATCGTGGGCGAGATTGTCGTTAACGCGCGTGGAACGGAACGTAACCTGTCGCGTGAAGCAGTCGATCACCTTGGTCTAACTGGCTCTCCTCTAAACTAAGTTGGCCATTACACCTATGCAATTCGAAGCCGCCTGTCCGAATCACGAGTTAAAAAATTATGTCGACTCTTAAAACTCTGTCTAATATCCTCCTTTACATTGTTTGGATATTAATATAACTTCTAAAATGTAAAAACGTATAACAGCACAGAATTTTAAAAAATTTGACATTTCGTCATCGTCCACAATTTTCTTATAATTTTTTCTACTTTCTTCGTTTTACTTTGGTAGTTTGTATTACATTTACTAATGTCATCTTTTTCCTTCGTTTGAAGTTTTATTTGCTTTAACATAAATGAATTTACCAATCTTAAAAAGTTCAAGATTGTGATCTATTCACCTTTAAATTATCGTGATTGATAAAAATAGAAATGGAACAGGGCCTTGTTCGTGCTGCTTATAAGTTATTGACGCTATTTATCAATCAGTAATCGTATTTTGACTTAACCGGTAATGGTTCGATTGTTATGGAAGTGTTTATTACGACATACTTGTGTACTTAAACGCAGAAAACTAAGTATGCATTTATCAAATAAAGATAAGCTCTTGATGTTTATGCCATAATGTTTCTTTTTTGAAAAATATTTCTGTTTTTTGATAACCTGACCCTACTAGAATCTATTGTACCTACTTATACGTATCTGTTTGTAGGACAACGGAAACGATAATAAGTATTTTCGTGGGTAATAAACAATAAACTTGACATTCAATAAACCTATTTCACTTTTAATATTCTATCTGCAAAGTTATAATAAATATATAATATATCAACAGAAACAAGCCATACTTCTTTTACACTTGTCCTGTTATGCAACTGAACGGTTTTTAATAAAGCATGTTATTGTACACCCTTTATAAAATTACAAATTATAATAGTAGGTACCTATTGAAATACTTTTATCATTATGATCCTTCTAAAATATTATACATTACTATAGTTATAGTATTTCATAAGTATTTTGTATTGTAAATTCCGAAACCTAAGTAAATATCAATGAACATGCATTCATAAATGATAAGGATTCAAAAGCTTACAATTTAAATTGTATAGTTTTAATCGTATCGAGCCCATCGATCGAGTCAGGTCATATATGTTTAATTGAACAGTGTAATTAATATATGAAGTGACGCTGCTAATTAAATATTCTACAATATGATAGAAGAATGAAGTTATGAATAATACAGAAATTATAATGTTATGAGAATATTGAAGCCATTTAATAAATAAAATGATCTTAATTAAAATAATAAATATAGGTAATTATAAACTGAATCAAATCGTCAATGAAAGTTTATCATAATAATTATGTCTTGTTTTCACGACCACCTTAACTGAAAAATCATGATTGAAAGTATTCTGAGAAAATCAAGAACTAAGAAAAGTCTAAAAAGACTTGGATTCTTGGTCTGTTATATTTATAATAATAATAGCACCGACCTGTATGACTTGTTGACAACTTTGGTGTCAGTCAAATTTGAGAGAATGATGACAACGTGGTGAAGGTCAAGTAGAGAAAGATTTTACGTCGAAATCAATGTATTTATGAAGAAGTTACTGTGTGTTTTGCTGTTATACAGAACACGGGGTTGTAACGTTATACGAAATTACGTCACATCTGACGCCATGACGGATTTATCGAGATATTTGCTTTCGGTCCGAGTTTGGAAAGCCTCAATCGCAAACGGTCACGATCCGTTCGTATCACGTAAATGTGAACGAAAGTGAAGGAGCAAAATTGTTCGAGGAACAGGTGCTGAAGATCGGGAGATACGATCGGTTCCGCCATCGTGACGCGCCTGCGGACACCTAGTGGGCGGCGCTTGCGCAACGTCAATAGTTTAGTTTAGTTTAGTTTAACAAGCATAATATGGTTTGCGAAATTTAAATACAATTTTGCAACTTTCAATTTTCTTTAATGGTTGCGTAAGTATCTAAAATACTGTCACGATAAATGGATAAACGATGTCATTGTAAGACGCATAGCAAGTTCTTTATTTTACAAAACAACATTTCACAGTTAAGTATATCAATAATCAATAATAATAATAATAATGTAAACGACAACCACAGAGAATTTTGACAGTTAGTGACACAAATCATATTTTTCAATACATTTGCTATTAATACGATCTTCATGACATCGAAACTTTTACCGTACCTAACATTGTATTTTACAATAGGCCTTTTTACTTTACACCAATCACAAACGAGCATTCTGTTTGTACTCATGCGTAAACCACGAAAAGCAGCCCGCTCCCGCTATTATTACATTTGAATTATCTACCTAATTTTAATCGCAAATGTATTGAAGAACGTCGTATTATGTTTGTACTCCGTAAGCTGGCTATTATAGTCATCGGTTTATTATAAGCACTCGGCTTCCCCTCTTTCCTATAAACACCTCGACTGTAATATGCAGCTTACCGTACTTGCATCATAATGTACTATTCTTTATCTACATTTGAGTTCCGTCGTTAATATTTTAGTGTCATTTAAACTCGAACTAATAGGTTGTCAAGTGCGCAGCCTTTTATATTCGAAGATTCGGACGTTACCGCTCCTTCCAGAAAATTCACGTCTTTATTAATAATACGTTGTTGGTTCTTCACAGACCTTTCTGCTCGTAACAATACCCTACTATTTTTTTAGTTGTATATAACTTTCTTCGAACTTCCACTATTTGATCATTCCAATACGCTTCCTTACATTATGCCGCCGGAACATACGAACTAAAAAACAGAAAAAATAAAATCTGCATTAATATGTTCACTGAGTCGTAAGATATACCTACTAGCTGCCATAGAGCGAGCTTATGTATAATAGATGTATAAAAGGATTGTGTTCAGAACAAAATAATTTCTCCAGTTTAAATGAAATGATATCGGAATCCGTAAAATATGTTAACAATTTATTTTCTAATAATATTGAATCGTCAAATAACGGTAGAAATGTATAAATTCATAAGACCGGTTGTTAAACTGTGCCGGTGTGCTTGTTGTGGTAAGAAATGTTTGAGACCTCTTTATAAGTTTTTAGCAATTCTGAGTAACGGGCGCGACATACCGTGTGGTTTAAGTATGCAGGTTGAATAAAAATTTGTTTAATAAATCCTTAATACAGTTTTAAACTAGGTATTGCTTCAGTGCTGTGTTAAATGAATCTTTTTTATGTTTATCTTAATTTGTAGATGGTTATAAAGTCAAAATCATAGAATACTTTATATTAGAAAAATTAGAAAATTATGTACAAAGTCAAATTGACCCGTGCGGTATTTATTTTTTTTCCAAAGAACAACAGACACTTTCCATAGAACTTCTGTCCTGTCAAAATGGTTCTATGGGTGGTGAAGGCGATGGTCCATCCATAATACAAATTACTTTGTTCTTATATAGAAGTAATGTAATTGCAATAAGCGATACATCCTTTGGGGTATTATGGATATTTCAAAAACAAAAAATATAAAATTCCTTTACCTATATTACAAAAAAAAAATATCACCAGATGTCAATCGATTGTCCGAAAACATTTATGTCTATGGTCCGAAATTGCAATTATTTTTATTTTATACCATATCAATGTCAGTGTGTTTCACGTTTTGTTGCATTTTCATTTGTTATCAATTACCATGTCAATTATTCTGTATTTTTCATTTCATGCCACAGTTTAATAATATAATAATCACATAAAACATGACATTACACTTAACATATATGACATTCGTGGTTAATGATTGACGTAACTATTGTTATTGTCTATTATATATATATTTAAACCGTGATTCAAGAACCAAAGGCATTTAAAACATAAATGTTTAGGAAAATATCAAAGAAACCAAATAGCCGAAATCAAAACTGTTATTATATTATCTAAGAACACTACGTGTATAACTTATTTAACAAAAGCTAAACATCGCCGTGACTATCTAGTTTACACCAGATTTTTCTAGATAGATTTGGCGGTCATTCTTTCATGCTTCTAGCTTCAATAGCTTTCGTTCTATGATGACGAATACACATCTTGGACGTGCAAACCGTGTAATAGAGAGTAAGTAACATTGTTACAATGCCTAAACGGAGTTTAGGATTTAACAGCATTAGTATGATCTCAAAGGTTTTCATATTGTTGCAAGAGTTCACAGCTTGTTATAATTTGCTGCAGCTTGAGTAAACCGTGTTGTATGTATACATATCTTGAAAGAGAAATTTGTCTCTCAATCTGAGAACTTATTCATTCACGTGTTTAGATGAATATAAACTAAGCGTTAAAAGTACGTACCTACATAAAAAATAATTGCATGCCCATAAAATTTGTCAGAAGCTATAGCATGATCTAATATGGTATATGTTGAATAACAACTATAAACCGAGTAATATGTGAGTAAAAAATAACGACTATTTCGCAACTACTTCACTAACAAGCCAAAGAAATTTTATTTTTCGAATGGATCAATTAGGTATATCAATAACGCAATTAATTGTAGAACTGCCGCCCGTCTATAGGTAAGGTTACGCGTCATCTTTTTAGTTTCAATTTCACTTATCCGTAGTGAAAATTTCACTTTCCTCTGTGTACTATTAACACAGTTCCTCTTACAATACTAAATGAATCTCTACACGGGACGGTTATTAGGCTAAATTGACGTGGTAGGGTTACCATGTCTCAGGTTTTTAGTTAACATCACGGAAACGCTCTTCGGAGTTGTCTTGTAATCACAGATTTTTTAAATGTTATGTAAACTTAATCGTATGTCAACAAATATTTTTCTAATGAATAATTTTTGCGTACGTTAAATAATTCATTAACGCAAAAACATGGCAAACTTATGTGTAACGTTTCTCAATAGCGGTCGGGCCAAAGAGAAGAGCCATTTATTACGATGATGTGTTATTATAACTTCACCGTATGAATCTGTATGATATATTATGCTACACCACTCATTAAAATCAATTAAATTAAAAGTTGTTTTCGGTAGGTGCCTATTACAGTGGAAACCGGTAACAACACTTACTCTCATCAGAAGGAAGCGCATTGCTTTAATAAGTCTCTCTGGTACAGAACAAAATGTCTTTTGAAAATGTTTTTGAGGTAATGAGAACTCTAAGGTGTCATTTCGTATACACAGGGTGTACTGAATATACCCATTTATTTTCAGACTCGGCAAGTTTCACATTGTTTGTAAACAGAAATTGATTTCAATAAAAAAAAATTAGATACGTACATGACTAACTGCTCCAAGGTACATAACCACGATACTTTCACGCTTAAAATTTTTTTTTTGTATCATTAGTTTTTTAATCTCATAGTTTTTAGCAAACTTTATTGAAAATAAAGCACGTTTATCAAACAGTCATAATATCAATTTGCCGATTACAAAGCTTCCTAGTAGAACTTTCTAAAATCACAAAATTAATATTTGTGTAACCTAAATATTATCTCATTAGAGCCACATTTATATGCGTTTATTGGTTTTTTTTTTAACGATTAGCTAACAGTCAACTATAAACCAATTACATTTCAAAAATATTTATTCAAAATTTGTATCAAATAAATATTTATTTTTATATATATTTTTGTCACGGGGTCATAAATATAGCGTTTTTAGTTACGAAACTATTATGCATTTGATGTTGTGCAGATCACTTGGAACCTTTGTAACAGACTTCAAGAGTATATTTCGTGATTAGTATTTCCACTGGCAAAATACTCGTATAATGCAGGTAATATTTGTCGACATGTATACGAGAATTGATAGACGTGTAATGCATCAGTTACGTATTATTTGTTTCACGAGTTACCACATATTCACACGTGTGAAATGGACGTGACCGATGTATACCTGCTCTAACTTTTATGGTGTAAACTAGGGCTGAATTTATCGACAAAACTACAAAATAAAACGGCGTAGTTGCTTAGATTTATTGTAATTTTTTTGTCGCTTCTGCCAAAAAAATATCGTAGGGCTATTGAATTATTAAAATTAAAGTGTAATAGGTTTTAGAACAACCGCCTGATATAACTATTTTTGAAATTTACGAATTTGTTTGATATTTATGACAATTCATTTGATGTTGAAATTGTTCTTGTACGTCTTTTGGATGTTTGAGCTTATTCCGCTGCTTTCCTCTGAAAAAATCAAAACCAAAAATAAAATATAAAATATTGAGTTATAATAATAATACATGGAACATCCCGCACAGCGCCATCCAGTCCCAAAGTAAGCAAGTATTATGCTTGAGTTATGGGTAACTAGCTAGACAACTATATCGACATATTTAAATAATCTTTTTTTTAAATAATATATACATATATAAATATTTTACACTCAGACACGGAATAAATGGACACGTTCATGCACATAAATATTTGTCCCGGGCGGGAATCGAACCCTCGACCCTTGACTCCGCAAATAGGGTCTCTAACCACTCGGCCAACGGTCAGTCTAATGAAATATAGTCTATATATATAGTCACTATATCAAATTAAATTGTAATCTTTTTTAATGTTTTTATTAGGTTTAAGATAATTTTAATAAATAAACATCTGTCGTAAGGACAGCTATCATATAAAATTTTACTATTTATTTTTATTATCTTTTTTTATTTCAAGAACAAGGATAGATTGATTTATATTTACGGGCAAAAATTAAAATATGTAAAAAAATTATTGACATTAGTTCAATAATTACGTAAAAACAATGTATGTAGTAATTACTTAAAGTTTTTTTTTCCTTTTCTTTAAATTTTTTTATAACGAATTCCGGTAAGATCGTGATACTTATTTTATTTTAAAACTAATTGTTTACGTCGTCATTTTGACAGACCTTTGGAACTTTGTGTTTTTGTAGTTATTTTGTATACTCAGTAAAAAAAAAACTCTAATCGCGGCGTAGCGTACTTAATCTTGCTACGGTACGGTGTAGCGAGGGCAATTTTATGGATACGTCGAAATTGCCAATTTTGACCCACGATGGAATAGAAACCGAGTGAATTTGCGTTTGTGTGTATATCTATTACATTTTTTTCCAAAAATTACTGAAGCGGGTCGCTAGTGAAAAAATTAAATTGAATTTTATTTTTTCACTAGCGACCCGTCCCGGCTTCGCGCGGGTAGCAGAGCATATAACCCGTAGTGTTTTTTCTGCGTAGTTTCCTATCAGCTTGTTGCGTCGAACATGTAGATTGGACTTAATTAGATTCAAATGTAACGTAAATTCATCCTACTTGGAGTATTCTTAATATATTTTATTTTCAATTCTATAAATATTTGAAAAAGTAAAGAATAAATACATAAAAACAAACTACAATAATTGTCTGTATACAACATTGATAACTTCAGCCCACAGACAAGTCAACCTTTAGACCACGCTTTAATAAACGTCAGTACGAAAACGAAATCGCTAAAAAGTGGCGGGGTGCGGGGAGAGGTCGGCTAGTTTTCATTGGCTCGTTCAAAATTGACAATTTAATGGCTTCCGACGTGCTTCCAACTGACGGCTCACTAGTGACGTAGTTATGTAGTGTCACTACATAGCCTTGGCGAATGCTACTCCCTGTTAAAGCGTGGTCTAAAGGTTGACTTGTCTGTGCTTCAGCCTAACCACGCAGGCCGGCGCGTGGCACCCGCTCGCCCAGTTTCTAGTCGCGCGATATTTATATTTCACGATAGCTCCTAAAATATTAATTTAAATTGTGTAGTGTAAAAGGCAATCATAATATGTACGAAATGCTGAAGGTAAATAACGTATTTAATTTGATAAGGATACTGTATCCGTATAAATTGCTTTCCAATTATCTCGTCATACGACACCATTTTTTAAAATATAAAAGTAGGTATAGTCAGATATCCATAAAAGATAAACATATGCCATCGCCGACTTTTGTTTATTCCTATAAAAGAGACACAATTCATCCATACATTATTTTATTATTTCTCTAAAGGATTATTAGGCAGCGTTTTCGATGAAAGCTCCCAGTCGGCTTAATTTTTTTCCGACTTCTTCAACAATAACCGTCATATTTCAACGAATTTTCACAAAACATTAATAAACACGTAAACCTTCCTCTTGAATAACTCTGTCGATTGGTGTCAATAATATGCCAATCCGTTCGGTTTATCGCGTTCAGACAGACAGACAGACCGACAGACAGACGCGGCGGGGGACTTTATTTTATGATATATATAGATTACTTCACACTAGCATTAGTATAACTTCAGAGCAGGTTTCTAAACATGTTTTACGGCTACAGGTTGGCAGCAAGGGCGATGTAGTAAATGTGCTCTACTGAACTGGACAACCCAATTTTGTTGTGGTTTTTCCCATTACATAACAGAGGTACATTATTACTTCGGAGCAGGTTCTGAAACATGTTTTACGGTTATAGGTTCATCAGAAGACGTTGCAGTAGGTGTATTTCTCTAAAACGGGTTTGAAATAGTTTATCGTATAACACTTCAAAGCTGATTCTTAGACTTAAAGATGTTTTACAATTATTATTATTATAGTGTAACGCCTGAAATTACTTAAGCAATTTTGATGCGGTTTCTTGCAAAGATGCTCGCAACACATAGGTTTCACCTCAGAGTAGGTTCTTAGATATGTTTTTCGGTGCCATCGGAGGGTGCTGTAGTAAATGGGTTTCTCTCAAACTGATGTGTTTTTTTTTTTATTAATTGGTTCATAAGTATCATAACGTCAGAACAGTTTTTCAACGTATTTACTATTATAGGCCACCAGAGGGCAAATATTCAAACCTCTTTATTGCTTTTCGAATGTAAGATTTTGACATTTATTTAAATATTTCAATCTTCTTGGATGACCTCAATACAAAACCCCCAAAGGGATCCCATACAAAAAACGTGTTTTTTTTAACGGTGGCATTGGTGCTACAGAACTCTTCGTGTCGACTCGACTGGCACTTGGTCAGTTTAATTTTTGATATTAAAAGAACTAAACAGCGTACCCGTTTTCGATATAGTTTACGAATAAACTCATCTGAGACACTGGGCTGGGATGGCTTTCAATTTATAGTTTCATGTGTTAACCTTTCGATACGGTCGAAAATACTAATATTGTGTAGTCAAAGAGACAACGGTCAAAATTGCGTAAATGTAAGATAAGAACTATTGTGTCCGAAGAAACTTTATTAATGAAAGAGTTATACTTATACAAATTGTTGATTCTCACTTTTATCACTTCTTTATCGTTAACTAAGTTTTTAAGCTTGAAATCTAAATTCTATTCGTTGCAACAATATACAGGTTGTTTTTTTATTACATAACCAATTTTAAAATTGAAATCATTTTGTTGAAAATAATAAAATATGTGTTTTTCTCTTTTGGTATTACTAAACCGCCACAAAATTATTGTATTACCAGGGAATGCGCGGGTGACTGACATTTGCGTCAGACGATGTCCGCCCACTTTCCCACTCCCGCTCTCGTGAGTAATCATCCTTGAAATAGTGACCACGCTATATCGATGTTTCGTAATAGTAATAATGTGCAAATAAGATTCACTTATTTTTCCCAAAAACTGAGTTTTTAGATGATATGAAATCTTTAGAAAAAAATTTGGTAATTGATAAAGAAGAATCCGATTTATAAAAATCTTTAGTTATCATTGTAACAAAGAGCAGTACAATTACGAAAGAAGAATTGAAATTGTGCGAAATACGAGCAATAACTCTTCAACACTACAGTGTATTATTTTCATTGACTCGTAAAAATTTAAACTATAATTTTTAGTCTATTTTAGTTTATTTTAAAGTATAATTTTTGTCATTATTATGAATTTGAGAATTCTCGAGTGTGTCTCGAATCACTTCTCTTGTAAAATACATTAAATATAGACTGTCAGCTCTTGGACTATACGTGATTATTGAATTAGATAGTGTGTAGTATCTCTTTTATATTTTCTTGAGTTTTTTATTAAGCTACATGTTTTATTATTATTCTATCATATTCTTTTTATTACCAGTATGTAAAAAAACTAATGACTTGTTTTCTATACAATTACGTAACTAGAAGGGTGATGAAATATTTATAGACATGTAATTATAGCTATTACATTGAATTGTATTGATGATTGTCTATAAAAATTTAGGTACGGAAAGAGTAATAAATTAACGCTTTGTCCAAAACACAACCTACCGCAACTTTTAACCCTCTACGACAAAAACGAAGGGTGTTTAAGTTTGAGGGGGTTTGAGGCTTATGTCTGTATGTGTGTGTCGATCAGTCTGTGACCTAATAGCACGTAAACGGATAGACCGATTTGAATGACGTGAGTAAAAAAAATTTAAAAGAAAAAATTTTTTTTTTCAATTGTACTAAAATAAAAAATCGTCATTATAATTAAGTTTCAAAATCTTGAAATAGAAATGAAGTAATAATTTAATAAACTTCTGACACAAAAAATACTAACATTCAAAAAGTCTAAAATAATACAGATTTATTAAATTTTCAAGTAATTTTTGATATAGGTTTATTGATTTTCAAATGATTTTCGAGCCTTAAAGGCATCGGAGACTTATACCTAAGTAAATAAATAATTACAAATAAAACAAGTAAACTTATACCTAAGGATTTATACTTATATTTTGTTGTAATGTCACACAGCGTAACGAAAGGGGGGAACGGAGAAAATAAGTGTACTTAATGTATGGTCCTCGACGCCTTTAAGGATCAAAAACCATTTGAAAGTTAAACATGTATTATTTCAGGGTTTTTAAATGTTAATTTTTTTATTTATACAACGAAATAATTAAATAGTGATCCATTTAAGGGTTTTAAATGAACACCACCGAATCATAAGCATAAACAATTTAATACTGGGACGAACCGGTAATTAATAGAAAAATACAGGAAACGAGATTGTCTAGATACAAGCATACAACGATACAAACATTTAATATTAGCTGTAGATACAAAACTTTCAACTAAAGTGCTCTCGCTATAAGTTACTTACAATACAATGTAATGAAACAAAATAGTTCCTCTGTTATATGACCTATAATCTCAGCTTAAAACACAACATAAACATTCCCTGTCACTGTCCGTAGCCTTTCTAAGTGCAAACCTAACATGGGAATGAAAGTCGTTTAATGCTTTCCAAGCTTTAAGCCATGCATCAAGTAAATCAGGGATCGACACTTATAAGATTTACGGTCTCACGAGTTTCATTGTGAAGGCAAGCCTTTTGAAGGGGAAAATTATCAGCAAAACCTACCGTCACACAGTTACGTGCGAAAAGCGCTTTTATTTCGAGCTCAGGCGACTAAGATTTATTTTTAAAGTAGATAAGTAGTTAATAAAGTACTAATTACTACATAGTTGGTGAAAGCTCACTTCAAAATAATTTAGATTCATATAGCCGTTGCTTATAGGATTGGAATTGCCTGGAATTATGTCTAGAGCCGAAAAATGCTAGTATTTTATAAAACTGACTAATTTAAACTGTCATTAAGTTCGTATTTGAAAAATTACGGAAATGATTTATATAGAAACCTGAACGTAATTTACGCAGTTAAGTACCTCAAACACAAAGCTTGTTTGTACCATTGTCTGTTACTAGTAGGTGTCATAAGCTGCTTGTAAAAATATATAAACGTTTAATCATAAACAATTCAAGTTATTTGGATTTAAACTGCACATATATTTAATATTAGTATTATTGTTCCTTAAAAAAGTTTATTGAAGAAGTTAGAATTTTGTGTTAATATGATTTGTACGTATTTGAATGAAAACTGTTACCGGTATATCGCAACGGCTTATGAACAGAATCGACAAACCGCTTACATTATTTGTATTGTATATACCTGTTATGAAGGAAGTTCCTGTTAACTGGATGAACGTGTTTATAGATTATCAATCGTCACTGATTTGTGGGTTTTGTATTACTGCCATGCCGTGCTGCAATGTAATAATAGACACCAAAGTGTGAAGTTACCGATATGGCCACTCAAATAAAATTCACCTGTAAATTCAGAATCAAAACTTGTACAACAATTTGAAACTGCTTTTTATCAGCTCAAACATGGATATGTTGAAAATAAGAGTATTTTTTTCCAATAACATCACAAAGATAAAATGCCTTCGCTATAGTTTTCGCTTATTGGCGAAACGCTATCTGTCATTTTCTATGGAGTATTTTTTAATATGAAATCTGTCGTGGCTCTAACATAGCGGATACAGCTCTTAATATTAGTAGGTACTGTAGTCAACTGATCTTCAATATTATTGCTTCATGATAATGCAGGATCTGCACCGCCCAAGGAACTGTTTCAACGTTACAGAAGTTAAGTACACTTAGAAACTCCTCGTCACCCTCCGTACTCTCCGATCAGGGCCTCTACGGATGACGAATTTTTCTGCAATCTGGACAATCTTCTTTGTGAAAAATAATTTAGGATCAACAGATGAAATCGACTCTTCAAACTTTGTTGAGTCCTACTCTATATTTCTATAGGAAAGGCATTCATAATTTGACGACCGATTGGCAGAAATGCGTAGAGAATATGGTGATTGTTTTGATTAAGTAATAAAGAAGTTTTTCTCATTAATTTACAGTTTCACTTTTTCCTATATCAAAATGCGGCACTATATAATACGTCAGTCTCATAGGTAAGAAGGGTTTTTGTCATTAAAAAGTTTTTGTAAAACGTGGCGAACCAAAAACAAAAACTTAGATTATAGAAATACAAACAATGGCGATGACTCGAAATATATTAGAAAAATGGATGTCAATCCAAAATCGATAAAAATAAACGAAAAACTTGTCATTTTGATAAGGTATTCTCACGTTTTTGGGAAAATGTGGTGAAAAAAAAACTGTTTTTATTTTCATAATATAATGCTGAAATAATAATTAGATATAATATAATCCCTCTCTTTTTTGAATAAAGTGATCAATGAAGCATATGAAAATTGTTTTTCTCCATCCACATAATGTTATCGAAAGTGCAAAGCTTTTTAGAACACAATTTAACAAAATAAACTTTTAACAACTTTGTATTAGCTAAGTGGTCATTATATCACAAGCAGTGTATTTTATTTTTTTATGTTCTTGAACAACATGCAGCTAAAGTGTTTACAAAACAAACCAAACCTAGGTCAAGCTTTGGTAAACGGCATTGAGTAATGGCATAACATAGCATTCGCAAATCGACAAAAATAAACTATACCTATTGACACATTCTGTATCTCACTGTGTCTAGTAATGCTATGTTTATATGTCTATTTTGAATGTATTTGATAAAGCTTTAAAAATATTCGTGAATAAAGACTTTCTTTTATTACGTAACATATTACACATTACAAGTAAATTCTAAATTAAAATCTAATTAAAAAAACTAAAAACTAATAATACCTATAAATTAAAAATACTATCTAAATAATGATAAATGAGAAATTTTTAAAGAGACGAGAGGTTCAGGGTACCAAGGATACTTGCCACGCTGCTACGCTGTATTGCGACACTGATCCTCTGAACCAGGTATTCCTTGCTCAAAGGATCACCTGTCAACAGCAGATCGTGAGCAATTTAGCATCCTTGGACCAGGGACCCCTCGTCTCGACAGCGAAAGGTATGAATTGGTAACGATTTAAAAGTTCTATGTGCTTGGCTATTTTCCTACGAGCTGCTGACTCAGCAGCTGCTCCAGTTTTTTTTAATGTATTTTTTACATAACTTTGGCAAAAGGTATCCACACAAGTTACATCCCAAACAAAAACTTACGTTACATTACCTGCCCTGCTACCTATTCTTTATGGATTTTTAAATAAATAGTTAGATCATAATATTTACACTAACAGATATGAATAATCATGGAAAATTCTTAACAGGTTGTTACATAATATCTATAGAAGCATATTATATAATAATAAATACCTGTGACATCCCACACCGTGCCATCACCGTGTCATCAAGTAAGCAAGTATTATGCTTGTATTATGGGTACTAGACAACTGATATACATACTTAAATGTTTTTTATAATACAGGTATTTCACACCCAGACACGTAACAAAAAATATTTGTCCCGGGTGGGATGATTAATGGTGGTCATATATTAAATAGGTAAAACGTAAAAATATCCATCGGGTAAAGTATAAAATAAACTTTAGAAATATCACATTAGTCAAACCAAATCTGATATTAGAACGTGCTGAAACTTAGTTTCTATAGCTACCGGCCGCAGATGAAACGTAAATCAATTTTAAAAAGTGCGCCTGAAATAAAAAATTGGTAATTTCCATATTTTTTTTTCTTATTATGCTACTAGTACAAAAACTTTATTTAGGCCAAATTTCAAGACTTTATGTCAATAGGAAGTACCTTGTAGGTTTTGTTGGCGCACCGTTCAGTATTAAAATCAGCTTTGATAGCGTTGTATGGCATGTGGGATGTCCCAGATATTGTTATTATCATATATCTTTTTTATAGGACCATGAGGACCTTCATATTTTGTATTCGTTTTAACTTGATATTTCTACTCGTTTCTGAGAAAAAGAATGTTGATAAATAGACTGACTGACGGACGGCCAAGAAGCAGCGCTATGAAGGTTCCGGTTTTTTACCTTTTGAGCTGCGGTATCTTAAAAATATGCATATTATACCAAAACTTACTATTTATGTTTTAAAATTCATTATATCTGCGGAAATATATACTAAAATAATATTCTGTTCGTGTTCTCGTTATGTCTTTCCAAGGACGGTGAATCAATTTATTTACGTTTAAAGAAGTTATTCAAAATTCCAAAAAAAAAAATTCCAAAAAAGAAAAATTAATTATAACTAAAGAACTATTTGTGCACGCCTTATAATTTTTTTTTATGGCGGGGTAACCAATAAATTATTGACACAATATAGCGCCAGTGAATGCATTCCCTACTCAATCATAGACTACATCCTCCATTTTTCCCTATGACCCCCATGATTATACTCATTTCAGTTTTCATTGCCCCCTTAGATTGTCATCACATTGTTATAGCACGTAGGTGGGAAGATTTCAATCAAAAAATTAAATTTTTTTACACTTCTGAACAATATTTACTAGACATGCAAAACATTTTAGTACTTTGAATATTCATTAAGAGGAGAACGGCTGTCTCGTTATAGCAGACATTCCATACGATAACCTCTAACGGGGAAAGTCTTGTACATAGTTCACTATCCGACCGTCAGAGCGTTTTCATCGAAGACAGTAGATATGTAGATACCTACCGCGTACCACTTACTATATCTAAATTTACATTCAGCGAACGAAAATCTATAATTAGAATTTCTTTAATATTACATAACTTTAAAAAATTGACCCCCGTCGTTACAAATGAAAGTCTAAATTCCGTCTAATTCCACTATAAACTTTACATTCATCGTGAACCTTTTAAAAACATTTAACTTTCCATATTTATCAGTAATTAAATATAAATAGTGTAGTTCATAAATATATTCTCCATTTAATCATAATCAAAGTGACAGTTCAACTTCCTGTAAGTTAAAAACTCGTACAGTGATTAGAAGTCAATTGTAATAACTTTGTTCGTCTCATTACACAGCAATTTGTAAGAACTATTCGTTGTAATGGCTATTTGATCATATAGTTACTAATGATAAATATGTATGGGTGGGTATACACAGAACATTCATTAAATAACATATGTAGTAAAGGTGCTCTACTTTGACCAACAATTGGTCGATTTGTAAAGCAACTAGTTTAGGATGGAAAAAGGTTTTCTGTTAGTTAAAATATATTTGGTCCTTATCCTTCGATTGCTACACATAGGTCGAGAGAAAGAGATAAAGCATATTTTAACTGACCTGGGTCTTAGTAAACGTGGCTTAATTGAACAGTTTAAAGTATAGGGTAAGACATGACTACATTAGCCACTTCCAGCCTGTTAGTGACTTTCTAAAGAACGATTTTCGCCATCTACTCGTATCGAAGTAAAATAATTCTAGGAAATGAAGTGTGTACTTATTTAAATAGTTTGAATTTGTCTTAGCTTTCGTAAGAATTTTTTTTTATTATTAAATAATTACTAATCTATGTGTCAGTCAGTCAGTGTAGTCAGTCATTAACAGTGTCTTCAAAAATGGATATAAATTTAAGCTAAAAATAAATTTGTTTGTACTTATCCTCTAACACGTTGAGAACATGAACGAAGAAGATGATTTAATTATTTTGTTGAAAGACGGACATTCATAATTTTCACAAATCCGTAAGGTATAATTAACGGTTAAGGTTAATAATTATTTACATTTCTCGCTAAACATCTCGACGAGTTAATGAATCAAATGCCTGCATCTTAATCGTTGAATTTCGAATTATCTTTTATTTTAGATTTTATTATAGACCGCGTAAATATACACGTTCAACGAATAAACGCCCACATCCCACATCGACTGTAATACCATTTCACTTTCTAGTGGAACACGAACATCACAAATTGCTTACCTTTCAAATACAAGGCGATTTATCTTGTTCTAAGCAATGAGACATCTAACTGAGCGGGCGCAACGAGAAAAGCATAATGCGCGGGCGCCGTTTGACCTTTGACAGACTGTTTCCATTATGATGTTCTACATTTTTATTTTACACAAATTATAGAAAATCTGTTTTTCAGACAGATAATTGAAAAATATAATAATACTATAATAATATATGGGACTTCCCACACAGCGTCATCTAGTCCCAAAGTAAGCAAGTTTTATGCTTGTGTTATGAGTTAATAGACAACTGATATACATACTTAAATATTCTTTATAATATATACATATATAAATATTTTTGTGAAGACACCACACACATATAACAACTAAGACCGGGTACCAGTATCAATATTCATCATACTAATACTGACCCGACCTGGGATTCGAACCCGGGTCCTCCAGCTTCATAGGCAGGGTCGCTACCCACTAGGCTAAGCGGTCGTCAAATATGAAAACATTGTTATTACCTCACCGATTCCCTATGTGCTAATACACAATGAACTTCTGACACTGTCCTCATGTTTATTGTATACGATACCATTATTTACATCACATTAAAAACGCGGTAGATAGCTTATATATATAGCCTTGTATATGTGGATTATTCGTCGCTTAAACCGTTTCCAGAAAACGCCCTTTAAATTCAATATGTCAATTAATAACTTGATGCGTTTGTAGGACGTCTACATTACAGGATCTAAAAAAAAAATCTAGAAATATGCGAAATAGTGATATAGGACAAAGTATTTTTAGTTGTATGCATGCCCAAAATTACGACCTATGACTATAAATCTGACACGAAATCAGTGATGGGAAAGTGAAGTAGTGATAAGAAACATTGAAATTTGATATCGAAGACGTGCAAATAGCAATAAGTTTGCTAAGTGTTATTATAAGCTTGTCAAATCCGTCTCCACAGCTAGACGCAAATTCCAAACTCACAAACTTTTCGGTAGCGAAAAACTTTGCATACCGTTTGAAATCAATTTTGCATGTGTTTCTCCGGTTTTGAAGTTGAAAGCTTTTGATGAGCTTACTACACGGTTCAGTAAATTGTAGTTGTGCAACGGAAACGTGTCGCTATCAGATATTTTCAGTCCGCCCTTCGAGTTCTGATTCATGGCGACTTGTTCTGTACGGATTGCACCGAGCGAATTCAATTTCCTGCTCGTTTGTTTCACTCGTAGATACTTTCCTTCCTCGCTGCAGGTTGTCACGCCGGCTTTATCGTGATTTTCTGACTTTCTTCATCCTAATGGCTTTAAGTTAAAATACTTCGTGTCGAGTGGACTAGGTGCCTAATTTAAAATGTTTATTTAGATCTACCTTTATTAAAGTATATTTTGTCTCTTTCTTTCAAATCTAAGTGTTCACAATTATGACGAGGACAAAACATATTTCAATTAAACTAATCGATATAAACGTTTCCGAATCGGAAAGTAAAATATTAATTTTAAAGAATACAAAATAAATTAATATAATAGTTTTTATTGCACACGATGTCCGAAAACGTCAACCCCAGCGATATCAAAATATACTAGATTGGCTTTCCAGTTTTATTCGCACAGAGACCGGCTTGCCCTGTTTTTAGAGCGTTGGAGGATGATGAAACAGGTTGTATGGAAATTAATTTTTAAATGTTGAACTCCTTTATTGGAATTCACAGTTTCTAGCATACGTATGAGTCCGATATTAAGCAGTCTTATGCCGCAGCCGCTGCACTCTTTAGATTAGTTCCACAGCAAATAGTCTATTGACGTCCCTTGTGCTGCAAGTTAATCAAATGCAATAGTTCCATAAAATCATAATCTATTTCAGGCTTACCACAATTAATAAACAAAAATATATCTTTTTTGTCGTGTCGTATAGTGTCGTGATAGCCCAGAGCGCAACGAACCTGTCTCAAATTTATAAGACCCCATAGGGCCATGGTTCGAATCCGGGCGTGTACCAATGAGTTTTTCTGACTTAAGTACACAATATCACTGACACCGTGCTTCGGAGGGCACGTTAAGCAGTCGGTCCCGGACGCTGTCAATCAAGCCCCCCTCTTCACCCTGGGGGAGGCCTAAGCCCCTGCAGTGGGGTAAAAATGGGCTGATGATGATGATGATGATATCTTTTTTATTAATATTATTTTTTAATTACCCATAAATAAGTATTTTTGACGGTCATCGTATTAAAACATGTAATTGAATATACAATTGGCTACTAACACTTACAACCAATTTTTATTCATAAAAAATATTGATGAATGCTTTTTGACGTGATTTCTTAAGATACATAACTTAAACAAGATAGTCTGTTTCAAAAATTGATAAAAAAAAAGGTAAAATTATAAATCTTCATCGATCGCAAGAACCAATGTATGGCATATGTCAAAATAAATTTATTTATCTGCGCACTGGAAATCATCGTTAGATTTTGATTTATGAGAACGTCTTCAATATTAATATTTGTGCTTGTAAATATCTGTAGCTACATATATGTAAACTTACTAAAACCACATGCAATTAACTCGATTAAAAGCTCTCATTGATACATTGTACTTAAAATTTAAATGTATTAAATATAACATATCTTGAGAAGTACGTTTATGGTTATTGGGAATTAAAAATAATAAAAAAATTTATTCTCAAAACTTTGCTTATTTCAGCTATTTTTCAACAGGCTTAATCATAGGGTAAATATAATAATATACTGGATATTTTGATTCCCAAAAAACACATATGTGCACGAACAAAAGTTTGAAATCATGTGATTCAAATTATTTTTGGTTAATTTTGTGTACACGTGTCGAGTTAGTTTGTTTATCCATATGACAAATAAATGATTGGTATTTCTGAATAATTTTTACAGTGATTTTATTAAAGTACACGTCATGTTCGTCGAAAGGCATTGAAATCCTCTCAAACTATTGCTATTTCAACCTACGCGGTCTTCCCTGGCGGATCGCATGATTTATCGGGGACTAGCAAAGTGTGATAATCCTTATTTCTATCATTCAAAGAAATAATTAATCGACAAAAACCAAAACGAATATTCTTTACGTAATCTTTTAGCTGTTGGCTAATTAAAAATTCCTTTTACTTTATTTGAATTTTAACTGTCACGAACCCGGAAATTAATATTTGTCATGATTTTTCGGTGACAACCGATTAAATAAAAAAACGATAGACAACGTATTATGTAAATGTGACTAAATAAACTATAGACAATGGGGATATATTTAATTAAAATTCAGTTCACACAATCAGTTGAAGTATTCATAATAGGTCACATCTTTTAATGTCAATGGATTTGTGTTACATAAGACATGATGAAATTTTAAAAATGGTGGGCATATATTTTTTGTTGTAAACAACAAAATATTTTCAGAACCGAGCTAATTGCTTAACACTATGAAAACAAAGAATACTCGTTTACTAGCTTAGCTACTATAATTTACCCAAAGTACCCTCTCATCAAATACAAAGCACCGACTTATTCGGTATAAGTCGGTGAGTGGAAGTGTCTAAATGAATATTATAAAATGCATATAATATCAGTATTTTAAAAAGTACTGTATTCACACACTAATATTGATAATAATAATAATAATAATAATAATAACACACACAATCACAACAACGTCTTGGCCCCAAACTAAGCATTAGCTTGTATTTTGGGTACCAAGTGAAGACACCACATATATATAACAACCAAGACCCGGTACCAGTAACAATATTCATCATATAAATACTGACCCGATCTGGGATTCGATCCTGGACCTCCAGCTTCGTAGGCAGGGCCGCTACCCACTAGGCTAAGCGGTCGTCAAAGACTGATACTTTTCTAAAAAAATATAGCTTGTTAAAAATGAAAGGTACGCGATGAAGATAAAAATGTCTAAAATTGTTGATTGATGGTAATCGGAAGCACTTTTATTGTTAGTAAAATGTTTTACTACCATCCATTTAAGTTTTTGGAAGATATTTATTGTTTGACATTTTAAATGGCTGCGGTTATGTGACTTACATAACTTGTTGAGCTTGTGTCTCATATTTTTTAACTAAATGATATTTCTTCTGGCCAACAAAATAATGCTGAATACGTCTTTATTCGTGTTACGAACTATTGTAAATTAACATGTTAGTGTGTAAATAATTTCTTTTGTATCATATTTTTTGAATGAAAAAGTCAATGGACATTGTATTGCATTGGCATAACAATTGAATACATTTTTTATGGAAAAATTTTGATAATCTAGAATATTTTAGTAATTTATTTTAAATTTTATACCGATATAGATTTTCAAGAAATAATCAATTGTTGAAAATTTATAGCTGACGACGTTATTAATTAAAGCTACGATGTTGTAGGTATTTCACTTGTTTACATGGCCGTCGACCGCTGCATTTCTTTTTATGTTTTTGTTGTTACATCCCCAAAAATTTCATTTTTTTCTTTTGAATAAGCACACCTATAGTTCCAAATACAAAAAACAAAAATTGGACCATGTTGCGAAATCATAAACAATGTTCTTTGGTAATTATGTAACAATAAGAATAGTGATTTTATTATGTTTTATAATCTAATGAAATAATAATGTTAGAGCCATGCTCACAGGTTCCCACCATCTGTTAACTGCGGAATAAAATTACAAAAAGGCATACAATTTTATTGTTTTAACAAGTCGATAGCGGTTAACGAACACCTGTGAGCGTGGCCCTTAGTTTAATAAATATGGCCTTTGCAGGTTAATGGAATAATGAATTATATCTTGGAAGTTAAACTTATAAATTCACAACTGGATAATATTAATTTCAGAAGAAGAAGAACCTTGAACGGATCCAATTCCATTTCCAGAAGTTTCATTTATTAGATATAATGGAGTCATATATATTTTGTGTCTGATCGTTTTATAAAGCAATTTATAAAGCAAAATTGTATTAAATGATATTTAAAATTATTTCTTAATTCGGATACCGTTTAGGCGCCTACGTGTAAACATAGATCGTATCTTGGTCAAAAGGTGAAAAACAAAAGCGAGGAAACCAAGTGACCCGCTGCGCCCCGCTCCAGTTTTTAACAGAGGCATCGTCAGCACCACGCTGGTGCATCGTCTTATTTCTGTCATTCGCCGCTTAGAATATAATTTTTACAAATAATTTATTTGAGGAAACTGGAAAATTTTGTGCGATCACAAAGTCTTTTGGAATTTTTTTTAACTTTTAGATGCTGACATGTAACATTTATTTCTATACTTTTCCATATAATTTTTTGCGCCAATCGGTTAAGGTTTAAAGAGGTGCAACTGTTCAACGCCGTTTGTATGGAGTTTTAGGACGTTTATGACTTAAATGGTAGTTAAATTTTCTGCAATAACTTTTAAGATTATTGCTTCCTCTATAACATGACCAATTCATAGAGAATCGTGATGTCTTTTATCGATTGGAGGATAAAATATTTATGTTATAGTTATTTTGATTATGCAATACTTTTACTTCTTTTTATTCATTCATACGATTATCGAATTTCGTATCTACACATGAACACACGATGCATTATAAAGAAAGAATTATACGATTAAAAGTCTTATAAAAGGTTTTTTTTTAAACACGTAGCGGAAATTCTGCAGACTTGTAAATTCTGTATTTTAAAATGCATTTCTCTGAAGTTATATGGACGAGTCTAACCACACGCGACGAGATAATTAGAATTTTTAATTAAATACTATCGTACAGTATGGAAATAATAAATATTAAACACTAGCGATCAGCCCCGGCTTCGCACGGGTAGTAGACCATATTTGCATACATTTTTTTTTTCTGTTATAATGTCGTCGTATCGGCTTGTTGCGTCGATTAGATTTACTAAATTAGGTTTAAATGTCACATACGCTCATCTTGCTTGAAGTATTTTTAATGTATTTTACACAAATAAATTTTCCTCTTCAATCACGTCGTCCATTACTGACAACCGTATGGAAATGTGTTCGGTAGTTATAGAGTTTATCGCGTTCAGACAGACAGATAGAGAAACGCAGCGGGGGGACTTTGTTTTATAATTTGTACTCGTAATTAACTGGAGAATTTCATGATTCAATTCAAGAAATAAAAAGTCAGTTTTTGTGGTTCTAAATACGTAAATACGTTAGTAGAATAAATATTTGACCCGAACAAATAATTTAATTATTTTTATAACGAAATCATAGACCATATTCACTACATATAGTATATAATTGGGTACTAAATAAGATTATTTATCCATTTTTTAAATATTTTTTTCATATTCCATGAAGAGAAGGATTTTTAATGGTTTTTGTGATATGGCACGTGATGAAAAAATAAAATCTTTTTTACAAGCCCTTATTTGGCTTGCAACTTTGTATGTATGTACGTCCTTCCGGTTCAAATCTTGCAAGTTAATTTAGAGCCACTTTCTCTTGGCTTACGAAATTGAAATTTCGTATACTTGTTCAGTTTTGATGACAATGCATTAATTTCAAAGAATTAATCTGATACCGCAACCAAGATCGTCACTTCCTCAGAGATCTCCTTAACTCCCGAACACGAAATTTATGTTAGCTACAGCAGGCGGAAACTATACCTACTATGGGTACAAGAAAACCACGGACATATTTGAATATTTTTATATTACATACATAAACAATATGTCCTGTGGTTATAGAATCAGACTCGCATGTTACATCTTTTTAGTTTTTTATTTACATGAGTTTAAAGTATGCTCATGGATAATAAAAGCGGATGTAGCAACAAAAATTCATCAAAACAATAGGTACTTAATAAATTAAACCTTTTTTTATTTTTTTATTATTGAAATCTACTCACAAATTTAATATCTTCTAAGCTCGTGTTCTAGGTAGCTTTAAAATACAATTTTTAAATTAAAGCTCTCTGTTATAGTTCAGTTACAAGGGAATTAATTAATATTAAAATTTAATAAAACAAGACAATAAAATTGGAGATTTTTTAAAATTTTGTCGATAAAATTAGTTGAAAATTGTAAAATGCAAGTTTATTTCTGTAACCGAAGACAGTTTGTCTTTACGCGATGGGAAAATAGTAAATACCGACGTAACTTGTCAATAACTTGTTTATATCGTGATTTCATTTGACATTCCACTTACCACTAAAAGCCTAGCTGTTAGTTCTTTTGACATGAAGTTAAATTAGAATCGGAAATATTTACGATGTTTCAATATTAATAAAGAAAATATGATAGAAAAAGTAATTGACAATACATGGCCTTCGATGTTTGGGTTAAATTTTAACATAATTTGAACATGACTTTGGAACGCAAAGAATCTTTAAGCAAAATTACGACATATTACGGCTAATATACGGCTACGGGTTCAAATCCCAGGTCGGGTTAGTATTTATATGATGAATATTAATACTGGCACCGGGTCTTGGTTGTTATATGTATGTGGTGTCTTCGCTTGGTACCCAAAATACAAGCTAATGCTTAGTTTGGGACCTAGACGTTGTTGTGATTGTGTGTGTTATTATTATTATTATTATAATTATTATATTTAGAAGTTTGAGTTAAACGAAAACTATTAAAGTGAACTTATATCAACTGATAAATAGTTATAGATCGATATTTTTGTCATTTCTATATTTGGTCAACGAGCGTACTTATAACATCACATATAGAAAAATCGCAGCAAAAGTAGAATTAAGTAGTTAAATTAATTAACACTTCAACATTACTTCCTCGCTATACGCTAAGCGGAGTTAACCCAAAAAAAATTGTTATGATTTTACACGCTATTATTACGTTGTCGAGACGATTGTATCTGTTAGCTGCTTAAGTTCGCAAAAAATATGTATACACAATTCAAAGCGGCAGATGTGAACAAATATTGCAATAGCCCATTACATGCGCGGCGTCACTTCCGAGACATGCAACTCGAAATTTAATACGGCGAACGGAATCGGGTTAATTATGTAAGCGGAATTTTATACAAAAACAGTTTTGACTTCTTTAACCATCGATGGCGAGTGTGTCGTCGAACTTATTTTTAAGTACAATCTCGTTCTTAATTTGGTCAACAAGTACATTATGATGGGCTGCGTGTTATTTTCTTTTTCTTTGATATAAGAGATTTTGTAACTTACTGATTTTGTCACGGCTTTACTTACTTTATATTTACTGTAAAACTTTATCATTGTTAACTCTAAATAAATCAACACAATGCCAACTTAAATTTTGTTGGAAAATCGAAATCATAGTATATTTCAAGTTGTATCATCCAATTCGACTTATTTAGCGATTGCGTGGGACGATGGAACGATGCAATACTACTTTTGGGAATCCAAGTAATATTTGGTAATCAAGACAAAAGCTTCAACTCAAATCGAATGAGAATTGTCATTGTCTTTTGTGAATGAACATATATTCTCATTCTAAGTATCTATATCTGACTAAACTGCTTTGAATAAATAAATAAATATTAAAAAAATAACCGTTTGGCCGAGTGGTTAGACACCCTAACTGCGTTCGATTCCCGCACAAATATTTGTGTGCATGAACATGTCTATTCGTTCCGTGTCTGGGTGTAAAAAGTATATATAAGGTGAGATTTTAGTAACCGGCTAAAATGTTTCTAGATGTTATGTATCACCAATAGACCTCATTGCGTAAATAAAAAATATGGGTTACATTTTCATAATAAATTATTTTATCTACAGAATTATTTCATAACGTTTGGTTGCCTTCATAACGCTATAGTAAACGTACGAGCCCGAGGCCTTGAAAGGTAATGGGGCGGCGGGCATGAATGGTGACTAGCGTTATTGGTTTTTTCGGGAAAGGTTTGTGTAGTCATATCTCAATATTTTTCTATAGAACGATACTAAAAGGAAACAAGACGGCTATAGGTTTTCTACCAAAGATCATTATATTTTAAATTTGGCTGGTCATTAAAACCTCAACCTGTATATAGGCATATATTATATTAAAAAAATATTTAAAAAAAATTAAAAAAAGAACATTTAAGTAAGTATACCAGTTGTCTAGTACCCCATAATACAAGCATAATACTTGCTTACTTAAGGACTAGATGGAGCTGTGTGGAATGTCCCAGATATTATTAGTATACATCCGCACCTATATTGCCTAAATGTATAAAGACTTTTGGCATTGTATTCTGTTTGAATAGTACTCTAGGCATCGATGCTCTCTAACTAGCTTTTGAACATGACACTAACCTTTAGATGGATCTGTTCGTCTGTGTGTCTGTCAAAGTCTTATAACTTCTGAATTAAAGAATATGTACGATGATTGTACCTATAATTTAAAAATATTTTTCAGTGGAAGATTCGTACAACTAAAGGTATTAGATATTTATAATTAATATTAAAAATGCAAAAGGGTGTTTGTTGGTCAGTTCTTAAAACGGCATGATTTTTGTACCCTTAAGGAGAATAACATAGACTTTATCTAGAGGAAACTTCTTAAAAGAACTTTCAAAAATTATGTCTTTGTTTTTTTAGTAATGAAATGCTGAAACATTAATTTATTAAATAATATACTCTAAATTAAAATCTAATTGAAAAACTAGAGAAAATAAATACTTCATTTAGAACGGTCAAAGGGTGGGCATGTTATTATAAACAGCGCAACAGAACAAAGGGATCACTTCTTATTTTATGTATTTAAAGATAGCGGGATTAAAATATATAGAATATCGCATTTTTCCGCGGAAAACATCACATTTCCACGCTTAAATAGAATTGGGCAGGGGCGCGGGCGGTGACGCGGTTTCATTCACGTTCCATACATCGGTATACTGAGCAGAGGGAAAATTCCCTATTTCACACAAAGATACCTCGAATACTAGACATAAGAAACATCGGAAAGTTTTGCCATAGGCATTTTTTTCTCCTTTGGAGGGAATGGGAAATTTGTAAACGAGGATAATTCAAAAGCGTAGTCCGCTTGGGCGAAAATCTGGACAACGGGAACAAAAGATCCTACTGGCCAGACGAGTCTAACCAACAGATTTACCATTGGAAGAATTTCGAATCGATGGAGGCAACAACCTGGCCGAGCCAAAGTTTTTAACGCATACCTATTGAAACCATGGAATCAAAAATAAATTTGAACAATTAGATTATTTAGTAGAAATATATTCTAACAAATACACTGGTTTTAGTAATTCCACTCGTACATTGTACACTAGATTTTTAGTTAGATTTAGTTAGAGATCCATCTCTTTTACATATTCGGAATAATAATAATACATGGGACATCCCACACAGAGACCTTTAGTCCCAAAGTTAGCAAGCATTATTGCTTGTGTTGTGGGTTACATAGACAACTGACACTTAAATATTGTTTTTTATAATATATACATATCTAAATATTTTACATCCATACACGGAACAAAATAGCCATGTTCATGCACACAAATATCTGTCTCGGGCGGGAATTGAATCCGAGACCCTTGGCTCCGCATTTAGGATCTCTAATCACTCAGTCGACCGGTCAATCGGAATACATACCTACACTATGGTAATAGCTAATTTATTGATTTTACTGTTCATTAACATCATATATTCTCGAACCTTATATTGGCAGATGTTAAAGCTTATACATAATTTATGTTCATTTCACTTTAATTTATTTACTTTTACTTAACATTGCATCACCTGTTACTCTCAGGTCACTCGCATGGGCGACAGGTGACACTGCCCACGTATTACGCTCGATTTCAGCGTGTTTATCGAACACTAGCGACCGCCCGCAGCTTCGCTTGCGTAGACTACAAATTCCTGTTATAGGTACTATTAATGTTCGAGATGGTTTATACATAGTTTTTGCTGGAACCAATTTTGGTTACACCCATTCAAACTTTCAATCTTCATTCCCCTTCCACCCTTTAAAAAAAACCGATACAATTTTTCATCTCCCGTTTCCCACCCTTAAAAGGTGGAAATCTAAAAACTCTGAAACACGTCATTATTTAAGTTACTCCATTCCCATCCTTAAGTTGAAATTTCTAAAAAAGCTTTTCTTCGTGTTCACGTTATAAAATAAACCTATGTTCCAAATTTAAGCTTCTTAGACTTAGTAGTTTTGGCTGTACGTTGATAGATCAGTGTGGACAAACGACAGACAGATAGACAGACAAACAAACACAAAAAGTAGCTTATGACACTCTTGACAACCTTCTTTCACGTCTGCAAAGTTTCATTAAAATATGTTCAGCCGTATTGGAAATTAGCGCGAATAGATAAAATTGAATTGAATAGACACATAGACGTACAGACAAACAGACGGACAAAAAGTAGCTAATGTCAAATCTCTTGACAACCTTCTTTCCCGTCTGCAAAGTTTCCTTAAAATCTGTTTAGCCGTTTTGGAGATTAGCTCAAACAGACAGGTACACGTACAGATAGACAGATGGAGAAAAAGTAACATTTGTTAGTTTTGATGACATTTTTTTCATACTTGTGATGTTTCATTTAAATCGGTTTAGACAGATGGACATACAAAAAGTTGACTACATCCTTTCCATATGTGTAAAGTTTCATCAAAATCGTTTAAGCCGTTTTGCCCGAAGCCGATTTGCTCGAATAGACAGACAGTTCGTCTTGATATATATATAGCCTATATAACCCTCCGCTAGATTCAGGCTATCAAAGGCAAAAATAATTTTCCAAATCCGACTGGTAGTTTCAGAGATTAACGCATTCAAACAAACAAACAAACAAACAAACAAACAAACTCTTCAGCTTTATAATAAGCATTTCTATTATATAGATTAATAGATTATAAAATAATACTGAAAACCGTATCAAAGTCTATTGCGTGGTTTGGAAGTAAAAAGTTAACGAACAGAGACAGACAGCGAATTTATTTTCTCCCGCTATAGTTTTCATATTTCGATAAAAACT
Source organism: Luffia ferchaultella (assembly GCA_949709985.1). Classification (NCBI taxonomy): domain Eukaryota; kingdom Metazoa; phylum Arthropoda; class Insecta; order Lepidoptera; family Psychidae; genus Luffia; species Luffia ferchaultella. The sequence continues at coordinate 6,264,855 of OX453244.1, forward strand.
GCTAACATATTAATTGAAATTGTGTGGTGTACAGGGCAATTATAATATGCATGAAATGCTTAAGACAACCTTGGGGGGGATAAGGATTAATATTACGTTTAAAAGACATCTTCGCAAATAGTACATTATGTCAGAAAAAATTTGATTGTCATAAAAAAGGTTATAGTAAGTTAACCTTAAAAGATACACAAATGCTGGCGCGGACTTTTAGTTAGAACTTTTAAAGGGGAACAATTCCGTAATACATGGTTTTTGGTTAACATCAACCGTTTACGCAGCGCGCGGGAAAGAAGCTCCCAAAAGGAACAATTTTTCCCGTTTTTGCAACATTTTTCATTGATGCTCCACTCCTATTAATCGTAGCGTGATGTAGTATAGCCTATAGCCTTCCTCGATAAATGGACTATCCAACACAATAACAATTTTTCAATTTGAACCAGTTGTTCCTGAGCTTTGCGCGTTCAAACAAACAAACAAACAAACAAACTCTTCAGCTTTATAATATTAGTATAGATTATACTTTAATCGATTATCTACGAAGTAAATCGATATCAGATATCTAGTGTCTAGCTTAGCAAACAGTCTTGCTTTTTATATAATAAAATGAACAAAGAATTTGACATACACACAAAACAGTATTATGATTACAAAAAAATTATAAAAAATTGGTTAAAACACTAAGTTATGAGGAAGTAGAATTTTTATAAGGTTCGTATGCACACCCAAAAATTCTCCCTTATTGACCTCCTCACAATCTTACACCTTCCCGCACACCTTAGTAAATATGCATAAACACATAGGCACACACCCAAATAAAAAAATACCAATTAGGTAACTTATGTTTTACTTATGGAAAAGTGGAATCTCTTGGTACAGCCATATTTTTTGCTTTAAATGGAGACTTCAAACAGTTTTATCTTATTATTGTTTTTTACGTAACAAACATTTCTAATTTTCTTGTTGTGTATGTTTTTGTTTATATATTTATAACTTAGGAATCACTGAACCCATTTTGGTGAAATTTCACATTTATTTAAGTGATAACATGATTCAATATTTTTAGTATATACAATTACGCTGTTAGTTTTAGGGACAGAGTAATAAGGAGGTACATAATACAGAATTTCATAGAAAAAAAATCATAAATAACACGCGGGCGAAGTCGCAAAAAAGCTGTCTAAACAATATTCAGCTAGTTTCTTGCCATTTAAAGAAAGCTACTGTACCCACCTATATGTGTACTTGAAAGTTATTTTAAAGAAACGAAGATTTTGTATTATCTCTCATACAAAATTATACAGAAAGTGATTTTAATCGGCCTTGACGTATATTTGACACGGTAATGTAGTTAAGTAAAATAAAAGTAATCACGAAAATAACATATTATAATGATCGCTGCATTTTCAAAATATGAGTTGGTTCTTGTATAGAAATTGCATATTTTTTTAAATAAATATTTTGCCTTAGTTTCGCCAGTGATATAGATTTATGTGAACACAGTCGTGTTTCTCAATGAAATACATTGAACAATTTGTATTTATATTTTTGCGCTATTGTGCTGATTCTACACTATGTTCGAAGAAAAAAAATCAAAAGTAATTTTTTTTATTCTGTTAAAAACTATATTTTCCATTAATGCTCCATCTAAAATTATACCTGTATATTAATAAATTTCCTTTTTTAATAAGTTTTTAATCACTTCATAAACAACACTGAAGCTCAAATTTTATTTTAAAATACCTATTAAATGACACTTTTTTGGTAGAAGGCACAAAAGAATTGGTGAATGCTGCTTTGTATAAAATGTTCTGAAATCTGAATGGGTCAAAAATCATAGAAAATTTACTTTCATAGTCAACAGTATTTGTTGTAGATAATTGTCAACTTTGTAAATGAATTTTCTTCCCAATAAATATTTTACGTAATTTGCTCTCGCGATCATCTTTTGTTGCTCTTTTTAAAAATAACTGACTCGGAATAAAGCGTAGCATTAATGAGTACAATATTGTGCATTTTATCAAAAGTTCATCTGAATTCATAAACCGTTATGGCCGATTTGAGGTCTTTATTGTACCTGTTTATTTCTTTTTTTGGCCGCACAAATGAAAGGAATGTGCAAATACACCCACCGGCCAAGAATGGTTGCGTAAACGATGAATATCGTATACAACAAGATAGATGGACTTAATAACAGTTTAATGTAACGTTGTGCGGTAAATTTTTTCATTGACTCTTCACTATATTGCAGTAATAGTTGAACCTTTTATATTAACATCTTTCTTAATTAGGCATAATTTTATTTTTTGACATTACAATAATACAGATGCGACTTAAGAAGGCGCTGCCAATACAACGCGGTACGTTTTGAATTATAGTGTCATTTCAGTTAGAACTCGGTTTATACAGGACGAGATTTTAATAACTGGCCAAATTTTTTCTAGGTGTTCGGTATCACCAATATACTCATTGCGTAAATAAAAAATATGGGTTACATTTTCATAATAAATTATTTTATCTACAGTGTTATTTTATAACGTTTGGTTGCCTTCTTAACGCAATAGCAAACGTACGCGCCTGAGGCCTTGAAACGGAATGGAGCGGCGGGCATGAATGGTGACTAGAGTTATTGGTTTTTTTCGGGAAAGGTTTGTGTAGTCATATCTCAATATTTTTCTATAAAACAATACTAAAAGGAAACAAGACGGCTATCGGTTTTTACCGAAGATCATTATACTAAAATTTGGCTCCTCATTAAAACCTCATCCCGTATAGAGCCAAAACTTCGAAACGTCTAAAACCATCCTATAAAAATTTCGAAAATATCTATAAGTATTACAAAAATTTTTGATAACCAGTATGTTTATTTATAGAAATTTAGAAGTTTTGGCTTTATACAAACCTAGTTCTAACTCAAATTAAACTATAATTAAAAACATACCAAAATTAAAATGTGTTTGTACGCGTGTTTACGCACACAGCGTCTTCTTAAGTACCTACCGGTGCAGTGCGGTGGTATCCGATTAAAATTTTGAAGTGCGTGTCGTCTGCTTCATCTCTCTCCCTTCGAAACGAGCGACGCTGTTTTTACTGGAGGTAAATAAGTTATGCAGGATCATGTCCTTGTATTCGCATAGTTTCAATTTCATCTGACACCCATAACACCTAGAAAGCTGTTTCGATTCTTAGCTGATTTTGAGGTTAATTGCTTAGTATTACACATAACAATTAAACTTCTTGTTCGTTTTGAATTCGGAGCGAGTGGCTTCACAGTAAGAAAAAATATTTGCTTTTGGTAGATCGCCGTTTTTGGCACCTACCGAACATGCCATCAAATTATTCCGTACCACGAATCGTGAAAAATATGAAACTTGTCGGTTGTCGCTTAGCACACACACGGGAATACGTTCGGAGATAAATCGCGCTTACAATTTTCACTTACACTCGAGCCTCGCATTGCCGATGTCTGTAATTTCTTGATTTCCTGATACCTCAATTTATAATCTACATTAGTTGGAGGTGGCTATTTTACTTTCGAAACACATTTTTTTACTTTTATTGGATGTTCAACAGTAAAATTTTTAAACAACTGCCGCTTCAAAATTTGTTACTCAAAAGTAATGTATTGATACACCAACATATAGGCATTATTATCTTTTCAGTCATGTTTTATTTGGGTCCGTAGAATTTGTAGTTTCAGAGATAGCAACAATTATTCAAGTGACAGTCAAGAAATTTTCTAGAAAATAACTCACTCAACTTTGATGTCACAGCATTGACGTATCACTGCGAGTGAAATTTTTCCTACGGTAATTGGGCAACCTTGCTTGTTTGATCGACATAAGTACCACGTCTAAATACGTGATACGTAAAGAGATGTTGTAATAAAAAACCCTAATTTCATAATTCGTAAACGGCAATATCCCGCCAGCAATTTCTCGTAACTTGTCGAGAATAGCGAAATGTTTTGTTATATGTCAGATTATGTTTTAGATAAAAATACTTGTGGGAAGATTCGACCATACATAGTACGTAATAGCATGTCTTTAAATCCTACGTGACACTATAAAATATATCTAACAAATAATTTTTAGGTAACTCTTACTTCACAACCATATTTTGTTTCAGACTATCGATGACGTAAGAATTGTATAGACGGCGAGTACACTTATACCAAATATAGAGCTTATAAAAGTGCTTGGGTTCGCTGGAAGCGCATTAGCGCTTATTGTCATCTTTTTAGGATTCCGTACCCAAAAGGTACCAACGAGAACCCTAGCGATTACTAAAGCTTCGCTGTCCGTTCGTTCGTCCGTTTGTCACAGGGTTGTATTGTCTGAACCGTAATCGGTAGACATTTGAAATTTTCGCAGTATATGTATTATTTGTATAAATATAGTATATGACGACCGCTTAGCCTAGTGGGTAGCGACCCTGCCTACGAAGCTGGAGGTCCCGGATTCGAATCCCAGGTCGGGTCAGTATTTATATAATGAATATCGATACTGGTACCGGGTCTTGGTTGTTATATGTATGTGGTGTCTTCGCTTGGTACCCAAAACCTAAACTAAGGCTTAGTTTGGGGCCTAGACGTTGTTGTCATGTGTACGTTATTATTATTATTATATTATTATTACAATGGCAGCTATAACAACAAATAATAAAAAAAAATAAAGTTAAAAATTAAAAGGGGTCCCCATAAAACACACGTGTTTTTTAGCGTTTTTAGTGATTGATAAATTGTGAGATCATTGCTCACACTCGAAATTTTCATGAAGTGTGTACTACTAGGTAAGTAGGTAGTAATAACAACAAATAAAAAAAAAAAACAAAGTTAAAAATTAAAGAAGGTCACCATACAAGACAGGGTTTTTTATATTGTACGGTGGTACGGAACCGTTCATGTGCAAGTTCGACTCGCATTTGGCCAGTATTTTATGTACGTTCACTTATTAAACGCTAAAGCGAAACGACAGATTCAATTGATTCTTTCACAGCAGGAACGATAAAAAATCAAGTTTATTTAAATGAGCCGTTTTTATTGTAATATAATTTATTTATTGTCGTTTTATTAAAACCGTTCACACAAAATGATTTCACAATGCAATATTTGGCATATATCGAGACGTTCAAACAAAACTACTTTATGCACAAGGTCACAAGCTTTTTTACATTAGCGAATCAATATATTATAATGTATGTATTTGAGGCTTTAACATATGAAGCTATTTAAAAAAAATGTCAATCATACTTCAAAACACCGTTTTTTTAGTGACACTCCACCCGATTGCGTCCACAGAAAAATATACAATATTTGTTCATACTTATGCCACATTTTTTTCGTATTTAAGAATGTATTAACTGAAACTAAATATATCTAGACATGCTACAAACATCATATTAATACGATTTTGATAGGCATTTTCTTCTGACGGCTGCCTTGGCCTCGTACACACTTGTATCTAGAAGTGCATCCACTGTAACCTCCCAACTAGTAAAATAGTCATGGAAATCGGAGCTTCAAATTCTCTAAGTCTTGTACAAATTACATAAGCGCTTTAATTGTTGTTATAATGCTTGTATACGCACTGTAATATATCATTGTAGGAATGCATATTACAAAATAGTTACAAGACATATTCGGGATTAAAGATCTTGGATTTTGTGCCCAAATTGAGACTTGTTAAGACACTACAAAACTAATATAAGACTAAATAAATGCGCATTGGTGATTTTTATAATATCACTTTTTGCTAGTTGGGTTATACTAATCTGTCCCCCTCAACGAAAACATTTCATACTCTTTAATGCCTGTATTCATGTTTCAAATGGTTAACTCTAAAATTGTGGAAACTATAAAAAAACTGTTGGACATGTTCAAGTATAATATAGAACCAAGTTCGACTTTAAAATCCCTAATAAATGAGGTTTCAAAAAATCTCTTTTTTATGCATACGTCGAAATTAAATTACATATGCCTATAATCACCGAATTTTGAATGTAGCAGACTAGAAAGCGCACGTTTGCTATAAAATCAACTGCTCAAAGCCGACAAATTTAGTCAACTAATTTATTTAAAAGAATTTTTATCGACATCTTTCTTTCACTCAATAGTATGTAACTAGTTGCGACGGGTAATACACAAAGCCAAACACTTCATTCTTTGGCTCAAATATGATAACTTTGTTCTCGAACTATAAACGGTCAGCATTACACCTCTATTAAACTGATTCGAAACTCGGTGGCCTATAACGCAATATATTATTCATAACTATAAATCAACAAACAAGTAAGTAATATACATATATAACGCCTCATTCGTTTCGTTGCACGCAATCTCATCAATTTGCGCATATTCTTGAGTAGGAATGACATAATCCCATTATGCGCTCTGAAAATTATATCTAGTAATTTCCTGATATCGGTTACTAATTTTCTATTTATTGTTGTAATATAAAGATTGGTTGGTACTGTTACGGTTTTTTAGGTTTCAAGTTGAAAGAAACATGTCGTGTGATAGGTATATTTCGTTAAACGAGTGAATCCATCGACAGATTTGACTAGTTCAAATGTATAAGAATATGTAGAAGACATCTAATGCAATAATAACCGGGATAATAATAATAATACCTGTGACATCCCACACAGCGCCATCTAGTCCCAAACTAAGCAAAGCTTGTATTATGGATATCAACAACTGATATAGATAAGTACTTAAATATTCTCTATAATATATACATTCATAGATATTTCACACACAGACACGGAACAAATGGACATGTTCATGCAACAAATATTTGTCCTAGGCGGGAATCGAACCCGTGAATCGAATCCTTGGCTCCGCAATCAAGGTCTCTAAACACTCGGCCCACAGATCAGTCGATATAATAAATAAACGTATGTAAACGAATTTAAGGGCTTGCGTGCTACGCCTACACGGAATTTCTATATCTATTTTGATGCCTGTAGTGATAGTTATGTATCTAGAGTATTAGCACAATTTTGTGATGAAATCTTCACAGCATCTTCGATTTCACAACTAAATAAAAAGCATTAATTTTAATTTATGTACATATTTGTAAAGCGGAAAGAAATACATGGAATCATTTAATTGAATTACGAAGCGAACGTTTATAGGTTTTCTTTTCTATAGTGGAAATAATTTATCTATCGAACGTTAACAAGTCGCAATGGGAACGACCGTAAAAGTGGAACAATAACAATTTTCTACTCTCGCGCGGAATGGCACGCGAACGTTTTGCTGCAAAAAAATGCAATCTGCAATCGCAACTTATCTACGATTGCATCGACCGCTAAGCCATCTGCCTTAGGCGATAACACCACCATTAATTTCACTTGCCACTTGTTGCTAAACTTTTATCATTTGAAAGGATTTTTGTGATAAATTTGGGACCCGACATCTTGTACCTTCGTTTTTTATCGATTACTCAATAACAAAAAGAGTTAAGATTATGAGTTGCATTTTTCAGAGTTCGTTGTCTATCTAAATAGAGTTTCGGCGTTAAAAATATAGTTTAAATTATCACCTAACTGCTCGGTTGTAATTCACACCCACAGAGACGATTAGTGCGTAGTTAATACCGCGTAGCGGAGCGGGACTATAAGGACCTGTGTAATGGTAACCACACGCGAAAACATATAAAAGTTGGCCAGTTTTTTTTCTTGTTGTTGTATCAGGTACATAGAGTAAATAAAATTGACAGCAGAACAAACTAGTGATCACAAGTAACTTTTAAGACAATAGATAAATGAAACGCAGCGTGTGGTTTAGGTGTAGTGTGTACCTATTCTCCCAAGTGGATGAGTTTCGGACGTGAAGGAGATCGCGTGGGTGTCGGCGAACGGTTGTCGACAGTTGTTTCGTCTGCGAACCGGCTACAAATATATAGGTAAACTATGGCACGATAGGACACAACAATCGAATCGCTATCTCTACGTTATTGACGCTGTAGTCAATTTCGTTACTCTAAATCCAAGACCTTTAAAAGTTGACCAGTTTGACCGCTCACTATGTGACTTTATTATCAAATCTTGTATATGATAATAGTGGTAGTTATGTCTGTTGTACACTGTTTCTTTTCTATATAAAGAGAATACTAGTAGTTATGACCCATGTGATGATTTTGTCACATCGGTAAAACTGAGGTCCCGAGTCTGAACCTTTCCGAAATTGGGTTCAAGATGGGCTCAAGTCGTAAAGTATTTAATTTGACATAAATTAATTTGACGGCTGCGAGGTGACGGTGCGCGAGGATTTCCCGGGGGTGAAGAGCAACACACGGGAACTTTGTCCACTGAAACTCCGAGTAAAACTCGCTATCTTTATCTTTCACCAACTTCCTATAGTATGAGTGGTCAGACGGTAAACGCAAAAGAGGGCTACTAGTCAATTCATGTTATTGAATTGTATTTCAATTCCTTTCAATGGCTTTCCTTTATTAAACCCATTCCAGTGTTTATTTCAATAAATTTTATTGATTATAAAAAAATGTGATGCGTTTAGATTGATCTTCGAATATCTTATCCAATGACTAATTACCTACCTACTAAAAAATTGTTATACGAATGTACAAAGGACAGTTAAATATTAACAATGTTCTATATTTTAGAGAAAAAATAATTAAATCAGTGCCCCATCATAATTATCTTGTTATTTTAAGTTATGGCAATTAGTGAGCCGTGTACTTAGAACATAAAGCTGCGGCAATAACAGCTTTGAGCAATTGCTCATTCTCGTAATGAGAACAGTGCACGTGTCATTTTTCCTACTCTGGTAAGTGATGTAACTCATTAGATTTGACCATTAATTATTTTAATCGTCGTTTAGTTGCGTAACAGGCTTTCGCTCATGGGCGATAAAAAAAAAATGTAGTTACGACTGTCGTTGTCTTGTGAACGAGCCTTTTGTTGTGGGCGGTAATAAATGTACCGAACTTTCCTACGATTAATTGTATCGTGTGCGATTCTTTGTGGGTTACGAAATTGACTGTTCGAAGCTTTGTGCTGTTCATACGATCGAGATTATCTGGCGATTGCCGATTGTCGGGCCGTTGCAACTACGACGACCGTCGTGTGGTACGGTCGCACGCCATGCGCCGGCCGCCCGCCGTACCGCAGCGGAAGCACGAAGTCTATCAGCCGTTTGACTTAAGGCGCTTATAGACCGGTCGATAGAGACTGATTTGTCGCAACATTTTATTAATTATTTATCTTTTAAATTGTTATCTCTATATTAACAAAATTCGAATGTCTGTCGATCTGTCTGTCTGTTCCAGTTAATCTCCATAACGGCTGAATGGATTTCAATGAAACTTTGCAGACGTGCAGAGGACGTTATCGGGGATGACATAGTTTACTTTTTGTCTGTCTGTTTGTCCGTTTGTCTGTCTGTTCAAAATCTCCAAAACGGCTAAGCCGATTTCAATGAAACTTTGCGAACGTGCAGAGGGCATTATTGGGGGTGACATAGGTTAGTTTTTGTCTGCCTGTCTGTCTGTCTGTTCGAGCTAATCTCCGAGACGGCTGAACCGATTTCAGTGAAACTTCACAGATGTAATTACAAGATTGCCAGAAGTGACATAGAATATTTTTTGTTTGTCTGTCTGTTCAAGCTAATCTCAGAAACGGCTGAACCGATTTCAGTGAAACTTCATAGATGTAATTAAAAGATTGTCAGAAGTGACATACAATATTTTTTGTTTGTCTGTCTGTCCGTCAGTCCGTTTGTTTGAACTGATTTCCGAAAGGAATAAACTGATTTTAATGAAACTTCACAGATGTGATTAAAAGATTATCAGGAGTGAAATACGCTACTTTTTGTTTGTCTGTCTGTCTGTTTACCTGTATGTTCGAGCTATACTTTTAACTGTGCAGACATTAAAAATAGGTTATCAGAAGTGATATATTAGGTAACTTTTTGTCTGTGTGTATGTCTGTCTATTTGTTTGGGCTAATCGCCGAAACAGTTGGTCCGATTTTATTTAAATTTTGCAAATATAAAGAGGGCGTTGTCAGTAAGAAAATTATATAATAATAAAAATAATAATAATAATAATAATAATAATAATAAAAATAATAATAATAATAATACATGGGACTTCCCACACAGCGTCATCTAGTCCCAAAGTAAGCAAGTATTATGCTTGTGTTATGAGTTACTAGACAACTGATATACATACTTAAATATTCTTTATAATATATACATATATAAATATTTTTGCGAAGACGCGACACACATATAACAACCAAGACCCGGTGCCAGTATTCATCATATTAATACTGACCCGACCTGGGATTCGAACCCGGAACCTCCAGCTTCGTAGGCAGGGTCGCTACCCACTAGGCTAAGCGGTCGTCGTCATATTATTTTACACTTCATAATGGACAACAGTTTATAGCAAAATAACATTAATTCCACTTTTATAAAATTCATACGTCATTATAACTCATTTTAGTTTATTACACTTATGATGTTTGAAAATAGGAACAAAAATATTTTTAAATACTGCTTTTTGTATGTCAGCATCGCAAGCCTACTCATACATAGTGTATGTGGTTGGCTATAATGCAGAAGAACTTCTTCGTTGGCTTGAAAGAACTCGAAATCCCAACAGATGTATACATACAATATATTTGATTTAACATAATATAAGTAGGCTGTAAAGATTACTAGATACGTATTTCATTATCTGGAGGCTAACAAATATTAATAACAACCTACAAAAATTTAAATACGTATGGAATGTAACGTATACAAAAAATTACAGTGAAAAAATTCGCTAAACAGTGTAAGTTTGCTTATAAACATCCTGCATGAAGTCACCTTTAAAACGAACTGAGGACAGTGTGAAACTTGTTCTGTGTGACGTTCTATGTGTTCATTACCAATATTTTTCGTTTAAGCATATTCAAATAAGTTCAACAAAGAATTAAAAAATTAATACATAACATCATGTTCAATCATCACAATCATCGTCATCACCTTTGCGTAAATATTTAATAAGAATTAATGAGTCAACCTTGAAAGTTAGAGAATTTTAAATTCACTTCATTATGTCCGATGAAAAAAAATACGCATTGTACTAGTATTAAAGAGAAAAAAAAACAATATTTTCAGAAAGCTTTCATGTTAGTCTTATTTTGCAAAGTTTAAAAAATACCGCATGGAAAACACCAATTTCCGAATAGGTTATAATTAATTATAAGTTTATATTTAATTACTTATGACCGTATGATAATTTATAAAACTACTTGGAACAATAATGTTAAACAGATTCTACAAAATATCGCCTTTGCGCAAGAAAATGCAGTTTTAAATAGTTGAAAGAACATATTTTCTTTGCGCCGACCATAAAAATCTACAGATTTTGCACTACTCGCAACCATTGGAGGATATGAAAAATGAGGATCAAAAATAAAAACTTATAACACGTTTTTGTCAAACTATTTTATTAAATATATCGAAAAATGTTACGGACGAATTTTCGAAAATTGGATTTCATACAATACCCCGCGAAGTCTTGCATCTTTTGACACTAGGGTATTTCATTTACTTTTATAACTTTTTGAAATATAACCGAATCACACTCTCTGGAGTAACTAATCTGGTAATCATTCAATGAAAAGGGCACCTGCCTAGCGCACAGTTTTCAACCGATTCCGAAATTTCGTTCTTCAAGTGGTAAACAATCTATCTACCTCGGAGTTTTCTTTCATTTAATCCATATTGGCTTTCGTTTTTAAAATACTCAAGTTCTTGTACGAAAAATCGGGAAATTTTTCCTTTTTTTACCATTTTCATTTTCTGAAAAAAGTTATGAACCAATTTTAGAAATTTTGATATCATACAATGCCCCATAAGCCTCTGCATCTTTTGACACCACTGACTTTCGTCTACCATCATAAATTTCGGAAATATAGCGGAATTACACACTTCTAAGAAAACGATCTGATAAGCATTTTCAATGTTAAAATCTTTTTGATTACTGATCTTAAATTAAATGAAACTGTATTACGGCTAAATAAGCTGAATTCACATGACACATTTGGTGACGCAGTTTCATAGGCGCCTGATAAAATTCTTATCGCAAAAAGCTTCACTCTCTTATCCCAAATCAGACAGATCGTGGACAGAATACAATTAACAGGCGTTTATATATGCTTATTCTACAAACCACATTTTTTAAATGGAAATCTACAAACTTTTACTTTAAAATTATTGACTATTAATACCAACAGAAATGTTGATGGAATCTTATTCCTCATTATCGAAATAGCCTAATAGATAGCACTTGATTTCAATTCATTACGCTTGTAGTGTTTGCATAATCATGTATGTAGTAACAAACAAACAAACAAATAAAATAAAAAGTTAACGCAATGAGAAATTGTACGAACAAAATGATCATTAATATTCATTCACAATAAGTAATGAATGCATCTACTGGTTGTCTAAATATATTTTATTACGTATCTAAGATATCTAACTAAAACAAAATAACATATTTGCATAATGGCAACATTGTTAATTTCCGGTTTGAATAATATAGTAACTTCCTTGAAATTTAATTATTTATGAACATTATTTCTCTTAAAGTTTTTTACAGTTGATATTTTATAATTATGAATAAAACGGATGGAAAAATGGAATGGAAGAGAAAAATGGAAAATCGCAAGAAACATTTCGTATTAGGTATACCAAATAATTCGTAAATTTATACCTATAATAAACGACGCCGGCTATGTACACGTCATATTATTCGAAAATCATTTTCACAATTTTTGTTTGACTGTCTGTCTGTGCACGCATCACGTAAAAACAGCTTCATGGATTTTCATGTAATTTTAAGTGGAGATAATTTAGTATCTGGGTCAACACTTTTTACTGCGGGTGAAATATCTCATTAGTACAAAATACAAAAACTGGTTGCAACAAAAAACAAAAACCAACTCGAAAGATGGTAGTACGTTTATAACAGAAACGTGTATTATACGCAGACGAATTCGCGAGCAGTCGTTAGTATTTTAAGTCGATATGAACTTATTAGAGAAGTACAACATAAGGCGTACGTTTTATAATTACATTGTATCACATTATTTGCTATATAGTATTTTGCGGAAAACCTAAAATTAGCCCATAAAATACAAATGCGATGATTTGCCATGACTCGTGCATTACTCATTCAGGCCCGAGACATAAACCTCGGGCCTTGTAATAGGCAAGTGAACGAAATTCGCGTTTTACTTGCTGTAAAATACCTAAACATATTTAAAAACAAGTTTGTTAGGTATTATTAGAGGAAGCGATTTCATAATTTTTTTACTGTTGATTATTGTGAAAAATATTTACAGTACAGAATTCGAACATGCTATACGAAGTTATGTGGTCCATATGCGTGTCTCATAACGTAGGGTCGAAAAAATTAAAAGAAAGAACGAGCGACCAGCGAGCTTTGAATTAGTTCAATAGAGGAGTAATTCTGGCCGTTTAGTCCAAGAACCAAAGATATTACATGTGAGCCACAGAATCAGGAAGGGAGATGGCCGGGACGCGCGCGTATGGTCCACGCCATTGGTTACCTAGATAAACTTCGCCTCCCACGTATTATCCGTCACAACTGCATGTCCCATGTATTACTATTGAATGAAAGTCGATAAAAATATTTCAAAGAAAATAAAATTAACAAAATTTGTTGACTTTGATTCATTAAACTTAGCAAGCGTGTACCTTCTAGTCTGCTACTTTCAAAGTTCGGTGATCACGACCATTTCCGGCAAAGATATCGCTCAATCCTAACCCCTCTCGGTTGCACCTCTATTATTCTTTGCTTAGAATAAAACTTTTTGTGTATAAAATTCAAAGTTGCGTATCAATTTTCTTTCTTTGAAGCCTGTCATAATGAAAGATAAGCACAAAATATATTTTTAGTAAACTAGGCGTAAATTAACATTTTTGAAATGGACAGTAGGAATTTCGATTTTCCATTTTGTATGTCGCCGCTCCGAGAATGGCCAGAGAAGGGTCGAGCAGCGTCTCATTGTCGCTGTCGCCATATATTCGCGTCGATACTTACTATTGAGCGCATGCGTGTCACCGTCTCGCACAGCGCATGTCCGCACGCCGCATAGCATTGGATGACCGCGACGGACGAGCAGCAGTTGGCAGTCATTCCAACAATGTCGCATAACTGATTGTCCGATTGTGACATTGGACATTAACAGACTTCAATCGGCCAGTAGGGAGGCCAGTTATTTCTGTACTGTGGAGGCGATAACGCGTCGCCGTGCCCAGTGGCTCGGCGACGCGATCTATTCATTCACGGATCCGACAACCCTCTACAACCCCTAGCGTGAAATTTCAAAATTAGTGTTATGATCGAATGTGTGTTTGTCAAGTCGTACCTGTGCTAGTGCCATGGATATAGCGAGGGATAAAACTCCAAGAATGGAGGATTTTGAGGATGAAGTGACGTCACGGAGGTGCATGCTGGACGGTGAGTGGTTAATGTAAACACAGAACATATGTCTTAGAAAAATTTAACGGTTATAGGTTTCCAATTATTAATTTTCACATTTTCCTTATTTAAATATTTACCTACAACCTCTGTGTAAATGAGTTAATAACAAGAGTTATACAAAATATTCAGTAGAAAACTATTGTTTCGGTTACCTGTTTAAGTACAAAAACCTGACCCGCTCTAATTCGTCGTCGGGAAAAATAATTCCTTAGTCCCTTAATCGTGGACCCACATAAGCCATTGTTGGTGGCGAATCATCGCGAAGGCTGCGTCTGGATGTATATTGATTTTCCACTCAGACATTACATTTTATTACATATTCAATGTTTCGCCGACATTGACTAGTATTAGATCATCAATTAACGTCACGTATATCGATTGAAGGTCATTGATTAGTTTATTCAACAGCATATTTTTTTCAGCCATCACTTGTTTATTCATTAATGGTATTTACAAACATAAATTGCCTTTATACTGTAATTCAAAATAATTGTTTTTATTGATCGATTGTAAAACCAATGAATTTAGAAAACGCTTGAAATGTCACATCGACACAATTAATGGAAACGAATGTGGCGGTTTCCATAAGCTATATTTGCATATGTTAATTATAATATCCTTGGTTTTGCATGTACATATTGCTCAATGAGATATTGTTTTGTCATAAGTTAATGGAGAGGTACAATTGTCAAACCTAAACGGAACAACGTGATGGAGACAATAAATATTATAAAGATGCACTAGATATACTATTGAATAGGTGTTGTATTTAAAAGCCCGTCGAAAATCGCGAGGCCATTAAAGTGCGGAGCTCCGTACGAATTGTCCCTCCTTAGGTCCGGTCGCACCTGGAACTAGAATCACCCTATTTATTATAAACTAGCGGCCGCCCTCGGCTTCGCCCGCGTGAATTACATATTGATAGGGTAAGGAGAAGATTCATTTCCTTTTTTTTTCCGGCCTACTCATGTTATTTCAAAACTAAAGTGAGAATCCTGCTTAACTGTAACGAAGCTTCTATTTTACAATCGCACACAGACACTTCTATTTTATTTAAATGTATAGAATAGATGAGTATTTCTCTTTCTGTCTATGAAAGTATTATTTAAATCAATTCAGTCGTTTCGGAGATAAGTCCTGATAAACAGATAAATAGACACAAATTAAAAAAAAAATCATGGTAGTTTTGTAAAGTACAAATAAACACATGAGCATGTGAACCCCCGCGACTTTGTGTGGATTTTAAGTTTGCTCAGGAAGCTTCAATATTTCCGTAACAGAAAGTAGCCTATTATATTAAAAGTCCTCTATCTGCCAGTAATAATCTTGTCTAAATTAGTTCAGCCGTTTCGGAAATTAGCTCAAACAAACAAACAAACAAACCGACAACAAAAAATTGGAAATTCACGCGTGTTTAGGTTTGGGTTACGTGGAAATGAGCATAAGAAAAAGTCTTTACTTCGAAATCACAGATAGATAATTTTATTTTATTTGTAATATGGTTTGCTGTATCAAACAAACAAACAAAGTATGTTGTCAAACAAAGTATCGCAGCAGAAAAACCATATAAAGTTTTAACTCATAAAAATAGATACTAAATAACAACAAAGGTGCAATGCGCTCTTTTCACATGGAAGGTTTCGTCCATGCAGTGTTTTCCAAACACTGCATGGACGAAACACAAATTGCCAACATTAAACCAGTGACATAAAAAAATTACTGTTTTCGGTGGTGGTTACCTAAGAAAATATTTTTCCAGCATTACATATCTTAATAAAAACAATTTTAGGGCATCTGATCTATTTTGGAAAAATGCTTTAAATTAGTTTTCTTTTTACTGCTCCGATACTAAAATTACAGCGTGGTCATACGCACCATGTATATGTTGAATCATGATTCTGTACAAACTTGAATTTCATAAAAATCACCCAGTCGTTTGTGAATTATACAACAGAATAAGCGCAATACACAAAAATAGCAACAAACGGACACAAAAAAAAATTAATATCCAATGATATCGTCCATCTAATAACATTACCTACTAAGTTACAATTTTAGTTAATAGTAAGTACCAAACCACGGGGTCTTAGTCGCACGGACGGAAAGAGGCCTGATGGTTTGACCCTGGTGCCTTGGGAAAAAGGGAGGTGCTTATTATGGGACGCAACTTGCGTCAGCACTTTCGCTCTTTCCCACCTCAACTCAACAATGCGTGTGGCAGGGGCGGCCGCTGAGTCCGCGGCCCGTCTGAAACACCATAAATACTCAAACTTAGAAGTATCCTATATCTTTGTTCCTTTTGCTGTGGAGACCACGGGCTGTTGGAGCCTCGAGGCGAGAAATTTAATTAAGAGCATCGGTCGCCGGCTTAAGGAGAGGGGGTGTGACTCTCGCTCGGGGTCGTTTCTGATGCAGAGGCTCGCCATAGCGATCCAGCGCGGTAATGCCGCGAGCGTTATGGGTACCTTTGCATCAGGTTCGCCAGGCTTTGGTTATTTTTAGCTTATATTATTGTATATATAGACCTTATTAAATAGAATAAAAACTGAATTAGTTAATAAAATGTAATAATAATAAAATGTTTTTATCCACGAAATAGTTTAAAAAAAGTTTAACCTATCGTAACCGCGCTAATGCGTCATCTGCGTTGCACTTTTTACCATCTGGCATTCACTCAATCCCCCTCGGTCATGTTTTTGTTGTAGGGTTTTAAAATCGATATATTTACAGACCGGTTATCACATTTCATCAGTCTTTTATGTTGTTGTTAAAATAATAAAAGTTTTGATCAATTATTATTATAAAAACGTTTACGAAGTAGTTATTGGACAAAGTGTTAATCGTTACATTACTATGTTACATAAGTGACAAATTAGCGTGGCGAGATAATATGAAGTTACATGTTACAGTAAAAGGTGTACGAAGGTACAAAAATTTACGTAATCTATTGAACGCAGTTTTTGCCATAGACGAAAGTTTGAATAAAATCAGGATTTTTATCGAACGTAGTCAATCGTTTAACTGATAACAGATACTGCGTAAGTAAAATAATAAATAATATTGTTTAGTATTAGAATTTTTTTATGAGGTACCTCACGAAGATAAGTTCAATCATCCTAGGTAATATTTAAATATGAATAAATAAATATTTCATCATAATAATAATAATAACACACACAATCACAACAACGTCTAGGTCCCAAACCAAGCATTAGCTTGTATTTTGGGTACCAAGCGAAGACACCACATACATATAACAACCAAGACCCGGTGCCAGTATTAATATTCATCATGATTCGAACCCGGGACCTCCAGCTTCGCAAGCAGGGTCGCTGCCCACTAGGCTAAGCGGTCGTCGATCATTATCATCATCAGCCCATTTTTACCCCACTGCAGAGATTTAGGCCTCCCCCAGGGTGAGGAGGGAGGCTTGGAGCTTAAGTCCACCACGCTGCTCCACTGCGGGTTGGGAACTGTAACGACCGCCATCTATTGACAGCGTCCGGGACCAACTGCTTAGCGTGCCCTCCGAAGCACGGTAATAAGGGAAGTCCATGGCTACTCGGTAAGCCGGTATTGGCAAGGGGCCGCTCCAATTCCTTGTCATCAGATATGTTGAAGCCCATTAAGTAATCATATATGGTAAATATTGTCAAATAAATATTTATACGATTCAAAATGAAAAAAGAAACACAAACACACGAAACACTGTACAATAACATGTTTACAAGCATTAGACAACACTTATGATTACATAAGACAGTTCAAACCGACATGACAGTCCGAGTAAAAAACCGGCCAAGTGCGATTCGGGTTCGCGCTGAGATTTCTATGACGTAGAAATAGCTACACACTGTCAGATGACATGAAAATGCATGCCAATTTAAATCTTCACTTCATCAGCCTTTTCTTCACTCCATTCTTCACCCCACAGCAGAGGCTTAGGGCTCCCCCGAGGTGAGGGGAGCTTGGAGCCAATTTAATATACTAAAACATATTTTCTTATGCGATATAACTACAAATTCATGATTTTAGGTTTACGGGTTTTGAATTACTTGCGAGTGGCATGAATGGACGTATTTTTTGATTACGCTAACTTATAAGCAGTGTATATAATCTGTGGCAGTGGCGCCTCTGCGGGTGCATGAGGCAAGTGAGGTTGAGCCTCACTTAAATTAACGGATACAACAAGCTGATAAACAAATGCTTCGGATTAAATTTTAAGCAAAAGCATTTTTTTATAAATAACTATCCTCTTACGTATATACACGTATCAACCTAAAGTATTAGAATAATCGGTACACCCAGATTCACTTAGTATTATCAAGTTATTTCTACGCCATTTAAAGATTTTTTTAAACAGCTTTATACACATAACTGCGTCTTACTTAGCTTAAGTTACGTATAACGATGACCTAAATCTGGACACCAAGTTATCACGTTACCGATACATTACGCCTCAGATTACGTGGCCTGAAGCTAATAACATTACTTAAGTTATTTTAATTATAATGAAAACTAGGACAAGCCCAACGCCCCGGCCTTGTGCCAATTTAGGATGCTCTCCGATTGTTTTGTTATGGTTGCGATTTATACGATGCAGAAAAATCTATTATTGAACATAAATTCACATAGAAATCGTGTTGAAATTATCTTCATAACAAATTAGTTGGATAGTCGTCCTGTAAAGGTGAAATGCCGTAATGTTGCGTTTATAATGTTTCACTTTTATAAATTACTTTAAAATGACTTGTTTGAAATTAATGATACTGTTACACAACCCTTACTATATAACCAAAAGTTTAAAAATAAGCCCTAATTATAATACAATTTTGGTTAGTTGGGTACAGTTCCCAAGTGAATTTCAAGGTTTTGTTTCCCCGCCCTATATTTTTGTGTGTGATTTTTCGAGAATGTAATTGGAACCAGGAATCTTGGTAACATGGTTAATTAAGCTTGGCTCTGCGTGATATCCTAAAAATCACTTAGATATATACTTATTATTCTTTTTAACGTGTCAGTTATCAATTGAAAAGTCTATTTTTACGGATTACAAAAAAAAAAATCAGTCCTTGTAAATAATCATAGATCACAGGAAAACTACAACTATTAAGGTAGTTTCTTAGTAACTGAAAAATTAATATCTGACTGTAAGATATTTAAATTTCATAACGACTGTATGGTGATGATATAGGATGGTACCTAATCCTAACTGAGTAATCTCGATTCGCTTTTGATCAACTTCTCAAAATGACAAGTACCATAATTTTCATTTTTTTTATTACTTTTGTTGGTTTCCTAAATGAAGCGGTTGTAATATTTGAAAACTTTTTGGCGTGTAGTGGAAGCACCGACTTATACGGTATAAGTCGGTGAGTGGAAGTGTCTAAATAAATATTATGAAATGCATATAATATCAGTATTTTAAAAAGTACTATATTCACACACTAATATTGATAATCTCAATGTACTGAGTGGTTCTTTATTAAGTTATTTCGTTTTTTTTTTAAATTAATACACCCTTCACAACTCTACCGGACTTCGAGTGGGATCAATCTTTAATCTATAGGAAGGACACAAAAACCGAAAGATTAGGAATCCTAAAAAATGAGTCGAATAAATTCACGGACTTTTAAACGTAGCCACGTTGAAATATGCATTTCTTATTAAATTGCTGTCTAATTTAAAACGGTTTCGCTATAACACAAATTGCAATACTTACGCAATACTGCAATATTTCTGATCGGTTCCAGACGTGAAAGTATTTCTGAAAAGGCACTCCCAAAACACCGTGAATCATGCTCCAATTATTATCGTACGATTTGTCACAAAGAAACGAATACTTATTAAGTGGTATTATTATTTATTTTTTATATTATATTATTTTATTATTTATCGCTCATTTTATTTATATTTTTATAATAATGTACAATATTATTCCAGAAATCACCATGCTGAAAATGTATTTTTATCAGCGCAATACTTGACATTATCTATTATAAAATCAAAATACCCCTAACTCATTAACTCATTCGTCAAGCCAACCCGAAACTGCTGAAGCGACATTGTGACGTAAGCCTCCCCTAAGAAAGGGTTTTTCGAAAATGTACCCCTAAGAGATAAAACAGAAGATGTGTGTTTCTATGAAATTTCGTCGTTTTTGAAATTAAATGCATACCTATACGTATTGCAAAAAAGAGACCTATGATGAAACTATTCATCAAAAATAACATTCCATACCTTGTGAGTCTCTACTCCGGCATAGGTATTGTAAAAGAAAAGAAATTTAGTGTCTTAGTTTAATATTTAGATATTTTACTTAATTAGAAACTTTTTTAACGGAATCGGGTGTTGTATTTCAATTATTCATACATACATACATACGCACGGAACACATTATTCTCCCTTTTGGTTTCGCCATAATAGTATCAAATCATCGATACTTGTGGTTTACTCAAAAGGGGCGAGGATCGACAATCTCTAAATACTATCGTAATTATAGTAACTACACCGAAAAAACAAACATTAAATAATCGGGAAAAAATGCAAATATATTCAGAATTAAAGTACCGAGATTGGATTCGAGGTCGAGGGAGATCGTCGCCTAAACAGGTTGACTGAAACCAAGTGCATAATTAAGGAAAAAAAAATCAATAATGAAAATAGGTAATTAAAGCAGCTAGAGAGCTAAACTGGGACACGAAACGAATGTGGCAAAGGTAATTTTGAAAGTTAACAGCAAAACAAGAAAATTAAAAACAATATTCTGCAAGTAATCCGTGAGAAGCTCACAGAGGCGGACCAGTAGGGAACGCAAAAACTGCAGAAATTATGTAATCACGTTATGGTTGACTCTAAAAAAGTTATGTAATTCTAGATAAATTATTTTACATATCGGAAATTACCCATCGTACGTAATTTACACAAAACGATACACGACACACAAATGATCTGTGTATAATACGAAAAGGTGTAAGTATATATATATAAAGATCTAACGCATGTGAATTGATGACCGGTTGGCCGAGTGGTTAGGTTAGACTGCGAAGCCAAGGATCGCGGGTTCGATTCCTGCCCGGGACAAATATTTGTGTGCATGAACATGTCTATTTGTTCCGTATCTGGAGGTAATAAAAAAAGATATTTGTGTATGTAAATGTTATAAAGATTATTTAAGTATTTATGTCAGTTGTCTGGTATCCATAGTAAAAGCTTTGCTTAGGTTGGAACAAGATGGCGCTGTGTGGGATGTCTAAGGTATATTATTCATCATCATCATCATCAGCCCATTTTTACCCCACTGCAGGGGCTTAGGCCTCCCCCAGGGTGAGGAGCGAGGCTTGGAGCTTAAGTCCACCACGCTGCTCTACTGCGGGTTGGGAACTGTAACGACCGCCATCTATTGACAGCGTCCGGGACCGACTGCTTAACGTGCCCTCCGAAGCACAGTGTCAGTGATATTGTGTACTTAAGTCAGAAAAACTCATTGGTACACGCCCGGATTCGAACTATCGCCCTATGGGGCCTTATAAATTTGAGACAGGTTCGTTGCGCTCTGGGCTATCACGACACGAGGTATTATTATTATTATTAAATGAAACAAAAATAAATTCATGAGTACATCTGTCACGAAGCTTTACTTCAGACGTCATATTAAGATCATTTAAGAGAGAAATGCTCAAGTATTTACAAAACGAAAAAAAATCTGAGGTGTATATATTAAAAAATTCGGAAAAATAATTTATAGACAATTAAAATATACAAATATATTTTTTATATTGCTATACATACATGTGGAATAGGATAAATATGTAAATGGAAGAGGTGGCGGCTAGGCACTAGGACAATCGAGTTGTTTCCAACAAAAGCCTATGCCATTATATGCCAATATACCATTACAAGATATATTCCCTTAAAGCTTATGAGATGGGACTATCCCGGATTACATGGGATGAGCGACAACCTTGACCATGACAAAACAATAAAACCGAAGTCGCAGACTATTATCTAATTACCGATTTCCACTCTTAAGCTATCATTATATAGAACCCCGGACCTTGAACTCACACAATGACTTAACCACTTTTTCTCTACTACTTGAGTTTTGTTTTTTGCCTTGATAATTCATTGCAAAGAACATAAGTTACAGCACTCTATGAATTATGTTTAAATGCCCTTAAAATAATATTTATTCTATATATATATATATAATTGTAATTAGAACTTTTAGGTAAAACCACACTATAATATTAGGAATTAAGGTATTATATTGTCGTTTTAGCTACTGGTCATTTGAAATGAAAATTAAACTTGTAGGGTGAAAGTTTGTTTTAGGACTTTTCAAATAAAAGCCACTGTGCTTTTTTTAAATTCACAATCGACAAACAACTCATTTTTCGCAGTGTGCGTGAGCGGTTAGGGAGCGGTAAAAAGCTCGTTTTAACACGATGAACGATTTTGTACTGATTGTTATTATTAATCACTCATTACATACATCTTGAAGTGCTGTTAGTAACATCAAACCCTTTTATGTCATGTTCACTTTTTAATTGTGGTTTCCTTTCTCTGTTCCTATGTAGCGTTAGTCTGGAGATTATTTGGTATTCCCAAAGACAAAAGTAAAAAGAAATTTGGCTGTCTTTTGTACATGGAAAGTGAAGACGAAAACTTTTTTGTTCGTCCTGTGGAGTAAAGCGGTATAGGTACAATGGTTTGGAAATTTTTTTGTTCTGACGCGTCTTTTGAAAAATTAGATACTCTTATCTTATTTAAATAGCTGCTGGTGAATGCGTCGTGTGTGCTTCCGTAACTTTTCGACATAGATTTTAAAAAATTAAGTTATAAGTAAACATGTAAGTGTAATGAAATATGTAAAAAAAAACGGTAACCCCCGTAACAGTTACGTGACCTCCCTCGATGCGTGATAGAGGCGTACTTCACTTCACCTATTCTTTCTTTGACGATAGAATTAAAAACAATGACCCATCGTGAATTAACCTTTGTGATGTTCTTGCATGGAGTTCAAGATTTCGAAGCCCCCATTTGAGCAATTCCAAAGCAATAACAATTATTGTAATAAATCTTCGTATGGGTAGGATAATAGTGACACAGAAGGTCGTAGGTTCCTCTTCATTGTATCTATAATTTTTTGATTAATTACACTCACTACCTTGGTGTCTTCGAAAGTCACACGAAACAAAAAAAAAAACTATTTAAATCATTTTTTTGCTGAAAATCTCATCAATTGAAATCAAAATATGTATTGAATGTTTTCTTTTATATTTTACAAAAAGTAACATCACATTTTTTATTTGGTGTAATATTTTCGTCTACGACCCCAAAATAGAGTTTTGGAATGAAAAACTAAAAGGTGTTTTCATTTTTTTAACTGATAATTTAATCTTAACATTTTAAAGGTTTTCTTTTTTAAAAATTACGGCACTAAAACTATTTCTTAAAAAGTCTGAAATAATACAAATAATATTGTAGGTACACAGACGCATTGAAACTAAGTCATCCGTTTAGGACCCACACATAGACATACAGACAAATATACTTACTAAACGTTGCCTTCTAAAAATAAAGCATAAGTATATTGAAATTCGTTCATTCTTTTGGAAGCTTTGGAAACTATACGATCCCATAGACAGACAGACAAGATTCAAACTTATGTAACCCCTCTTTTTACATCGGGTGTTAATACGTAGGTATACGATAAATGTAAAATAAGAAGCAAACGACTCGTCGTCACAATAATTTAATATTAATAATTTGAAAATTATACTAGTAGAAAAACTTTAATAACATCCCGAGGTGATATTTTCGCAAGGCGAGTTCGCAAACGGCGCATCCATAGACTACTTTCTAATATAAATTGATTCGACTTTCAACAAATTGCGCGCTATGCCCGTGCGCAACTAAAACACGACGAACTGACATTTGCGGCTTGGCAACAATACTCTTCCTGGTTCTTATCGGTTATCTTGCTTACAGGATAGCAGCTTATGTAGCAGCGGTCCAAAGCATTTCCGTATAACACAATGGCATTGACCAAAAATTTTGACATTTGAATACTTTTTATGAAACTGTACCTAGAGATAATCTGGAGTAATTTTGTATTTTTGTTTTTAAGCTTTGTGTACGGGTTTTCAAGGAGTAATCGATTATTAAAAAATTATAGCTTAATAACTTTTTATTTACTAAGTAATTAAAGTTACGATGTCCTATGTATTCGTGTCGTGAGTGTCGTGGTAGCCCAAAGCGCAACGAACTTGTCTTAACAAATTTATTTAAGGCCATAGGGCCATGGTTCGAATCCGGGCGTGTACCAATGAGTTTTTCTGACTTAAGTACATTTACTAATCACTGACTCCGTACCTCGGAGAGCACGTTAAGCAGTCGGTCCCGGGCGCTGTTAATAGATGGCGGTCGTTACAATCCCGCAGCGGAGCAGCGTGGTGGGTTTAAGCTCCAAGCCTCCCTCACCCTGGGGGAGGCCTAAGCGCCTGCAGTAGGGTAAAAATGGGCTGATGAAGTGAACTAAAGTCCTATGTATTGCACTTGTTTGTATGGCCCCGGCCGTCGACCACTGCACTGCACGTAAGAGTGACGGCCACATTAATGTTTTACGTTTCCTGTTTACGTCTCTGTTATTAAGCTTCTTGAAAAATTTTAGTTTTTCTGTAAAAAATATAAAATATTCCTCTAAATACAAAATTGTTCGGTCCATGTTGCAAAATTTAGACAGAATAAAACAAGACAATGTGTAATATTATAAAAATATGTATTTGTACTTTATTTAGAGAAAGTCTGAAAAAAAACCGTCTTCGCAAGTACGGCGCCATCTTTCACAGAGGTCTGCTTCATGTGTAATTATGATGTTATAGAATGTAATATAAATCTAACCAAAGGAATGTTTAATTTTGCAATGACGATTGAATGAACTTTACTAAGCAAATTAAGTTAAATAGGTAACTGTTTCAAAGAGTAGGTTAAACTAAAATATTGTGTAATAATTATTATATAATTAGAGATTAGACAAACTATACTTCATTGTTGGTTTTAAATATTTTATTAAATTACTCATGAAATGTAATTTCAAAAACTTTACCTGCTTATTTTTTCTATAGAAATTTTACATATGCATCACACAAAACTCTACGTCAGTGAATATGTCGAAACATCAAATAACGTGCCTACCTACCTATATACTAGGTTGTTAGTATAATGAATATTAATTAAAATCAAGTTTATTAAAATTAAAATTTAATAAGATTGACCAACTAGTTAAATATTACTTATCCATGTCAACTTTAGTAAAAGAACTATGTAGCCATTCTCTCCGTATTAAAAAAGAAATAATAATATTGGGTTTTTTCTTAACAGAAGTGACTGACCGAAATAGTGGTGGTTTATTGGCATATATGGAACACGATTGTGCATATTAATTAATATTGAAAAATTTAGCCTATCATTTATTGTGGATGTTCAATTTATAGACATTTTCTTAAGTCTGGTTAGTATAGAAGGTATGTAGGTGTTGACAAAAATGGACATGTAGACAGTAACACAGAAACAAAAATGTTCCATTTAGCCCCCTGAACGACATTATTTCCCTCACGAACTCGTGCTGAGTTTTTGAAGCATGTGCCTTATCATCACACGGCATCACATGCTGCCCTTTCGTTACAATAGTAACAGCACGAAGAATTACTAGCGTAGCGTGGGTACGACTGCACGGGGTACTGTTGCAGTCACACTACGGTTTGGTAATTGAGATAAATTGCTCGCTGTGTCGCCGACCTCAGATATTTTTTTATGACGCAAATCAGCAGGACGGAGATGAGTTGCATAAGGTCGATCATTGAAATTATGAATAAACACAACTCACTTTAGAGAACAAGTAACCCAAATAGAAAAATTCAATTCAATATAACAAAAGAGTTATTTATTGAAGTAATAAAAACAATTGAAAATTACTTCCAAATAGAGTAAATTAATTTGACAGTAGCGTTTGGTTTTATAAAGTCATAAATGTCACTTAACAGTATCGATGTACTTCCACAAGAGATTAATAAAGAGGGAGGTTATTAAAACATGCACCTTAAATCCCGTCGTTTGTGTAATAAATATATTTTCAAAAGAGCTAATATCATAACTTATCGTTATCAATAACAATATACGTAATATTGGTGGCATTGACACTATCAAATTAAATCATTATTATGCACACGATAGGTATGATACAGTGAATTAAAAATATTGCAAATGATATATTACTCTCATCATATAAAAAATATAAGTGTAAACAAATGCACATCTAAACCATGTATCACTGCAGTACTATAAAAAAAGGTATAAAAAACCTTTAAATATATTCATTCAACCCATAGTTTCGTAGTAGGTACTCATAGGCCCATGGTTCGAATCCGGGCGTGTACCAGTGAGTTTCTTCTAACTTAAGTACATTAACTATCACTGACTCCGTGCGTCGGAGAGCACGTTAAGCAGTCGGTCCCGGGCGCTGTCAATAGTTCGCGGTCGTTACATTTCCCAACCCGCAGTGGAGCAGCGTGGTGGATTTAAGCTCCAAGCCCCCTTCACCCTGGGGGAGTTCTAAGCCCCTGCAGCGGGGTAAAAATGGGCTGATAAAGTGAAGTGAAGCATAGTTCCGCACTCATCTTATCTGCTGGGTTAAGATGCATGCACCCTATTTCTACCTGGCACCCCATAAGCTCTAAGATCGTCTATGACTTCTCTGTGTTTGTTCAGTCGTTCAGCAGATACTCGTAAAACTTCAATTTCATTGGCGTCGTGTCCCATGTATTATTATTATTAACTACGGCAAATGTCTTCACAAGGAGATTTCTAATGTTTGCTTCTTCAAAAACATGATTGATATCAGCTTCGCGTGTTACTACTGACATCTCCATCTCATCTGAGGTGAGATTTACTTCTGACACATGAGGCTGTATCTCAGAGATCTACGAGTCGCCACCGACGACGTGACGATATTAAAGAAAACTTTCTACTTTGATTATAATATACTTTTTTCAATTAAATACTACACCGTCTGAGAACGATAAGACTTGTTAATTTCGTCTTGTATCGAAAGAAATTAGAATGAAACGAGATCGATGCGGATATGCGATAGTGCGGGCTGTCGTATCGGTCGGTACGGACGGTAATTGCAGTCGACGGCGGTAGTTTGTGGTTGGGGGAGCTGATTGCTGAGTCAGTCGTTGCGGAGCTGTCGGCGCGGGTACGCCGGTGCTCTTGTGAAAAATAAGATGGACAGAGATATCCACCGACTCGTTGCTGACGTTTGACGGTTTCATGTTTTGAGCCGAATGGATCAAGATGGGCGAGGAACAGGAATGTGACTCGCTTAACTCATGGGAGCTCAACGGACTCAACTCACTTGACCTATGGGACTACACAGTGGAGCTCGAGTGCCTGCAAGGAACCGAAGGTTAGACTGTTGCGTTCGTTTTGCGCAAGGCAACAACGGCGTCGCGAGAGGCCATCGAGCGGTTCCTGAGCGACGAAATAAAAATATGGCGTGCCGTTTAGTGTCTGTTATATTGACATAACTTTTATTACGCTATCGCTTATATTTATACGCTTTCCATTTCTGTTAAAGTACTTTATTTTGGATTATTCATGGTCTACTAGAAGTAGGGATTTTAAACAATAAAAAAAAAGTGTTTTTTTCTATAATCTCTGTAATGGAAAATGACCAAACGATTGTGTAAAAACAGTTCCTTCCAAAGTTCATCGACTGTTTTTTTGCCGTATTATCTCCGCGTTTTTTTTTATTTCATCGGTGATCGGGCATTCTGTTGAATGACTATAGAGCCATATTATTATTGCATCGAGTTTTTGATAGCAACTTAATAAATATTACAATTTTGATCGTTCCCATCAAAAAATAAATAAATAATAATAAAGTGGACAATAAACAGTCTTATTCAGAGGCGTATAGAACAGATTAAGATATACACAAGCACTAGGTCTGCGAAGTTTGCCTATCTTTCGGTTTTGTGCATAAATATTGCTCAGTAAGGTGTTCTTTGCTATGAAATAAATTAATTACAGAGATTCAATTTTGGAACATATGCGTTAAGATTGAAATAGACACATCTGATCGCATTTGAGGGACGCGTTTGTCGTTGTGATTTCTGTGGGCATGACACTGTCGCATTAACAAGAATTTAAACTTAACATTTATTCTCAGTATGCAAATATAATGTATATTGAATAGTCCGGCCGTCAAACAGCAAGTTTCAATATTACTGTTGCCCTATTACATACGATTACCAGCGTATTGCGGCTTCACCTGTTGATTTACAAACCCACTTGTCACTGTTCGGCATCTCGTTCGCAGTGTTATTATAGTAAGGTAATATTTTTAATGCTAAATATGATACTGAGGTTGAAATAATAACACTAACTTCCAATATGTGAAGACCGCTGTTTTTTTTTCTGAAAGTTCTTTCTGGGGATCTTTATACCAACAAATTAATTGAATATCAATTTTTTTTTAAAGTTACGTATCTATATTCATGTATGAGAACATTGAGAACACAATTTTCAACTCTAAGATAAGATAGGTATAATCCCTTAAGTTCGCGTAACGGTGACGCGTCTTCCTTTCTTAATTAATCATAGAAATCTATACTAATATTATAAAGCTGAAGAGTTTGTTTGTTTGTTTGTTTGTTTGAACGCGCAAATCTCAGGAACTACTGGTTCAAATTGAAAAATTATAGTTGTGTTTGATAGTCCATTTATCGAGGAAGGCTATAGGCTATACTACATCACGCCACGACCAATAGGAGTAGAGCATCAATGAAAAATGTTGCAAAAACGGGAAAAATTATTCCTTTTGAGAGCTTCCGTCGCGCGCGCTGCGTAAACGGTTGATGTTAACCAAAAATCATGTATTACGGAATTGTTCCCCATTAAAAGTTCTAACCAAAAGTCCGCGACAGCATATGTGTATCTTTTAAGGTTAACTTACTATAACATTTTTTTATGACAATCAAATTTGTTCTAACATTATGTACTATTTGCGAAGATGTTTTTTGAACGTAATATTAATCCTTATCAAATTAAATACGTTAGTTG
This sequence comes from Luffia ferchaultella, assembly GCA_949709985.1. NCBI lineage: Eukaryota > Metazoa > Arthropoda > Insecta > Lepidoptera > Psychidae > Luffia > Luffia ferchaultella. Next base: position 6,294,518 of record OX453244.1, read on the forward strand.
TCTTAAGCATTTCATGCATATTATAATTGCCCTTTACACCACACAATTTAAATTAATATCTTAGCAGTTTTTATCGAAATATGAAAACTATAGCGGGAGAAAATAAATTCGCTGTCTGCCTCTGTTCGTTAACTTTTTACTTTTAAACCACGCAATAGACTTTGATACGGTTTTCAGTATTATCTTATTTTCTTATTATCTTATAATCTATTAATCTATATAATAGAAATACTTATTATAAAGCTAAAGAGTTTGTTTGTTTGTTTGATAGATTGATTGATTTATTGTTTGATTGATTGATTGTTTGCTGGTTGGTTGGTTGTTGGTTGGTTGGTTGGTTAATTGGTTTGTTCGTTCGCTCGTTCGTTTGTTTGTTTGTTTAAACGCGCAAATCTCAGGAACTACTGGTTCAAATTGAAAAATTATTTTTGTGTTGGATAGTCCATTTATCGAGGAAGGCTATATATATATATATAGGTTATACTACATTACGCTACGACAAATAGGAGTGGAGCATCAATGAAAAATGTTGCAAAAACGGGAAAAATTAATTCTTTTGAGAGCTTCCGTCGCACGCGCTGATTGATTTGATGATTGATTGATTGTTTGTTTGTTTGTTTGTTGGTTGGTTGGTTCGTTCGTTCGTTCGTTCGTTCGTTTGTTTGTTTGTTTGAATTTGTTAATCTCTGAAACTTCCAGTCGGATTTGAAAAATTCTTTTTGCCTTTGATAGCCTGATTCTAGCGGAGAGTTATAGGCTATATACATGAAAACGAACTGTCTGTCTATTCGAGCAAATCGGCTTCGGCCTAAACGGCTTAACCGATTTTGATGAAACTTTACACATATAACAGGATGTAATCTTTTGACTACACCCTTTCCATATGTGACATACAGAACTTATTGTATGTCTGTCTGTACGTCCATATGTCTAAACCTATTTAAATGAAACATCAATGAATATGAAAAGAAGGTCGATAAAACTAACAAATGTTGCTTTTTGTCCGTCTGTCTGTCTGTACGTGTATGTGTCTATTTGAGCTAATCTCCAAAACGGCTAAACAGATTTTAAGGAAACTTTGCAGACGGGAAAGAAGGTTGTCAAGATATTTAACATTAGCTACTTTTTGTCCGTCTGTTTGTCTGTACGTCTATTCAATTCAATTTTATCTATTCGAGCTAATTTCCAATACGGCTGAACAGATTTTAATGAAACTTTGCAGATGTGAAAGAAGGTTGTCAAGAGTGTCATAAGCTACTTTTTGTGTTTGTCTGTCTGTCTATCTGTCTGTCGTTTGTCCTCACTGATCTAGCAACGTACAGCCGAAAGTACTAAGTCTAGGAATCTAGCTTAAATTTGGAACATAAGTTTATTTTATAACGTGAGCATTATAAAGTTAAGAAAGGCTTTTTTAGAAATTTCAAACTTAAGGTTGGGAATGGAGGGACTTAAATAATGATGTGTTTCAGGGTTTTTAGATTTTCACATTTTAAGAGTGGGAAACGGGAGATGAAAAATTGTATCGGTTTTTTAAAGTGTGGAAGGGGAATGAAGATTGAAAGTTTGAATGGGTGTGACCAAAGTTGGTTCCAGCAAAAAGTACGTATAAACCATCTGGAATTTGTAGTCTACGCAAGCGAAGCTGCGGGCGGTCGCTAGTTAGATTATAAAAGAGATAACATATCTTGTTATCAATTTCTTGACGACGAAGCTGCAATAATGTCACAGAATATTGCCAACTTGTTTTATTTTTATAAAAACCAGCACATCCCTTTGAATATGTAAATATGATTCTGATATTTGGCGCGTTATTTACACATTATACTATGATGATCAACCTGAAGTATGTCCTTCAACAGTTTACATCTTCTCACTAGCTTACAATAACTGGTTTCAGGAAAAAAAAACAAATTGTTATTCATGGATGTATTATTATTGTCTGGATCGATAGTCAATGTCACACGACGTAGATTTATAAGTCGCCTAACTGTTCCCCAAGAGTCGTATCAAGCTGCCTTAATGCTTATTTGGTCATGATACTATTCATACCTCCACTGTTTAAAAATGGTTTATAATGAAAAATGTCGGATTGAAATATGAAAGCTATATAAATATATAAAATACAGTCACTTACCTTCATTGAGTTCAAAATTTTCAAAATTCAATTCATATTAATGACAAGGGATGTTATTCTTTTCAAAATAATTAACTATAATTTAACACCTACACCATGTCTGAAATTAGTTTTTTTAACTTAGCACTTAGGTTCCAGCACCATTAAGCCCTTGGTAACTGTAACTTTTTTTCAATTTTGATCACAAATTCGTGTTCGGAGTCCACGCGGACCTTTGGTTATCGATTTTGAAAGCAGCCGGTCCAGTAACTAAAAAGTTCAAAATGGTGGTAACTTTTTTTCAATTTTGATCACAGATTCGTGTTCGGAGTTCACGCGGACCCATAAGGTATCGATTTTGAAAGCAATCTATCCAGTAACTAAAAAGTTCAAAATTGCGGTAACTTTTTTCAATTTAGACCACAAATTTGTTATCGGAGACTACAGGACTCTTGGATTTAGATTTTCAAGGCAATAAAGTAGTGTATGTAATTTTTGACCACCTCTTTTCATACTTGTGAAGTTTCATTAAAATATGTTCAGTCGTTTTGGAGATTAGCTCGAATAAACAGACAGACGTACATACAGACAAAAAGTAGCGTATGTCATTTTTGATCACCTCTTTTTCATATTTGTTAAGTTTCATCAAAATCTGTTCACCCATTTTGGAGATTAGTTCGAATAGACAGATAAACGTACAGACAGACAAAAAGTAGCGTATGTCACTTTTGATCACTTCCTTTAGATTACCTGGAACAGACAGACAGACAGACTGTACGATTTTATATATATAAACTTTCCACAAAATATGAAATACAAAAAGAAATTTTCAAGTCCGACTGGTAGTTCTAGAGATCAGCGCATTCAAACTAACAAACAAACAAACGAACAAACAAACTCTTCAGCTTTATATATTAGTATAGATTATAATATTATTTTTATCATTAACGATTATAAGTTATATAACTACTTCTATATTAATTTCCTCGAACATTAGAAAATATTTATTAGTTGGTATCCCTACGCACGCACACATAGACGGTAAGGTTGACTTTCTGAAGTGTAAGAACGTAACATCACGCACACTAGTCCGTCAAAGTTGACCAGTCAATTTTTTTACGTTGTATTGCGACGTTATGTCTATACGTTATTTGTCTAAGTTGTTATTATACCACTGATTTGTGAAACCGTTACTAGCCGCTTTTAGAGTTCGATCCCTGGACAATAATATTGCATGAAGCCATAGTTGTTTGTATCACAATAAAATCGAGGCCTGAAAATTGTTGTTTCTTTTTAAACGCCTCAATTATGTTTTCAACTAAAAAAATAGGCGAATTTTTCAATACATCGCTTCCTAAAATTGCTTAACTGTATGTAGCACAATGATATATTCATTCCATTGTTATGAATTATAACATCCATACTTAGATCTATACTAAATATTATAAAGGTGAAGAGTTTGTTTGCTTGTTTGAACGCGCAAATCGCAGGAACTTCTGGTTGAAATTGAGAAATTCTTTTTTGTTAGATAGTCCATTCATTGAGGAAAGTTATAAGCTATATTTTTGTTTGTTTGCTTGAATGTGCTAATCTCGGGAACTACCCATTCCAATTGAAAAATTCTTTTTGTGTTAGATAGTCCATTTATTAAAAAAGGCTATAGGCTATTATTAAATCACGCTACGACCAATAGGAGCGGAGCATCATTGAAAAAGGTTGCAAAAACGGGAAAAATCATTCCTATTGAGAGCTTCTATTACGCGCGCTACGTAAACAGTTGAGATTAAGCAAAAATCATGTAATACGGAATTGTTCCCCTTTAAAAGTTCTAACAAGTCCGCGACACCATATGTGTATCTTTTAAGATTGACCATTTGTATGGCAATCAAATTTGTTGCTAGACGCGTCAGAGAATTTATTTGTTTGGATGATGACGATGATACCATAGTGTAATGATACTTTATGGTTGGAATAGCGACCCACTCCGACTTCGAACGGGTGCAATGTACTAATGTATGGAACGGGAAGAAGAACGTTTCCGTAGTCCACCCGGGCGAAGCCGGGTACGACCGCTAGTAACATAATAATGAAGATTGTATTAAAGTGAATAAAGAAGAAAGTAGAGCGTCTCATACTTGAGCAAAATGTCATTTTTCAATTTTATTTTATTTATGAAAAAAGAATTTTACAGAGTTTTATAATTATTACAAGTTACAGTATTCTGAAAGCAAAGTAGCTTTGTGCGAATACCGGGAACGCTTATTGGTCGCTCAGTTATGAAATAGGATACATTTATCAAGAAAATACAAAAATAGGCCCCATACTATCTATTACAGAATTTATAAGCTAGAACATACTCAGTGATTAGACAAAGAATACGTCATTGCACTCATAATATTTGTTTTACATAAATATTTTGTTAAATTGCACGTGAAATTTAATTCCACTATCTTTATTTTCTTTTTCAGTAAGAATTTCACCTGTGGCTCACCCAAAATTCTACTTCACAGTGAATAAATATATTGAAACATCCAATAACCTATATTCGGTTTGTGGCGTATATTTTTTGCTTACATTTTTGATGTCACAACGCAGTATCTCTACGTACATGCACCTATATCTTTATATTCAGAAAATACTGTGTTACTAACTTTTTATTAGTTACGCTTGTAAAATTCTTTGTAGGTAATGCTTTGTCTATCTAGATCTTACGAGACACAGGAGTTTGTTACCACATCATATTATTTTTGTTTTGTATCATAACTGGTTAAATATTGTTAGGGTTCTGTAGATCAGAGAAAAAATGGAACCTTTATAGAATCACTCTGGTGTCTGCCTGTCCGTCGGTCCCAGCCTATTTTCTCCGAATCCACTGAACGAAAAAAGCTAAAATTTGGTACATGTACATAGTTCGACGACTCAAATACGAACATATAGGGTAAATAAACGAATTCTCATTTTGTAGGGCAACAAAATACATTTCTCAAGGACTGGCTATGAGAAATGTATTTTTTTTGGAAATATGAAGTTTAAAAAATATTAGAGAAAACATACGGAAATTTACAATCCTCCATTTATCTTTGAGACTTTTGTGTTTGAAATTTTGAAAAGAATAGAGAATATATAGGGCCTCACTCAAATTCACAGGAAAACCTTAGAAGTAAACGACTTCTTATTTTGGGGGTTAATTAGGGTATTAAATTAGAGAAAAAAATATTTCAAAATAGTGTTAAGTGACATTTCAAATGAAAGAAATTGTTGTGAGAAATTCAAGTATATTTTTAACAATTTTTATATAAGTAAGTATTTAAATAATTACCCAAAATTGAGCATCGCCTTATCTTCGAAAACATTTTTATTTATTTTTTATTTACTAAGCCAAATTTTTTTTGTCATTGAAAATGACTATCATATCCATTTCACGGAAAACGCATTTTTGGCCATAACTCCGAGGGTATGGAATCTAGCCAAGATTTTAAGGTTTTAAAAGATTAAGAATTTAGTTGTGCATTGTATGACATCAAAATTTTGGAAATCGGTTAAGTAGTTTTTGAAAAAAATTAGAAAATGTAAAAAAATCGGGATATTTTTGGTTTTTTTTTTTACTAAATCCACAATATTTCAAGAACGGGGACCGATATCGAAAATCAAAAAAAATAGCATCTCTGCCATTAACGTAGCTACGATTTGAGACCATGTTTTTGGAAATCGGTTGGTAATTGTAAGAGAAATTATTTCCGAAAGATGAGATTTTTTGATCGATCGCTTGTGTTTGTGGATATAAGTTACTATATTTCAGAGGGTATTCGTCGGATCGCTTCAAAGTGTTATACCAAAGGTTAGAAGGCGTCGGTAGCTACAGTTTAAGACCAAAATTTTGGAAATCGGTTGGAAATCGAACAAGAAATTTGACATCATATGTTAGATTTTATGGACGTTCGGGAACTTGTTAACATTACGGTCATCGCCTTTCGGCCTGTATTCGTTCAAATGCTTAATTATCGAGTTCAGAACGTTTAAAGATATCAGAGGCTGCAGTTTAAAACCTAAATGTTTCAAATATGTTGAACTAGCGACCCGCCCCGGCTTCGCACGGGTAGCAGAGAATTTTTTCGTTGATTTATTTCTGAGTTTAAAAATCCACAGATCTTGCAGTCCCCGCAACCATCGGTTTCATTGAAAATGAATCTACCCAAACCCGATTTTCACAGATTACTTTATTTTGTTGCCACGAAAACGTGGCACTATTCTTTTCAACTCTTTAAACTCAGAAATAAATCAACGAAAAAATTATCTGCTACCCGTGCGAAGCCGGGGCGGGTCGCTAGTTCAACATATTTGAAACATTTAGGTTTTAAACTGCAGCCTCTGATATCTTTAAACGTTCTGAACTCGATAATTAAGCATTCGAACGAATACAGGCCGAAAGGCGATGACCGTAATGTTAACAACTTCCCGAACGTCCATAAATTCTAACATGTGATGTCAAATTTCTTGTTCGATTTCCAACCGATTTCCAAAATTTTGGTCTCAAACTGTAGCTACCGACGCCTTCTAACCTTTGGTATAACACTTTGAAGCGATCCGACGAATACCCTCTGAAATATAGTAACTTATATCCACAAACACAAGCGATCGATCAAAAAATCTCATCTTTCGGAAATAATTTCTCTTACAATTACCAACCGATTTCCAAAAACATGGTCTCAAATCGTAGCTACGTTAATGGCAGAGATGCTATTTTTTTTGATTTTCGATATCGGTCCCCGTTCTTGAAATATTGTGGATTTAGTAAAAAAAAAAAACCAAAAATATCCCGATTTTTTTACATTTTCTAATTTTTTTCAAAAACTACTTAACCGATTTCGAAAATTTTGATGTCGTACAATGCACAACTAAATTCTTAATCTTTTAAAACCTTAAAATCTTGGCTAGACCCCATACCATCGGAGTTATGGTCAAAAATGCGTCTCCCGTGAAATGGAAATGATGGTCATTTTCAATGACAAAAGTTGAAAAGAATAGTGCCACGTTTTCGTGGCAATCTATACTAATATTATAAAGCTGAAGAGTTTGTTTGTTTGTTTGTCTGTTTGTGTGTTTGTCTGTTTGTTTGTTTGTCTGTTTGTCTGTTTGTCTGTTTGTCTGTTTGTCTGTTTGTCTGTTTGTCTGTTTGTCTGTTTGTCTGTTTGTCCGCCCGTTCGTCCGTCCGTCCGTCCGTCCGTCCGTCAAAAAAAAGACAAACAGACAAACAGACGGACGGACGGACGTCCGTGTATCGATGTATCGATGTATCGATGTATAGATGTATCGATGTATCGATGTATGTATGTATCGATGTATGTATGTATCGATGTATGTATGTATAGATGTATGTATGTAAAGATGTATGGATGTATAGATGTATAGATGTATAGATGTATAGATGTATAGATGTATAGATGTATAGATGTATAGATGTATAGATGTATAGATGTATAGATGTATAGATGTATAGATGTATAGATGTATAGATGTATATATGTATAGATGTATAGATGTATAGATGTATAGATGTATAGATGTATAGATGTATCGATGTATAGATGTATCGATGTATCGATGTATCGATGTATCGATGTATGTATGTATAAATGTATGTATGTATAGATGTATAGATGTATGTATAGATGTATAGATGTATAGATGTATAGATGTATAGATGTATAGATGTATAGATGTATCGATGTATAGATGTATCGATGTATCGATGTATCCATGTATCGATGTATCGATGTATCGATGTATCGATGTATCGATGTATCGATGTATCGATGTATCGATGTATCGATGTATCGATGTATCGATGTATCGATGTATCGATGTATCGATGTATAGATGTATCGATGTATCGATGTATGTATGTATCGATGTATGTATGTATCGATGTATGTATGTATCGATGTATGTATGTATCGATGTATGTATGTATCGATGTATGTATGTATCGATGTATGTATGTATAGATGCATAGATGTATAGATGTATAGATGTATAGATGTATAGATGCATCGATGTATCGATGTATCGATGTATCGATGTATGTATGTATCGATGTATCGATGTATAGATGTATAGATGTATAGATGTATAGATGTATAGATGTATAGATGTATAGATGTGTAGATGTATAGATGTATAGATGTATAGATGTATAGATGTATAGATGTATAGATGTATAGATGTATAGATGTATAGATTTATCGATGTATCGATGTATCGATGTATCGATGTATCGATGTATCGATGTATCGATGTATCGATGTATAGATGTATCGATGTATCGATGTATGTATGTATCGATGTATGTATGTATCGATGTATGTATGTATCGATGTATGTATCGATGTATGTATGTATCGATGTATGTATGTATAGATGTATGTATGTATAGATGTATGGATGTATAGATGTATAGATGTATAGATGTATAGATGTATAGATGTATAGATGTATAGATGTATAGATGTATAGATGTATAGATGTATAGATGTATAGATGTATAGATGTATAGATGTATAGATGTATCGATGTATCGATGTATCGATGTATCGATGTATCGATGTATCGATGTATGTATGTATAGATGTATGTATGTATAGATGTATAGATGTACGTATAGATGTATAGATGTATAGATGTTTAGATGTATAGATGTATAGATGTATCGATGTATGTATGTATCGATGTATGTATGTATCGATGTATGTATGTATCGATGTATGTATGTATAGATGTATGTATGTATGTATAGATGTATAGATGTATCGATGTATCGATGTATAGATGTATCGATGTATCGATGTATGTATGTATCGATGTATGTATGTATCGATGTATGTATGTATCGATGTATGTATGTATCGATGTATGTATGTATAGATGTATAGATGTATTGTATAGATGTATCGATGTATCGATGTATGTATGTATAGATGTATAGATGTATAGATGTTTGTCTGTTTGTCTGTTTGTCCGTCCGTCCGTCCGTCCGTCCGTCAAAAAAAAGACAAACAGACAAACAGACGGACGGACGGACGTCCGTGTATCGATGTATCGATGTATGTATGTATCGATGTATGTATGTATCGATGTATGTATGTATCGATGTATGTATGTATCGATGTATGTATGTATAGATGTATGTATGTATAGATGTATGGATGTATAGATGTATAGATGTATAGATGTATAGATGTATAGATGTATAGATGTATAGATGTATAGATGTATAGATGTATAGATGTATAGATGTATAGATGTATAGATGTATCGATGTATCGATGTATCGATGTATCGATGTATCGATGTATAGATGTATAGATGTATAGATGTATAGATGTATAGATGTATAGATGTATCGATGTATCGATGTATCGATGTATCGATGTATCGATGTATCTATGTATCGATGTATCTATGTATCGATGTATCGATGTATCTATGTATCTATGTATTGATATATCGATGTATCGATGTATCGATGTATCGACGTATCGATGTATCGATGTATCGATGTATCGATGTATCGATGTATCGATGTATCGATGTTTAGATGTATCGATGTATCGATGTATCGATGTATCGATGTATCGATGTATCGATGTATCGATGTATCGATGTATCGATGTATCGATACGTCCGTCCGTCCGTCCGTCCGTCCGTTTGTCCGTTTGTCTTTTTTTTCTGTTTGTCTGTTTGTTTGTTTGTTTGTTTGTTTGTTTGTTTGTTTGTTTGAACGCGCAAATCTCAAGAACTACTGGTTCGAATTGAAAAATTCTTTTTGTGTTGGATTGTCTATTTATTGAGGAAGGCTATAGGCTATATGTATAAAATAATTCTATCTGTCTGTCTCTCTGTCTGTCTGAGCAAATCTCCAAAACAGCTAAACCGATTTTGATGAAACTTCACAGATGTGGATAGAAAGTGGTCAAAAATGACATACACTACTTTTTGTATGTCTGTATGTACGTCCATTTGTCTATTCCAGCTAATCTCTAAAACGGCTAAATCGATTTTAATGAAATTTCACGGGTATGAAAAGGAGGTAGTCAAAAGTGACATACGCTACTTTTTGTTCGTCTGTCTGTCTGTACGTCTATGTGTCTATTCGAGCTAATCTCCAAAACGGCTGAATAGATTTTAATGAAACTTTGCAGACGTGAAAGAAGGTTGTCAAGAGTGACATCAGTTACTTTTTGTGGCTGTCTGTCGTTTGTCCTCACTGATCTATCAGCGTAGATAAAGCCGAAACTACTAAATCTAGGAAGCCGAAATTTGGAACAGTGGTTTATTTTATAACGTGAATATAAATTAAAAAAAAGGAATATTTTGAAATTTCAAATTGAAGGAAGGAGGGATGGAGGGGCTTCGTACGAGAGTCTTTGTTCTTTAAAGTTAGAAACATAAAAATTTTAACATAAATAAATAATGACGTCTTTCAAGGTTTTTGGATATCAAGGGTGGAAAACGGGATGTGAAAAGTACGGGAGTATCGATTTTCTTAAAGGAGTGGGGAGAATGAAGATTAAAAGTTTGAATGGGTGTCCCCAATATTAGTTTTAGCAAAAAGTACCTATGTATTAACCATTTCGAATGTTAATACTACCTAAAACAGGAATGTGTAATCTACGCAAGCGAAGCTGCGGGCGGTCGCTAGTAAAATAATATAATCTGTGAAAATCGGCTTTGGGTAGGTTCATTTTCAATGAAACCGATGGTTGCGGGGACTGCAAGATCTGTGGATTTTTAAAAAGTTCTGGTTTTAGAGCCTCACTCAAAGTTTACAGGAAAACCTAAACGAAAGTCTTAAAAACACAAAATATTCGTAAATAGACAATGTATCTAAAATATGAGGGCTAATAAGTTCAATCGGTTTAGTAATTACTATGGTAGCTTTATACGAAGGAGTCGAGTTCAAATTCTGGCCACCTGGGTCAAATTTAAAAAAAATTAAATAATGGTACGGAACCCTTTTCACGCGGGTCCGACTAGCACTTGACCGTTTTTTTTCTATTTCGCACGCTATTGTTTCGTAGTCGTAAATACCTGTTTACCGATTGATGCAAAGAATTGTATGTATGCTCATTGTTCTTATATTTGTTTTGGTTAGAGGGTGAGGCAAGTTAAAATATTTTTTTGTACTGGTCATCGCCGATTCACGTGGCCTTACTAAACGTTTCTATTATAATGTCATTTTTAACTTCAACTTCTAAATTCAGTTGTGCAAGAAATCTCCTTTATCGAGGCAAATGAAAATAGCTCTTTGCATTCGAGTCACTTGATTGAAATATTGCAACACTGTGCGTCTGGTATCCCTTAATCCCAATTCTATTGCCACTCGTCTTTTCACTGTGAAACCCATTCGCACTCGCGTTTATAATTCAGAACGCAGTGGTTTTAAGCCCCAGGTTTCACTTTTGTCTCAATTTACGCCTCGAATTCAGATTAATTCATGCGTTTTTTTTTGGATAATACACTTATGAAATAGATATATGTGTTTATTATAGATTGTGCAAAAGCGACGAGTAAACGCTAAGAATAATAAAAAGTAATTTAAATATTGATGCAAATTTAATATAAGAAAGACTTTTATTGTTATTTTAATTGTAATATTTCTATATAGTGTTATTTGGAGTTAAAATAAATAACACTACAAGATGCGAAAAAAAAAATTATGTAGACACAAATAATTTTATTTATCCTTTTGACTCCATTTCAATATTTATTTCAAAAAACCTACATTAAACGTATAAGAGCAAGTGACGAATATTTTACAGTTATTAGCCTTTTTCTTTCCATTGGTTACAGCCGCATGGCGTCTCTCCCTTATCTATTGCGAAACTTTAGCGAGAACCGGGCCTTAATTTAAAAAGTCTCAATTTAAGAACGTACATCATGCAGGTTTTATTTTAATTTTAAATGGCCAGTAACAATAATGGCAAATTTATACTTAAACCTTATATTTACTAATTTTTACGAAAAATAATCGTACAAGACCCTATGGATACAGATTCGTCTGTGGCCGGTTTGTTTACTTGTCAATCACGTTATATGCCATCAGGTTTGTCCGATTTTTTTATATGACTTCGCACAAGCCTCTTTAGTAAGCGGTTTAATGATGCCATGTCATCGGCCATAGGTCGACCATTGTATGCACGTAGCTGTCGTCACTTCACTTCTTTAACATATTATCCGCCTATCACCGATTGCGAGGTGTTTTGAAATCACTCGTCGATTTTCAGATAATTGAACAGGAAACATGCTTAATTAGATCCTATCATTAAGTACTTTATCTATTGGGTTACGATGACTGGGCATCTGTCATTGTTGAAATTTTGTATAGGAAATTAAATTGGGCGGCTTCCTAGAATGTTAAAAACCGATTACCGTGGTAGTTAAATGTTACTGGAACATGAGTTCACAATATAAATACTTAACTTATTTATATAATGCGAAATGTGTATGAAGAGAAAATAGTTGAAATATAAATTTTCATTATATAATTCAGTAGCTAGGTACTAAATGTTATCCAAATGGTTTATTTTTTATTTAAGTCTTTACAAACTGCTAATTTATGCATTAGAGTATAGTTTACACAAAACTTTGTGGTGCTCACTGTCCCTACTGCGATGTTACTTGTTTTTTTTTAGAACGAACAAGACTGAACGAGAAGTTTGACGCGAGTCCTTTATGGTGACTTTATACTTTATAGAGCATTAAAAGAATGTGAGGCTGGTGTGGGCCGGCGACGACACGTGAATGGATGATAACATTGGTGCATCGATATGACAGTGAGCGCGCCCGCGTTTCGAAAATGGTGGACCGTCACTACTTAGGCATTTTTATTAAAGATTAAAGGTTTTTTTATTAAGGATTCTTTAATATAAATAGGTTTTCACAAATATAGGTAGGTGTGTATGTTTAATAAAGTACTTTAATGTTCATGAAGTCTGATAAATAGCCACATCATAAAAGTACATATATGAGCCACACACAGTAAGTAATAAATTTGACTCTGGCGAAATTGCTATAGGCAGAAAACGCCCTTAGCTAAGAAGAAGAAGAATAAAGTACTGTCAACGTCTATTTGGTTTTTATGACGTCAGAAGAGAAGCTAAATTTCAATCATCTTTGAACTCAACTTAAAGTCCGTGCCATTAAAGACGTCCAGTAGACACGGCGCTGTCAGCGCATCGTACGTGTACAAGCTAATGCTTAGTTTAGGGCCTAAACGTTGTTGCGTTGTATACGTTATTATTATTATTATTATTGTATTAACTCTTTCAACTTGAGAATTATTTCTCGGGTCGCACTTCGTAGGACTTTATGCTTCCTAATCACTTTTTAAACGTAGAGAATTAAATTCGACAATCGACGAAATCCTCATACGCTCAAACACAGATAACCAACCACTTCCAATTTAGTTATTTTTTTTGCCGCGGGACTTCTTTGGTGGCGCGGACTCTACTCCTGCAATTAATAAAAAATGTGACAGTTCAGACGTATCAATACCATTTAGAATAATAATAATAACGTGTACATCACAACAACGTCTAGGCCTCAAACTAGGCATTAGCTTGTGTTCTGGGTGCCAAGCGAAGACACCACATACATATAACAACCAAGCTCCGGCACCAGTATCAATGTTAACCATATAAATATTGACCCGACCTGGGATTCGAACCTGGGGTCCCCAGCTTCGTAGGTATGGTCGCAACCCACTAGGCCAAGCGGTCGGCAATGACATCTGCTTAATTGTTTTGCTTTGCAGGTCAACGAATCATATCCAACCACCCTATCATGTGATGTCATCAATCTAAAATTTGAAATATTTATTAAATACTGAAATAAATTTCTTATGATAAATTACGTTATTAGTGAAAAACATTTTAAAAAAAATCTTTTAATAAATACTACACACACCTCACTGATGTCATTATTCACTAACCTGTAGAGAGCTTCGCATATAAATTTGAGACGCTAGAAAGTAGGTACGTTGCCCACTAACCTTTAAGCTTTTGCTGACAAGTGTATAATAACCACTATATTAATTTCAACTCAGTGTTTGAGACCACTGTATTTAAATTCCAAAAGCTTATTGACGAGACGATTTCTCTAATGAAAATTTTTTATAACTTTCACATAAAAAAAAATTTAAAAAATAAACATTTTAAACCGACCATCTGGCAGGTTCATATTAAATTGATTAGCATCGTCTTTTAGAATAGATTGATATCGTGATTAACTTTGCTCATAGTTAAGCAATATGTTTTGCATGTCGAATTACGCATTGCACGAATGGTTATATCGTTCAGTTTTTAATGAGTTACGTTCTTTAGTCTTATTATAAAATATTGTTTAACTAATTACGTAACACATTCGCTTTGTTGATGAATAAGTGCGATCTGATCAATATTTATTTTCATGATAGAGTGTTTATATTCAATAAGTAACAGAGAAATTAATTTAATTAATGACCTGATTGAAACGAAAAAAAAAAACGAAATATAGACAATGAAGTTTTAATGATATTAAATTAAAATTGCTCTAAACTCACTATTATTATAAAATAATTTTGTTAAAAGTGTTTTGTTCTCAGTATTTAGTGATATTTTCATCTCAAATCTGTACAGTTTATATTTTCCTCCTCTTAAGTCAAAAGCTGCTTTGTGGGTAAGTAAGTGAGACTAAGCCCCACTTAAATCAACTCATTACTCACAGCAACAATCTGATTATAAATATTTTTTCATAAAATTATCGAGAGCTTATGTTTAATCACCTATTATTTAATCTATTGAAACTTTATTAAAAAAATTGCAATAAGTATCTCATAATGAAAATTTCATGTTTAATGAACCTCCGTCACTAATCCGTGGCGCGATGAAGGGAGCTGGGGCTAGCATAACTTGGCTTCGCTAGTTTTGTATAAAATTACGTAGTTTCGACGAAGAGAATTTTATAAAAATATTATTTCATACAGCGATGGACTACGCCTCAATTGCTAATGCTGAGGCAACTGACTTTCTAGCCTCGCTGCTCCGCCCGTCATGTCACTTCAACCCTTTCACCCAAATGTACCTCGTGTCGTATATTTTCGAATAACATCTGGTTTATTTTGTTCGGTTATATTTTTATAACGGCCAAGTTTAACTCTCGATTTTATACCTAAAATGTAGAGTTTTAGAATAAGTACCTAATATCACTTTATGTTTTGGATCACCGTAAATTGCCGAAAAAAAATTACCATCAATCCATCACCTCTCAATGTTACCTCAATACAAAATATCTCTTAAAGCTGCCACTGTTTTATCATCGATTGGGATCATTAAAATGTAGTTTCCTTTTTTTTAAATAATTTGATTACCAAAAAATCGTCTACAAACTATAATATTCACATTAATTACTAAATAGCAGTAAAAATATTAGGGAACCTTTACCACGCGAGTGCAACTCACACTTTGTCAATGCTTTTTCTTTTAGAACGGAATTCCTCCAGCCAACCACTTACAAGAGTTAAACTGCCGTAAAATTATTTACTACCAAACAACGTAACCGATAAAGTCTTAGAAGATAATTGTTAGCAAAACTTCCAAACTGTGTTACAAAACGTTATAAGAACGCAGGAGTTACGGCAGAGAATGGCACGCGGCCGAGCGCCATATTACGGCGATTACTTGCTTTGTTGAGTGAACGGCTTTTATATAGATGAAAAATAACTTAAAGTTCGTATTGTAAATCGTGTTCGAGTTTCATCCGCTGTGCATATTTATTTTTTCAATTGAAATAAAATAATTAAGGTTGACGAAAGCTTACAACAGAGCTGAACCGTCAATTAGTGTTGTTCTAAATAGAACTTTGGTTCGTAAATAAAGCAAAGAAACATAAAAAACTAAAATTGGGATGACATCAAAATGTATTATTTTACAAATGTGTCCAAGAAACCTGAAAAAAGGAAAAAAACGCGTAGGCACAACAATTTATGCGCGATAAATATTCTTCTAGTGCCCAATTCAGGAACGTTACCCAGACCTAGTTTAGTTTTTTTTCTTTTCTTTTATAACGTATACATGACAACAACGTTTAGGCCCCAAACTAAGCATTAGCTTGTGTTTTGGGTACCAAGCGAAGACACCACACACATATAACAACGAAGACCCGGTACCAGTATCAATATTCATCATGTAAATACTGATCCGATTTGGGATTTGAATCCGGGACCTCCAGCTTCGTAGGCGGGGTCGCTATCCACTAGGCTAAGCGGTCGTCAGTTAAAATATGTTTTGTCTCTTTCTTTCAACCAAGTGTCACAGTAGAAAGTTAATGATATAAAAAGAAATAAACTGGCTCTAAATCAATTTTTTCGAATCGAACATTACCTGCCTTCAGCTTTACTAATAGAAACCTCTAATTCCACGGTTAAACATCTGTGTAATTATTCAATAAATAAGAGTTACACCTTGTATAACGCAAAACGCGATTGATAGCAGTTTTTTGTTCGGCGAAAAGGAAGAGGTCGTCAATTGGTCTATATATGTATATATATATTATGCGTATGTTCGTTCGTCCATAACTTTTCAGAGTGTAGTCGTATTTGGATGATTCTTTTATAATGGTTAGGATACAGATTCTTTCAAGTTGGTCCCAACTAAATTTACAAAAAAAAAACCTGAAACGAATAACCAATTAAATCGATGAAAAAAGAAATTGAAAAGCGAAAAGTACCCTTTTTTTAGTCTTAATGGCGGCGACCACCGCGGACTCAAAATTAGTTACATTAGTTTAGAAGCTTAGTTGTAAACACTAAAAAAACACTGTTAAGGTTTACTTTTGTTTACAGTTTAAATGTTTTTTTTTTAATTGGGAATAATACGTTAATTTTGTAAATGAAGTACATAGGTAGTTATTAAGTATGTTATATTATTTATGACCATTTTATTATTGATCATACTAACTAAAGGATGAGAAAAATTCCGAGTACATTAGATAATGTATAGGATACATGAAAATGATAAGTAAGGTTTCAAAATGAAAAAAATGAGTCCCTATAGTGTTTCAACCATGGGCGGAAAATTAAAAAACAAGTATGTTAGCAACTTATAGAACACTTGCAACAGAAATTGGTTGGACTAAGATCTGTTATGTAGCTTTGAATAATAGGATGTTTTTGGTTACACGTCATTTTGAGGTTTCCCTCAAACGTCAATTCCGACTTGGCCTGTTTTTTTTTAAATTATTGTGCGTATTCCCCTAATTTTAATATACTTTTAGGTGTCACCGAAATATACAGGTTATAAAAAAAATGTATTTAATATTTTTAAGGTTGTTGATATATAACAGAAAAAAAATAGATTCTGACTAATTTTCGTAAATGTTTTGTCAAACGAGTTTTAAAATAGTTTTGAAATAAAGTGTAATGTTCGCATTCGACTTGAAATTGATGACTAATTACTCAAACAGCTAATATTTTCAAATATAGTTTGACCGAAACCGCTGTACCGCGCCATAGATATGTGTACCTAAGTAATTACAACTTTTCAACCTGCTCTGTCAGTCCGCCGTCAACGCTTAGGAGCTGCCTTCCCTCCTCGCCGCGCAAATACCTAAGACGCGGTACAGCGGTTTCGGTCAACATATAACTAAAACTGTATAACTAAATACCTTACTAACTATACACGCATTTTAAAGTAGGACCTTCGGTTGTAAAGTTGTAATTACTTAGGTACATAGTTGTTAAATATGATTTGAAGTTTTATTAGTAATTTTGCCTATGCCTGACAGTACTATACGCATTGATAGGTACTATATTATCATGTGGATGCGGCATCACCATAGTCGTACAAGGTAGTCGCAAATATTTGTAACGAACCGTCCCATAACTCTATAGTCCTAATAGTATTTTTAATAGCTTTTGTTTGTTTTTATTTCTATGATATTTGGCCACAGACAAGTCAACCTTTAGACCACGCTTTAATAAACGTCAGTACGAAAACGAAATCGCCAAAAAGTGGCGGGGTACGGGGAGAGGTCGGCTAATTTTCATTGGCTCGTTCAAAATTGACAATTTAATGGCTTCCAACGTGCTTCCAACTGACGGCTCACTAGTGATGTAGTTATGTAGTGTCACTACATAGCCTTGGCGAATGCTACTCCCTGTTAAAGCGTGGTCTAAAGGTTGACATGTCTGTGTATTTGGCCCATACATAGCTAAAGTGACAACAGATCAAAGATTATGCGTTTTCTACCTATAGCAATTTCGCCATCAGTTAGTTTTTCTAAGACACTTTGATCTATGGTCTATGTTCTATGAATGAGAGTCTATACTGTTGTGGAGTGCCCAAAAATTAGATAGATCGTTTTAAAAGATGTTTTCCCAAAAATTTATATATTAAGAATGTTGAAGTATGTATATTAGTTGTCTGGTCCTCATAATACAAGCCTTGCTTAGTTTGGGATTAGATGGTGCTGTTTGCGATGCCCTACATATTATTATTGTTATATGATGACGATCGCTTAGCCTAATGGTTAGCGACCTTGCCTACGAAGCTGGAGGTTCCGGGTTCGAAACCCAGGTCGGGTCAGTATTTATATGATGAATATTGATACTGGTACCGGGTATTTGTTGTTATATGTATTTGGTGTCTTCGCTTGGTACCCAAAACAGTTAAATTTAAAATAATTGTTCTTTGGAAACCATATTAGCAAAAATTAAATGTACTGCTGTCAATGTTTAAAAGTTCAAAGGGTTCAAGCAAAAATACAAAAAAAAATAAAATTAAATTAAATCACATAAAAATTAAAATTTTGAAATTGTGATTCAAGAATGACTAATCAAACGTCGCCACCACCACCAACGAGCACTGTAGGAGCGGGGTGGATTAAGCTCTAATCCCCGCACCCTGAGGGGAGGCCTAAGCCTCTACAGTAAGGCATAATTGGCTGGTGGAATGGAATTGCAATCAAACGACTACACTTTTACAAATATTTTGTCCTATGTACAGGTTTCACTTTCATTGTAATACATCATTGAAAATAACGAATATAACTTTCACCATCGACATAGAAGTTCTCAATAGCGATACGATATTTACCAGATTTTTTTAATTATTTCCCACCATTAGTTGCTTTCTTGCATGCACTGGCTGTTTCTCATTGACCTCGATAAATTTTTTTTTCGATTTCGTTCATCTTGTTATACTTTGACTTCGAATACAAGGCTAGACACTATCCTAGTGCTGTTTGACTTTCACGTGAATATCATAATGTTAAATGTTCAATGCTGGTTTTGTTCAACGAATAAATCAATCTACTAAGATTTTACTAATTAGAATTCAGTTTATACATCGACGAGTATGTTACGAGTAATAATTTACCGCTAAAGATTTCGCCCACCTCGTACGTATCAACGGCTCGGCTTTAACACATGTAAGCTTACAAGCTAATGCAGGTTATCAAAATCGGTTTAACATTTTAGTCATGAAAGCATAGCAGCCCAAAAAACAGAGAAACTTTCGTATTTATAAATATGGATATCACAAAATTACAAATTGACTAGAAGCCCTCTTCTGCGCTTACCGTCTAACCACTCATACTCTAGCTAGCTAGTGTAACCGTTTGCCGAGTTTTAGTTCAGTTTCAGTCCGCGAAATCACGTTTGACAGTTTCGATACTGTGAAGTGACATTTTTGACTATTAAACCATGATTAAACCTAAACGCTGCCGTATAAATTTACTATATGATGGAGATTAATTTATTTACTAGCTGTAACTAGTTACAGTTAGTGATAACATAACGCGACGGGAAATAGCTATCATCATGCCACCATATTACAGTAGGTACTAATATATTCGTAGTACCTATTTTGATGGATTTAACGGGCAATTCTGCTTGAAGCTATTTTCGTTTTTCAAGCGTTTAGTCCTTTTTTGTTTGCTTTAAATCAATTGACATTTTTGTATTTATTTATATACTATATTCGTAACTCATTTAGTAAATTAGTAAGTTATAGTAAGTAATTGCAACTATTTGTTAACAACTTACGGTTGCGGTAAACTCTATAGTTTTCGGTGACTGAGACACGACTCGAACCCACTTTCCAAAAATTATAACGCAGGTTTCAATTGATAAATTTAATATGGAACTGTCTGTTTTTAATTAAAATTATTAAAATCGGCAATAGTAGACGATCCATAGTGAAAAAGCGAAAAGGCTTAAAATGTAGTGTCCAAGAAAGGTGAGTCATGGCGCAGTCACGCGTTGCGTGAGACGAGCAATTAAGCATGCTTCATCCGTCCGTTGATGAAACTAAAAGTTTAGTAAGTAAAATAAATTGTTCTGCTCTCTTTCTATCAGTCTACATTTAAGATAGTTTTTATTTAAATAAAAACCTAACGCTAATTATTTTAAATAGTTTAGGTATAAAACACTTTATTATACCTTTTATTCATTATTTTCCAAATGTATAGTACCTACGTAGGTATATATAATTTAATCCTTCGTAACCATACACAAGTGATAAAGGGGTTGACTTTATTAGGTAGGTACTGCTCGCCTATAATACCTATACAGAATTCGGACAGGGTTGGGTTGAGCGCGGGGCAAAGGAACATTGCCCCAGTATTAAAAACACCGTATAACCATTATTGGTTTACATAGACTCTTTTGTATAGTCTGTCTGTCTCTGGTTTAATATACAAACAACGAAGATTTGTAAATTTTGACAATTATCTGATTCGTCTTTCGTATTCATGGTAACTATGAGTTCAAACAAAACAAAGGGACATATCAACAATAGTAAAGAGTTTCCTATATCAACAAGCATTTTACTAGTATATTAACTAATAGAATTAACTAACACGTGTATATCCCAGCTGACATTCAAGATCTACCGCTTAACAAGTTTAAAACTACAATAAAACGAAAGCTTTATGCAAAAGCTTATTATAAAGTATCAGACTACTTAGATGATAAAAATCCATAGCTGTAAGCCGCTCGCCTATCAGTTTGTTTCAATAATATTAATCTTTAAGCATTTATTGTTAAAAAATAGTTTATAATTTTGTTAAAAGAGCGTCCTTCAGTTTCTTGCGTACTCTTCTGAGAGGAACCAGCATTTTTGAATTCACCTTTGTGGTGACGTTCTTCCACAAAGTAATAAAATTCACTCTTGTGACGTATTTGAAGATTATGTTACATAACTACAAAATAAAGATATTTTGATTTTAGCATTGAAAAAAAAAGCATTCTAACAGTGTTAGGAACAAAATTGAAAATAATGACTATTTATATAATTGCTGACGTGATTAGTCGATTAGAATTAGTGTCGTGATAACCCAGAGCACAACGAACCTGTCTTAAATTTATAAGGCCCCATAGGGCCATGGTTCGAATCCGGGCGTGTACCAATGAGTTTTTCTGACTTAAGTACACAATATTACTGACACCGTGCTTCGGAGGGCACGTTAAGCAGTCGGTCCCGGACGCTGTCAATAGATGGCGGTCGTTACAGTTCCCAACCCGCAGTGGAGCAGCGTGGTGGACTTAAGCTCCAAGCCCCCCTCCTCACCCTGGGGGAGGCCTAAGCCCCTGCAATGGGGTAAAAATGGGCTGATGATGTGGTCACTGGCGCGCCGATAATTACGACAGTAGTCTAGGTCAAAGGAGTTAAATGACTGTTATTTCTATTACGCATATTACAAGTAAAATTTACCCAAAAAATTACGCGTGATAGTTCGAAATACGCCCCTCCTCCCTATTTGAACCTCAACTGAGATATGGACGGCCCCTAATTGGATAAAATTTTTTATTTTTTTGACGATTCTCTAACGAAATTTTACTTTTTGTAAAAATGAATATTTGAATAATAACTACTTTGAAATATATATGTACTAAAAAAATCGTTTTCTCATACCCAATTTGTGCTTAATATGTTGTTTTTAATATTTTTCTAGATTTGCAGCTCGCAGCTGAGTTGGGAAAGACGCTCTTAGAACGAAACAAGGAGTTGGAGACGGCACTTCGTCAGCATCAAAACGTCATAGAAGACCAGTCGCAGGAGATCGAAGTGAGTACCTCCTACTGAGACAGTAGGTACACTTGATTCGCGCATTAAAAGAAACTTGTTCAAGTGTGTCCTTTTTCAATTGTACTACTTGGGCAAGGAGCTTAAACTTGAGTGATGATTCCCAATTATGATAAAATTATAATATTAAAGCATATTTGTAATAGAATATGCTCATTATTCAGGAGAAAATATACTTATTATTTTCGGATTAATTCAGCGTAGGTTGGAATTTATCTATTCAGTTCAGTGGCAGGCAGACTGAATATGAGGATCGCACAATTGCTAGATATCGTTAGTGCCAATAAACTTATAAATAAGTGATTATTTTCATTCATATTTCATAAACTACAATACATTTTGTGAACCTTTCCTCACCTATTTGACTCCCCCGATAACGGCGACAATAATAAAAATAATAATAATTTATTTAGAAAATTTCCCACAATGTTTAATGTGTATTTAAATATAACGATTTGGCCAAATTAGTATATCCTCTGATTTACAAAATGTAATAAGGAATTCTAAAAATGAAAAATATTACTGTATTAACGTTCCGTTTCAGTATTTAACGAAGCAGACTGTAGCCCTGCGTGAGGTAAACGATTCTAGACTTCGAATTTACGAACAACTTGAAGTCAGCATTCAGGATTTGGAGCGCGCCAACCACCGGCTGGCCGTTGACCACGCGGCTGACAAAAAACACATCAAGAGGTCAATATTGTTAATTAGTTTAGTTTAATTACATTCACCAATTCAAATTCTTTAATTTGAATAAAACGATAGCTGTTTGTATGTTTGTTCTGTCTTCACAAACGAATACTATTTCAGTTAAACCCATCCAGACTCTGAACCCAGCAGCATTTGATTAGACTGGATAGACACTTAAACTTTTAAGATCTTGAATAACTTACTGTCAATTTTCCCTTTTCATCTGGTTTTCGAAGGAAAATTAGAAAGGCAGATTAATTTTGAATTATAATGGACGGCGAACCATTTGAATAGTATAAACGAAATATAAAATACTAATCATTTTAAGGGACCCTAATTTAAAAGATTAGTTCCAATCCGAGGGGGTAGATGATACGAAACTCATACTCGTGTAACACGTAGAGAGTTTCAATTATGGTATAAAAGCGAGCTTCATGTATTCTAAAGCGTAACTTTCAATTTACAAAGCTTTGATTCACTATATTTATATGTACTTTTCATCCTGTGATTATTTACACTTTCCTTGTCAAAATAGATAAAATATGCAATTCTAAACTTTGAATATGCAATTCTAAACTTTGATTCGGTTTGAACCTGTTTCAAATCTATAAGGCCATTTGGCCGTGTTTCCAATCCGGGCATGTATCAATGATTTTTTTCTTACTTAAGTACATTAACTATCACTGACTTCGTGCCTCGGAGAGTACGTTAAGCAGTCGGTCCCGATTGTTCTCAATAGACGGCGATCGTTACAATCCGCTGACCTGACATAGGAGCAACATGGTTGATTTAAGCTACAAGCCCCCTCATCTTGAGGGGAGGCCTAAGCCCCTGCAGTGAGGTATAAAAAAGGGCTGGTGGAAACTTTGGCCAACACAACATGTTTGTTTCGTGAGAAAATATTTATCTATATTAACTTGTAAACATTTCAGTCTTTGCTCGAACATCGAAACATTGGAGAGCAAATGCGAAGAACTGCAGAAGACAGTCGACGATCTCAACGCTCAACTGGACATCACGAGACGGAGGGCGGAAAGGAAACCCGAATCAAGCGATAAATCCAAGGAACCGGTCGAGCCCAAAAAAACAGACGAACCCATAACCCCTAACTCGAAAAAACCAGATATATGTAGTACGCCCATAAAACATTTGCCTCTACCAGAATTGACGAAAGACGACGAAGATCTATTAAGGTTGAGTGATGAGTTGAGAGAGAGTAAAGTATCCTTCGCCCAAGAACAGAGACGAGTGATCGAGTTAGAAGAACAACTGGCATCCATGATACAAGAGAATAACAGACTGCAAGAACAATTTAGGAACTGGAACCAACGGGATGATGAGCCGAAATCAATGCATGAAGAGTTCTCAATCCTTGAGGAAGTCAGGTCAGTTTGATTTGAAATCTAATTGACATATTTCCTGTTTGGAGTGCTTTGTGCAGAAGCTTTCCAACTCAGCTCTGAAAATGATATTATTGTTTTAGTTTTACTCAAACGTTACTCAGTATGTTTTGGGTATTTATTTCTATATACATTGTGACAATAAATATTTATTTTTTTAAATTATTTTATATAGGTAGGTCTACTAATTGAATATTAAATAAAACGATTATTGTATTAAAGTTGCTGTAGGTACTAATAATATTCGGTATCTCTTGCATGAATCTTTCCACTTTTTAAAATTTAATACCGAACTTCATTTGTATTTATTTTTGTTAAATAGTCGTGTGGTGTGTTAATAATTGTATTCCGTAAAAAAATAATAACTCATAAAGGCCGGACCACAGGACCGAATTATTAGCATGCCAATACAATCGTTGACGCGTGGCATTCTTCATACGGTTTCTAAACATTTGCTTTTGCTGCAGTCTAAGTCATTATAGTCAAGTCACACATCAAGTCAGATGATTCTCCTTTTCCAATACAAGGTTCGACTAAGTCAGATCATTCTCCTGTTCCATTTCAAGGTTCGACGTCACCACTTCATATTTTGGATTTGATTCGAAATTCCGAAAGTTCAAAATCCCGAATACATAATCCCGAATGTTCACAAATCCAAACATACAAAATCCCGAAAACTCCCCACGCGAGTAATACAGATATTATTAAGTACCGCTGGTGCTTTATAATTTAAGTATGGTGATTAAAAACAATAAGAAGTGGGTGAAATTAAATTCCTTGGATTCCATTCACACATATACGTACGACGTACATACATGTGAAATCACTGTGAAGCTAATAAAAAGGTGTTAAAAAATATTTCAATTTCAGTAATGCTTGTTATATTGGTAATTTTTAGTTTTGGGATTATGAACTTTCGGGATTATGAACATTCGGGATTTCGTGACATTCGGGATTTTGAACTTTCGAGATTTCGAATCAAACCCTTTTGTACACATTTTTTTTTGATAACGTTTACGATGAAGTACAATGAATATCGTTATAGAATGCTCCAACCGTAATTTCCAGACAAGGACAACTATGCATCAGGTGTCTACGCGGCGTGGGTGGCGATGACATGTCTTCAATGCTAGATGGTGATGATGACGACAGAAGCGCGATCAGCTCGATCATACTTCCACCTTCGGGACAAGAGAGTCCGAGACGTGACGTCACCAGCAAACTAATCAAGTTCGACGTAAGCGAACCGTCAATTTTAACTAAAAACACTACCTATTCTTCTATACTTACCGAATATTACTGGTCGATATACTAACCGAAAAAATGTATAATATTATTTAGATACAATCATGACTACAATAAATTAAATTACGACATCTAGTCAAAGTATTCTTCTTGTCGAATTTAGCTGTGAACAAATAAATCACTACCTAGATATTATATTTGATAACATAGGTAATTCAAACATAACAATAAAGGTACCTGCTTTAATATAAAAATATATATTTTCTAAGATAATTCCCGTATTTTGAAATGAACTTATCCACTAGTGAAAAGTGGTTTTATGTAACTATATAAGTAGGTTCATATATAAAAATGCATGACCCTTATCTGTCTACAGTTATTCGCGGCTGACTGTAAAGCTACATTTTAAAAGACATTCTTCTACACTAATAACTTTAAAAATACATGCAAAAAGTGACTAAAAACTTTAGTTGTATATTAAATTTTTTATGATCCTAACAAAACGCCTATTTAAGTGCACACGACGTTTTTTTACGAACATATGAAGCACGATTGACGCAAAAGTCGCTTCATAATCGCGATGCAGTCGCAGATCATTCGCAGACTGTGCCGACGAAGCTCGGCTCGTACAAAAAGCGTCATGTACACGGGTCCTAAGTTGACACTATTCAAAGCTTTGCTTATATGTATATTAATCTAGTTTTACACTAAATTAAGGCATGGACATTTCGTATAGATAAGTAATAGTATATATTATTATTTTATGTAAAATGGCGAAATGAGATTTATTCACAAGTATGACAGGCACCGACATATAATATATTTACCTAGGTACAGTACATATAAGTCGATGATAACAGGTATAGTTCGCCTCAAACATTATGGCGGATCGGAATATGACGCTAAAAGCGTGCTTGCGCAGGTACAGTCATATACCCCTTGCTCCACTGCGTCCCGCTACACCTAAAACTAGTTACTGCGACGCGACTTGTGCCTATGTTCACATCCGCCATAAAGTTTGATTGGAAAAGTACCTACTGCCATGGGTTTTTTACAATATGATAAATATAACAACGCCTGTTCCTACACGTAGCGTATCTGTACGTAAATGATTTTTTCCTAAATATGAAGTCATGGTATCTACTGCTCTGTTGCCTGTGTTGGCTCAGTGTCTCCCGTTCTTTTATACACATCAAATCTCACCCGTTTTCAGCCAAGAAGCAAAAATTTTACTTACTAAATATAACTTAAAAAAGTATTTTTTGGGGAAGTCAGTTATACAATGGTTTAAGATTTTTACGTTCTTATAATCACAACTATATGACTAAAGACTATAGATAGGTAGGTACGCTTATTATACTTTAATGGAATGTTTCAACTTTAGAATAAAAAGTGCTAACTAATTCCTTAATATTTCTAATTAGGTAAATGCCAAGCTTATAGGTACCTAAATGCCAAGCTTGTCTATTTCATTTAAAATATTCGTGTCCATTGATTAGTATCAATGAATAGTATCAATTCAATTCAATTCCATTTTATTGCGTTCCACAGTTTTTAGCATACATTTACTTTACATAGGAAATAGACATGCTATAATTATTGTGGACCATAGAGGGCACAGCAAACAAACAAAAAATGGATATAAGAGAGGACGCCTTAAATCTACTAAAAATATTAGGAACGTCAAAAGTTTAAGTACTTGCTATCTAAACTTTATACGAGATCTATACTAATTTATACACTTATTTGTTAATAAACAATATTTTTTTTTTTTTATTTATATTATTGCTTATGTATCGGGTAAAAATTTAATTTCTATTACTTTTAGTCATGTATTCTAAAAAATATTTATATTATCAGTGTTTATGTTATACTGTACGAATATACTAAACATTTAAATATTTATATTAATATATTTTTGAATTTATTAGGCAAAAGCTTTATTGCTATTAATTTACACATTAAGGTATACGTGAAAATGACAAATTAATTATTATTATATAAAGGTGTCCTCTAAATATTCAGGATAAGTGTAATAACTCTTTGTATACCTATTATAGGTTCTTTAATAATGTTATAAATTTTTTATCGGTTTTTTTAATTTTTTATAATTTGGGGTAATTTTTCAAGTATCAATAGTATCATTGATCGGTATCTACTGTTTTGTTGCCTGTGTAAATTAGTTTATTATCTTCGCTTTACCTAAATCTAAAATATACTGTTAAAAATATAAATTTATTTGGATGAAATAATTTTTTGAATTGCGTAGTGACATGGATAAGTAATATTAAAACTTACATCTCGAGGGCTACAATTGAAAAAAATATTGTTTTGAACCGGAATTAGTTGCAGTACTGTAAAAATATGAATTATTGATAGATTAAATAAAAATTAGAAGTATCTAGTTACTGTTATCACAATGTTGAGTTTAATGACAAGTAAGTTCACATCGATATAAATTTCTTTTAGTTCGTTGATCTCCTTCTTGTATACCTTTGAAATTATTTCTTTTTATGATGTAAATAAAATATGTATTATATATAGCACAACTCTCTGAGTATTTCGTCTTCTATTCTATTATTCAATTTAACATTGGTCTCTCTACGTGTGGCGCGTTCGATTGTTTCAATTTTGAAAACACAAGTGAACTTATTTGATTGTTTCGCGTGTTTCTAGGCGGCAATGCTTTTCCAAGTGCCCCTGATGTTGTTGATCACGCTTTGCATATGCATTATGAAGCGCATTTGCAGTAGTTTTCTTTGGATATATCGTTTGTAGTCAAAGGTACGTCCATTACACTAAGCCGACACCTTACTAGGCTAAGAGCACGTCCCATTGGTGAAGGGTCATCCCAGCACCGCCGACTCCTGCGGCCAACCAGGGCTTCTTCTCATCTGTATGTGCATACGTACGTTGTAATTGACCATCATTAATATTAAGTAATGGGTGTATTTTTGGCTAAATCCGATGCTAAATTCATTCCATTAATTGGTTTCTTTCATTTGATTAATTTTGAACTTTAGAATTGTCTAATAAATTAATAATCTTCTACTTTACAATTAGATTAATTTTATTTAGTTATTTAACTATGAATAATCATACCTTACCATTAATTTTTCATAGAAGAGCAGTATTATATTACATATTTTTACAGAAAAATTTAACTACCTAACTTTTTTCTTAATTTCCGCAAATCATTAAATTTAATTAAGTACCCACACTTTGTCATCATTGCATACTAAAGTTAGAATTCATAAATCAATAGCAACAAAATTGAATTTGCTACTCTCTTAGCAAAGTTTCATATCACAAGCTAAATCATTATTACAATGTTTACCTATATTACTTAAACTATGTACTAATGAAACGTAACGTCATTTCATGTACAGAATGCCAAGGAGAAGTTGCTGCAAGGAATCTGGGCGAACAAGGATGACAACGACAACCCATACAGGGAGTTGGTGCAGAAATATGAAGCTCTGCTGGAGGTGCAGCTCGCGCAGGTGAAAGGCGCACGCAAAGGCAAACCTGTTGAAGAAGTGGCTGACAGCCGCGCCGTGAGCGGCCGCCTCAGTGTTAAGGACACCGACGACGAAAGCGGCCACGGTGACGATCATAAGGACGCTGCACCTGCAGCCGCGCACAAAGCCGCCGACTCGCGCAAGAAGTTTATACAGACCCCAGACTTCTCCGAGGCTGAGACTTCCAGCTCTGGCTTCTCCGACGAGACGAGCAACAAGGCCACGCAGACGGAGCGCGAGCGCCCCGGCTCCTTCCTGTGCACCATTGCCGATGGTGAGGACTACCGCTTTAGCATTTACGACGATGCTAGCCCTGTCGAGAGTCACTTCCGCAACCGGCCCGAGTACCGCGAACTTTTCAAGGAGATCTTCACGATTCTCAAGAAGGCCGCCGAGAACAAGGACGAGGGTGAGCGACTACCATTGCTGGACGACGCGGCGGCGGGCAAAGCGCCTCCTGCCACGCCCGCTGTACCCGAACCGCCCGGGAGCTTCCCCGCCATACCCGACGATGCCAGTGTGTTCTCCTCCGTATTTTCCGAACGCTCGTTGCCCGTCTCCGATCTTACGGCCCCGGAAGTCTCTGATACACCCGAAGCACCTGCGACGCCTGCGCCCGGCGATCTACCCACCATTGAAAACCACGAAGAACCCCACGAAGAAAGTAAACAACAGAAAAAGAAACAAATCGAGGAGAAAGTCAGCGAAAAACCGAAAGACAAGGAAAAAGTTCTGACGCCCCTGGTACGACCGCCACTCGAGTACATCGCGGCCACGAGAAAGAAATCGCGGCACCGCAACAGGAAACAAAGTCAAGAGCGCCAGGGCGCTGACTCGCCCGTTTTCCCGTCGCCGCCGAAGATAACTTACCAGCAGAAGACGTCGAACAAGAAGCGACGCGATTATCGCCCGCTCGAGGTGAGTCCGCTGGCTAAAGGGGCGGAGGCCGATTGGAATGGGTCCACAATGCAGTTCTACAATCGCAACATTAATTCACCGACGCCGAATCCAAGCGGTCGCCCAGCAACCGGTCGCATTTACCAGGGCTGGAACGCCGAAACCGACTCTTGGGACATCAAGCAAAGCACGGCCTCACAGGAGATACACAAACTGCGCAAACTGGAATTATCCTACGCAGAGGTGCTCAGGAACGCCGACAAGACTAAAACCAGACGTAAGAAACATCAATAAAGCGAACGTCCGCCAACAACGGTCTCACCCAAATCGATAGACTATGTATGTACTTCGTGATCGGTGATTCGAGAAAAAATTTTGTTTTATTTACTTAAAACACAACAGTAATTGCCATAATTTTAACGATAGTTAGCTATTATCTAAGAGGAAAATCACAATCCGCACAATACATGAATTACAATTGAGATTCGAATTAAGGCGAGGTGAGTTCGATCCTTTTTTGAGTCCAGTTGTGTAAAACTCTTGTATCTAATAGAAAAATTGAAAAATAGTTACATAATTTTTTTTGTAGTTGCATTACTGTGGTAATGTTCAATGAATTCTGAAATTGGCTGACATATACCTCGTGTAACTAAAATTTACTTGATAGAACTATTTAGGTAGCTAACGATTTAAAATAAAATCTCTTTGTATTTTTCTACAATATCCTTACTTAAGGGTAAGCTCTATATTTCTGTATTACTCTTGTAGTTCTTTATCTCACTTCTTTCTTTTCTTTCTTTTGAAACTCACTTCGCCTTAAAACTGATGTGTCATCTTCAAAATAGCTATAAAATCAAACCTGAATCTTGCATTTAAACTTAACCGGCTCAAGTTGTCTTGAGTACTGCAATTTTAAAATTCTTTATATAAATGAGTTTTTACATATTAACTCAGTTCTGTTATTATTAGTCATTATTATAATTTGTATATTATGAATTTTAGTAACGTTTAAGTTGTATATACTAATGCCTAATTTTTATTATAATTATAAGTTAATTTTAATTTTTTAAATGCCATGGATATTTGGAAGTACTCAAGGTTTTGTATGAACAGAAGTTGTGTGCTAGTTATTTATGGGATGAGCGATGGGTTAAAGGTATAAAATAAAGAATTTGCATAATTAAATGTTTATTATTTACCATGTGTAGTTATCCAATAGGAAATATTAATTATTTTTATTTTTAGGGTTCCGTACCTCAAAGGGAATAAAGAAACCCTTACAGAATAACTTAGTCGTCCGTCTGTCTGTCAAGACACTTTTTCGTTTTAAATCAAACTTCTACGATCTACGTCGACGCAATCAAAAAATATGGTAATTAATGCCACATATTTTGACACTCGCGAGTAAATCAAATCTTTATAGGGAAAATTGTAGTTCTATCGCGTAAAATTACAAACTTAATTTTTCTCGTGTAGTATATGCATGCAAGACACAAATACAAGGTGAAGTTTTAGTAACCGGCCAAAATTTTTCTAGATGTTAGGTATCACCAATAGACCTTATTGCGTAAATAAAAAATATGGGTTATATTTTCATAATAAATTATTTTATCTTCAGTGTTATTAAATAACGTTTGGTTGCATTCTTAACGCTATAGTAAACGTACGCGCCCGAGGCCTTGAAACGGAATGAAGCGGTGGGCATGAATGGTGACTAGAGTTATTGGTTTCTTCGGGAAAGGTTTGTGTAGTCATTAGTCAATATTTTTCTATAGAACGATACTAAAAGGAAACAAGATGGCTATCGGTTTTCTACCAAAAATCATTATATTAAAATTTGGCTGGTCATTAAAACCTCACCCTGTATGTAGATTGGTGCTACTGAAGAGTCAGTACAACGCCTGCAAAAAAAGCTGCTGCCAGGCCGGCCCAAATTAGTGTGATAGAGAAGGCAAATGCGCCATATACTAGCATTTGCCTCCAATATAAGATACAATAAGGATACAAGACTGCTTGAAAATACAGACGCAAGCGAAAATCTTTATCTTTTACAAAGAAAATGTGTTTTAATAAGGTTCTTTTGGTGATTTTCTTATCGAGCGAAATTAATACTATCTTGTTTTGAAAATAGCTAATGGATAAACAAAGGTCCATATTTACTTAGAATTTTTTTTTTGTCGCTGTTGAGTAAAGATTTGAGCCAATAACGTAGATTGAAATTTGATGAAAACGGGACTTACATTGTACAGAGTCTGAATACTCGATGCGCGAGTCCATTTCACACTTGGCCGTTAATTTTCTAATTACTAGGTTATCCTAATCGCAAAAATATTTCAATTTTAAATTTTTCTATATGAATGCGCTAATTTAAACGGTCCGCCAGTTTTGAGACGTTATATATCACAGATCCTCGAAGGGTTCAACCGTCGGCTGTTAGACTTTGACGTTACGTACCGTTTTGATTTGTTTAAAATATTATTAAATTTTCATACTATGAAAGTAATTAAATTAGTAATTAAAAAAAAAACATTTGGTTATAACTCAGTACATAGGCACTCAAGTTTTTGTTTCACATGCATAATTTATTCAGGCGCCCATAAAGAGGTAGCTTATATATTAAATTAAATATTTGGATTATACACTCGTACACATCTAGATGGAGGTTCGGCGTCATGAAACGTTGATAAAAATAACATCAAACTGTTTGGTTATAATTAATCCACACAGATAATTAGTACATAGTATAGATAGTAACGGAATATGTGGTCGGTTTAGTCAAACACACAACCATATAAACCTAACAAGTTTTTTGTTGTCTTTGTATCACGTGGCGTTTGTGTAAACGTGTCGTGATAGCCCAAAACGCAACGAACCTGTCTCAAATTTATAAGGCCATAAGGCTATGGTTCGAATCCGGGCGTGTACCAATTAGTTTTTCTGACTTAAGTACATAACTATCACTGACTACGTGCCTAGGAGAGCACGTTAAGCAGTCGGTCCCGGACGCTGTCAAAAGATGGCGGTCGTTACAATCCCCAACCCGCAGTGGAGCAGCGTGGTGGATTTAAGCTCCAAGCCCCCACACCCCAGGGGAGGCCTAAGCCCCTGCAGTGGGGTAAAAATGGGCTGATGAAGTATCACGTGGCTCTATCAAAACATAAATAATCAAAGATTAGATATATGTTACTTATATCTAGAACCTCCACTCTGCAGCTTATAGACGTGCATAGGAGGCATTACCGCAATGTTTTTTGGAGGGGTGGAACAGTTATCCTAGATATCTAACTAGTATAGAAACTCTATACAATTAATTGTATTGATAAAGATCAATGTTATACTTTTTAACTCTTAATTTTCCTTAATTTTCTTCATATTCCTTAGAATTTTCTTTGATAAACATCATCTGATGTTACGCTTTTTTTCAAGAGTATCAATTCAGTTTTGCAGTAATTTGCAGAATCGAGCGATACTCGTGTGGGAATCGATGTAATATTGCCACCTTATTAAAACTTCAACGTACAATAATATAATTTATATTCATTATTTATAATATAAATACATTTCAGCATTTCTACGTGTTCCGGCCGGGTTATTTGTTCTGCGCTTCTAGTAGTTCTTTCTCGACAATGCGTCGGTACTCGTCAAAGCCACCTTCGATGCTCTCCACGGAGCCTCGGCCGCACACCCACAGCTCTTTACACACCATTCTTATTAGACGCTCGTCGTGGGATACGAGAATCACACCACCCTAGAATAAAACAAGAACGTCAGTCGTTATTAGCTGGCTTGAACAACCAAATCACACATTAATGTGTCCCTGTACGGACGACGCCACAACTAAGTGCAAGTGGTCTGGAGCCCGATTCTCGTTTCAGCAAGAGAAAATTATAAAACAACAATTTTTCAAATATTTGGTGACATTGTCGTGTGAGCAGCGCACCATATGATGCATGTCACACACAGACAAGTCAACCTTATAGACCACGCTTTGACAGGGAGTAGCATTCGCCAAGGCTATGTAGTGACACTACATAACTACGTCACTAGTGAGCCGTCAGTTGGAAGCACGTCGGAAGCCATTAAATTGTCAATTTTGAACGAGCCAATGAAAACTAGCCGACCTCTCCCCGCACCCCGCCACTTTTTGGCGATTTCGTTTTCGTACTGACGTTTATTAAAGCGTGGTCTAAAGGTTGACTGGTCTGTGATGTCACACGACGTTCGTTTGACAATTGTCAAGTACTTGAGTACTGAGAATAAGTAAAATGGTTATCATGTGACATTTTTCATTGTAAACGGAAATTGTCTCTTGAGACTACAAGTCAACCGGTCCGAAAATCACCGCCCTACACGCTTGCAAGCTCTTTCGCACGATCTTGCGAATGAGTTAGGTTGGGGAAAAAGACGGAAACGGCCCGCTCAGCGATGCGCGCCAAGCCATCCCTCCTCCCGCGCCGCCGCCGTACCGTAACAACTTTTCGTAGGTTGCGACAGAGCCAGATTCAGACGGAAAATCGAGGGACCGCCTATACCCGCAACTTGATCCAACTCTTGCGTGTTTTACACTATACAGAAGCCAATCAAAATTCCAAAAAAATATCATATGCAATCTCCTTTACATGTACGAGGTTTGTATCGAAAAACATAAAATATCAGTCAAAACGTATTTTTTAAAACGTTGCCAGTTACGTATCAAAATTGAAAGACAGCATTTCGAAAATATTATGGAATATAATAATTTAACTTAATTTGTCTTATTTTTTATTATAATTTCAAAAATAAGATAGAACTGAAGTTAAAAATTTGATTATGTCTCATTCAAACGTAAATTACTTTCAATCAAGATTTTGGTAACATGAATTAATGTTAGAGATGATTATTTTATATATAAAAATACCATTCAAAAAGATCATGCTACAAATAAAGTATCGAAAAAAATCCACTCTAAAAAGGAATTTTAAAACCATTAAGCGAAAAATTGTCGAAAATGTTAAAAAAATTCAAAATCGCAATACATAAATGCGATATTTTCGAATACCCCTGAGTATGAGCACAACGTTTTTCTTTTGCACGTCTCTATAGGACCTTAATATAGTTTATGCATATCCCTCGGGAAAAGACGTGAACATTCACACATAACATGTGTATCAAATACATACATTATACTTATTGATAGCTTTGCCCAACGCCTCAATCGTCTCTATGTCCAAGTGATTCGTGGGCTCGTCCAATACTAAAAAGTTTGGGTTGCCCATACACATTATAGCGAACGCGACGCGGGACTTTTGACCGCCAGACAGACTACCAATTGTCTGTAGAGCCAAATCACCGCTCACGCCGAAACTACCCAACTGCCTTCTGTATTCTTCTATCGGTTTGCCTGTGGGGAAGAAATGGCATGGTTACTGTTTCAATTTCAAATAGTACTCATTAATATTCCAAAGTCTAAACGATATTTTTTCATACGTCATAATTAAAACTGTAACAGATAACTGTATGTTGTTCTATGCCTTCAGGCCAGGTTGAAAATATGTGTGGCCCTGTAGAAATACTACCGCACACTGATTACACGTTTCCATTTATATTCAGTTGAAAGCCGACAATCATCTCACTCGACTGATGAAATAAAAGGATCGGTAGCGGTCAAGCCATATTCCGTCACTAGAATGATCTACGAAACGTGCAATGAGTGTACTGTGTTCGTTAAGTTCGATTTATATCTCACTAGCGACCTGTCCCGGCTTCGCACGGGTAGCAGAGCATATAGGCCGTAATGTCTTTTTCTGCGTAGTGTCTTATCAGCTTTTTGCGTCGAACATGTGGATTGGATTTAGTTAGATTCAAATGTAACGTAAACTCATCTTATTTGGAGTATTTTTTAATGTATTTTATTTTCAATTTTATAAATATTTGAAAAAGTAAAGAACAAGTACATAAAAACAAACTACAATATTTCTTTATATACAACATTGATAACTTCAGACTAACCACGCGTGTCACGTCGTCCGGTATGGCCGGCCGGCGCGGTGTCCAGCTACTATCGCGCGACATTTATATTTCACGATAGCTCCTAAGATATTAATTTAAATTGTATAGTGTAAAGGGCAATCATAATGTGCATAAAATGCTGAAGGTAAATAACGTGTTTAACTTGATAAGGATTAATACTGTATCCCTATAAATTGCTTTCCAATTACCTCATCATATGACACCATTCTTTTAAACATAAAAATAGGTGTAGTAAGCTATTCATAAAAAATAGACATATGCCATCGCGGACTTTTCTTTAGTCCTATAAAAAAGACACAATTCCTCTATACATTATTTTGTTATATCTCAAAAGGATTAGGCAGCGTTTTCGATGAAAGCTCCCAGCCGGCTTTTAATTATTATTAAGAAACATTAATAAATTATACACGTAAACCTTCCTCTTGAATCACTCTATCCATTGGTGTCAATAATATGCCAATCCGTTTGGTAGTTTTTGAGTTTATCGCGTTCATACAGACAGACAGATGCAGCGAGGGACTTTATTTTATAATATGTAGTGATACTAAGACAGGTTTGATTAGATTTTCTTGTAATAACGTGCCGCAACATCGTGACAAATTAATTGAAAAAAAAAAACAATTAATTTGTACTTAGTACGAAATTTTCAGAGTAAAAATTACAAAGTGTAATTTGGTTACATTATCACTTTAAATCATAACACTACTGTTATACTGAGCCTAACTAAAAAGGTTATTAATTATTAAAACGACTTTCCTACTCTGTAAAAAAGAATATTCAACTTAACTAATTATCTGTACTCGAAAATGTACGTACCCGGATAGCTCTTCTGCAATAATTCAACAGAATTCACATTCATGTCAAGCTGATCAACATGATGCTGTGAGAAATATCCGAACTTGAGGCCGCGATGCACATTCCTTATTCCACTAGTCGGTGATAGGTAACCCATTATAATTTTTAATAAGGTCGTCTTACCGGCGCCATTGTCACCCACCTGGAAATAAAAATTTGTTTCGGTT
The DNA here is from genome assembly GCA_949709985.1 of Luffia ferchaultella. Lineage (NCBI taxonomy): Eukaryota > Metazoa > Arthropoda > Insecta > Lepidoptera > Psychidae > Luffia > Luffia ferchaultella. The sequence continues at coordinate 6,331,535 of OX453244.1, forward strand.
ATGTAGTTAAAGCAAGACGAAGAACAACTTTGTCGCAAACGTAACATTGTGGTACACAGAGTTATAGACAACTGACAAAAAACGTTTCTTGAACGGTACGAATTCTTATTGAATATGGTTTATCATATTAGGTCCTAACCTATGAAGTTGCCGTTTTGTATGAAATAAGTTAAAGTATTTTTTTTCAAACATCTTTATTTTTGTTATTCAAAGTAATCACCCGTGCAATCGATCCATCTTTGCCAACGCAGTGGCAGTTTATTGATGCCCTTCATGTAAAAATAAACTGGACGGGAAGCAACAAACTCTTCAAAGGCATTTTCTACTGTCTCTAGGGAATTGAATTTTTTTCCTGTTCAAAAGTTGTCCTAATTTTGAAAAAAGTAATAGTCGGTACATGCAAGGTCTGGTGAGTATGGCGGATGAGGGAGAACTTCCAAGTCCAACTCTAGCAGCTTGGAGACTGTTTGTTGTGCAGTATGGGGTCGCGCATTGTCGTGAAGGAGCAGCGGGGACGACCGATTGACCAAAGCTAGTCGCAGACGTGCGAGCTTCTCCATCATTGTCTTTAGTTCTTGACAGTACAATCTGCAGTAATGTTGATGTCGTTTTGTAAAAAATTGTGATGAATCACACCGGCACTAGACTACCAAACAGTGACCATCATCTTTTTAGGGGTTATTTTTCGTTTAACGCATTGCTTTGGTGCTGAACCAGGATCTAACCAACTTGCTGAGCGCTTTCAAATATCGAACAGAATCAATTTTTCATCACAGGTAACAATCCGGTTAAAAATTCCTTCATTTCTGTGCCTGTTGAGCAATATGAGGCAGGTCTCGATGCGATCGTTCCGCTGGCGATCGTTAAGTTCGTGGGATACCCAGCTATCAAACTTTTTTACTTTGCCAATTTGTCGCAAATGGCTCAACATTATTGTGATGCTAATATTAAAAGTTGCTGTTAGTTCAGCTGTAGTTTGAGTATCGTCGGCTTCCACAATCACCTTCAATTCATCATTGTTAGTCAAAGTGTCGAGATGACCACGAGATTCATTATTCAAGTTATGATTTCCAGAACGGAAGCGAGCAAACCAATAACAAGTTATGTGTTCGTTTGTTAAGTCCTCTCCGTAAACGTTGTTGATGTTACGTGCCAATTGTGCCGCATTAGTGCCACGACGGAACTCATATTTCATAATTACACGAATTTTTAAAGTGTCCATTATGACGAAAAATGTTCAAATGTAATGAAAACACAATGCTAATCAATAAACAAAAGACTGACTTTGTAAAAAGAATGTCATGTTTTAAAACAAAATTAATTTGAATTTAGAATTCACAGCCAACCAAAATTTCTTTTTCTTTATAATGGCCAGTACTGAAGAACGACCACTTCATAGGATAAGACCTAATATGTGTGTGGCTTCAAGTCAGATCCCGTGTCCGATTCATGCTCGCTCACACCCCGAACGAACCGAGGTAACAGTAAATGAAACGCTTCAGTCTTGTTTTGGTTCTATATCACGACCGAATGATTCGATTGAAACAGATATTTTTGAAATACGTTTGAAAAGTAATTTGATCTGAAAAAGTTACTTAAATCATGTTTTCAAAACCGAAAGATTAAATTGAAGAACTGAAGAATAATTTTTTGTTTTTAATATTTGTATCAAATTTAATTGCTAGAAAACTGATTTATGAACGTGCATTTTGGAGGGACCTGGCCTTAAAAAGTCTTCAGTTTTATTTACAGTTCAATATCTCTTGGATTGAATTATCTAAAGTTTTCATTGAATAGTAGCATCCTATAAAATAACCCAGCTATGTAGAAACATGTTAAAATATTAAATGGGTTACAAACGCGCAAATCAAGTGAATGTAGCATCAATAGGTGTCAACAAAACGGAGTTCCACACGGTGGTAATTAAAGACTAATGATTATATTACAAGATGTGCTTTTTCCATTCTGTCAAATTAATATACGAAAGTACAGTAAAAGAACACGAATGATGGCTTTATAGATTCATTCTAGTGAATAAAAAATTTTCTTTAATTCAACCATTTGCTCCAACTGTGGTACATTTCAAAAAAAACAACAACTGCGAACAACGACGGACGGATGGACGGACGGGCGGACAGACAAACTACCATAATAATACCAATATGTTTGACACAAGATGCAAACAAAGAGCTTTAAGCGCTTTTTTAAAAGCTGGTATAACTGATACTGCGCTTTATTGTCTGTGTAACTGTGTAGTAGTATGCTAATTGACAGCAAATGCGAACACAATAATATACCCTGCAGACTAAAAGTATTCGCTAATTGATGTTATTTATGTTTTGAAATATTCACTGTGAAGTAGGATTTTGTGTGACCCACAAATGAAATGGAACGGAAAGGAAAATAAAGATTCTGGATAATATTTCATGTAATTATAAAAATTTTTGTTTAGAACAACGATAATGACGTCACCAATCACTGAGTCTGACATTTTGATAGCGTTTCTGATCGATTCAAAGCATGATACGTTCCACCTTAATTATTATGCTATCTAAGCCCAAAATATTAAGTCTTATAGCTTATCTTTTTAATAGCTTTATTTAAATTCTTAGATGATAAAAAAGTGTGCTGCGCCTTAAACTTATATGCAGTTGACTGACCACAAGTACATGATGATTTAAGAAATTCTTAACCATTTTCATCACAAGCTCCTCAACTATTATTAGCTCGTTGCTGAATAAAGTTCAAAATACTAATAATTACAACTTACAATACAAATCCTGGATTCCAAGGTTGCGCCGACATTTACATCATTAAATATTATCTTATCCTTAGCATAATAAAAACCGATATCGTTTAACTGCAGAATAGGAGGTGAAAGAGGTTCCGTCTCCGGAAACCTCAGAACAACTTCCACGTCTTTCTCTATTGGCCGTAGTTCTGGTCTGTTAAAAAAAAAAGTTAAAGTAATTAAAACTAATAATTAAAATATCGCTCACAATAACTGATCACAAGACTTGTCAGAATTAAATTATGAAATTTTTTCCCCTACAGGTACCTACTTAAAATGAAGTATAAGTATTTTATAGAAAAACATTATTATTTTACATCTATTTTCTATAAAAATTTTATCATAACTACTTCCTTTCTCCCACGTTTGCATCTTCATTATAAAAAATAGAAAATTTTAATGCTTTAAATTCACAACATAGCAAAAGTCATATTAATGTATGAATAAACAATAAAAATAACTACCTTCATATTACTTGAAAGTTAATATTTCTGTATTTTCATGGTCATGTATTATCTAAAAGTTTTTTATCAAGTCTGCAATAAGTATAGTTCACCTCAAACTTTATGGCGGATCGGAATAAAACGCTATAAGCGTCCTTGTGCAGGTACAGTCATATACCCATCGCTCCACTGCGTACCTCTACACCTAAAACTGGTTACTGCGACGCGACTTGTGGCTATGTTCACATCCGCTATAAAGTTTAATTGGAACTGTACTCATGTAAATCATATTGTCCTGATAAACCTGAACGGATTGGTATTATTTGATAGAGCTTTTGAATGTACAACTCATAACTCGCAACAAGATTATTTTATATAGATTGAAGTAGATAACAAAAATCACCATCATAATTTCGTTTATATATTTAGACCAATATAAATTGATTTTTTTTTCAATTATAGAATATTATAACCAACCGAACCTAGACTAGTTAGATACCCTAAAAGCAAAGCCGAGGGTTGCCGGTTGGATTCCTGCCCGGGACAAATATTTGTGTGCATGTACATGTCTATTTGTTTCGTATCTGGCTGCAAAAAGTATCTACATATGTATATATTCTTAAAAAAGAATATTTAAGTATGTATACCAGTTGTCTTGTACCCCATAATACAAGCACAATACTTGTTTACATTGGGACTAGGTGGCACTGTGTGGGATGTCACAGGTATTATTATTGTTATATACAAATGGCCTGTTTTAGGCGTGCGAATATAATAATATTTTAGGCATAATAAATCTATTTCAGTAATTGGTTTTACCAATTATCAATCATGCAACAGGTCCTGCTAGATGTCAATATACATGTGACTGTATTCCTTATAGGTACTTGAAGATTGAATTGATTTTTATAAATTTAACTTCAATCCGTAAAATTTTGTGCTTTATGTCAAAACAATAGTTCCACTTGTATATACAACATACTTTTATTGTAAGCCATATTGAGAGAATATTAATATTATAAGAATATATGATTTCTGTGATTCAGTGACATCTAATCGCTGTCTAGCCTTTTAAAAATCTAAGCAAAATAAACAAACAGGTAATCCTCATGCACCGACATTGTTTTTAGAAAGAACAACTATAAAAATTGAATTTAGTTACTACAAATGATGAACAATTTTCAATTTACTCACGATAGTTATCGATCTCTAAAATAGTCCTACATAAAAAAAAACAAACTCTGCACATATATTTAAATTATTTCAACTCACAGTTTTTCCAGCATCTTGATTTTGGACTGCACGGAGGAGGCGCGATTCGCATTGTATCTGAACCTATCGATAAATTCCTGGACGTGCGCTCGGTGCTGCTGCTGAGCGTCATATTCACGCTGCTGACTTTTCAGACGTTCTGTCTTTGTTTTATGGAATTGTTCATAATTACCCCTGGAATCATTCACATTTAATAATTACTACTACGGCACTGACAAATGTTAACAAGTTAATTAAAAGTCAAATTAATGTCCTCGTGACTTATTTTCCTTTTTATTTTTTAATTAAAAAAGGTGCTAATCAACACATACATACGAATTGATAAAAAATATAGGTAGCCTATTCACAAATCAAGTTTAAATCTCACCTATTTAAAGCTCACAGTAGGGCCCAGCAGGATATAGACAAACTATTTTTTTCGATTCCATGCATCATGTATTTTGGACTTGCACTTTATTTGAATAACAAAGAAATGGATCAAACAGAAAAAAATGTTTCATTGAATTACAAGTCACAGGATCGAGACTAGTCAAACAATTTTTTATTAATTTACATGTTATCTTTAATCACTACATATTATAAAATAAAGTTCCCCGCCGCGTCTGTCTGTCTGTGTGTCTAAACGCGATAAACTCAAAAACTACCAAACGGATTGGCATATTATTGACACCAATGGACAGAGTGACTCAAGAGGAAGGTTTACGTGTATAATTCATCAATGTTTTGTGCAAGTTAATTAATATGACGATTATTGTTGAGGAAGTCGGAAAAAATCTGGCTGACTGGGAGCTTTCATCGAAAACGCTACTTAATCCCTTCGAGATATAACAAAATAATGAATGGAGGGATTTTCCTTTTTCATAGTACTGAAGAAAAGTCCGTGATGGCATATGTCCATCTTTTATGGATAGCTTACTATACCTATTTTTATATTTGAAAAAATGGTGTCATATGATGTCGTGATTGGAAAACAATTTGTACGGATACAATGTCAATCCTCATCAAATTGAATACATTATTTACCTTCAGCATTTAATGCACATTATGATTACCCTTTATACCATACTATTTAAATTAATTATCTTAGGAATTATCGCCAAATAAAAAATATCGCGCACCGGGCGCCCCTATACCAACGCGACACGCGTTGTAAAGTTAGGCAGAAGTTATCAATGTTGTATAGAAAGAAATATTTTAGTATGCTTTCATGTATATATTCATTACTTTTTCAAATATTTACAGGATTGGAAATAAAATACATTAAAAATACTCCAAGTAGGATAAACTTATGTTACATTTAAATTTAATTTGATCTAATCCACATGTTCGACGCAACCAGCAAATACAACACTATGACAGAAGAACACTACGGCCTATATGCTCTGCTGCCCGTGCGAAGCCGGAGCGGGTCGCTAATATAAGAATAATAGATGAACGGTTTCAGACCTTATTTACCCGCACTGGAGTAGCATGGCGAATTAAGCTCAAAGCCCCCTCACCCTGAGGGGAGGCCTAAGCCTTTGCAGTGGGGCATAATGAGCTGGTGGAATAAAATTGAAAGAATTATTTTAGATGTTTATTTTAGTCACCTGTAAGTATCTATTCTCTGGGAATGCAAATGCATTATATCGGTAGGTACAGTATCTAAAAAGTTTCTGTCGTGGGACACCACCAGTAATGTGGTGGGCCAATTCTGAAGGTAGTTCTCCAACCATATTATAGCCTTTATGTCCAACATGTTTGTGGGTTCATCGAGTAGTAATAGATCGGGTCTGTAATTAGAGCAATAAAATCAACATAAATTACATTTCGTAACAAATATAAAAAGAAAATTAGAAATTTGCATTAGCATGACATAACCAAGGTCTCAAGATTCCCAACTGCATGTGACTGCCTTACAAAGAAAAATTGGCTAGAATAGTTATGGCAATTTTCTCGGGAAGTTTAAATTTGTCTATATCGCAGACAAAATGAAAAAAAAAATTGAAATTTTATAAATGATTAATGGCTGATTTTCATTTTCAAATTAATTTTTCATAAATTTTAAAAAATTATTAATTTGCATTATAAGCTGCTTGTGTAATGAGAACTGTACCTGGAAAACAGAGCCCTCGCTAGCGCCAATCTCATCCTCCATCCACCAGAAAAAGTCTTGGTTGATTTTGCCTGCATTTCAGGCGAAAAACCCAACCCGCTTAAGATGATCGAGGCTCGCGCTGGCGCTTTATCTGATTCTATATTTTCTAACTGTGCATACACTTCGCTCAGTTCATTTGATAGACTCGGATCTGTCGCACTGTGGAGTAAAATTAAAATTATTAAAATTTAAACTATTTTTCTTTAAACTATACTTTAATGAATTTTTGCAATTTAGAAAATTTTAATTATTGACTCAGATAATTGAAAATCCTATAACCGCATGAACAACTTTAACATATGTTCTCAGAGCAAATATAGATGATGTGTAAAATTTAGTTCTGCGGCAATTGGTAAAATTTTGTCCACGCCCAAATTCTGCACCAATGGTATTTAGCGTATAGCCTTGAAGTTACAGACAGAGGCTTGGTATAATCCTCATAAGCAAATTGTTATGCAAAGCAATTTTCTTTTAAGTGTTCAGTCAATTGTATAAAAGTATGCATAAAAGATACTTGTAATATGTGTGAGATGTGTATGTTTTACTGTTGTCAACTTTCAAACTCATATTTACTGCAGTATTACCACAACATTCATAACATACAGTATATAAATCAACAGCATCCTGCCATTTCTTCCCATGATAGAACTTCATAAATCCATTAAATTCAAAATAATTATAAAAATATATAAACTGGTGAAATAGATTACCCTACTAACAATAAGCTAATTGTTAAATATTAATTTAGTGTACAATAAAAAATATTTGTTTAGGTACAAGAAAAGGCTATGTAAGCATAGATATGAGCTGTCATCGGCTATCGTAGGTGATTGTTTAACAGTTAAACTCCTTTTATTTCATAAGATTTACTACTTTAAAAAAAAATTGAATGTAATTGATTATTCATACTCCTATGAACGTCCTAGGTATCTCTTCGAAAAAATGATTTGGAAAACAAGTCGTTTTTCTCCTAGAAGCTCATCGCGTCTTCTGATGATGCCGAGACATGGATCAGCAGCGTTTCGGGGTAGCTTTAGATACATGGCAACTAGATGCTGGAACAACCTGCCCCCTCCTCTTAGAGACAATTTGTCAACATATACCTTTAAAAACAAACTTAAGGGGCTTTTACTCAAATCCCAGCTCTCGTTGCCATGATATGGGGTTGCTGATAGTGGTGCAGTCTCCATTTGTGGAGACATGAATGTCAGGGTGTGTGTGGCGTGCGTGGCGTGGGTTGCGACAGTGCTGTCTGGGTGGTGGCAGTGTTCGTTGTATTGAGCGCGGATGGACGTACGTGCGCTGCGGGGCGGGGTTCTGGGGCACAACTGAAAATCAGCGCTGCGACACGTGAGTCGCAGTATTGGGCTGAGTTGTGGTCCCATTCGTGGGTGCGGCACAGACCTATACAAAGTATATATATATATGTGTGTTTTAGTTGTTAAGTTTTTTTGTTCTGTTGAGTCTGTGTTTCCTATGAATAAATATATTTTCTTTCTTTCTTTCTTTCTTTCTCATTTAATACATATCACCCTAAAGTGACCATCCGGTTGTCATGTCAATCACATAATGTATATCTACAACACTATGATTTTAAAGCAATGCTGGCAATACATATGTTTTTATATTTGTGCTTAGACATGATCCAAAACTGGATCCATTGATAGACATTATTAAAATCGGTAATAGCATTTTGAAAATTGCGAAAACTCAATTGCATCAAGAACCTTTCTTTAGAATCAAAATCAAGATCCCAAAGAATTGAGTTTTCAATGACTTCATGTTTAATTAATTACAATTAATTTATTGAAAAAATAAACTATTAAAAAAATGCAAATCAACAAAGAAAATACTAACCCCGAGTTGATAGCAGCTGTTATCTCCTTTTCTCTTTTTAATAAATTTTCTCTAACAGTATCACATTCTAATACACTCTGAAGCGCCACAGTCTCATCTCCCACTACTTCTTGTTCCACATGAAGAATCGAGATATGAGATGGAATTTTAAGCTGCCTCGATGAGATCAATCTTAAGAGAGTCGTTTTGCCCAGACCGTTTCTACCGACTAGGCCGTATCTTCTACCAAATGCCAAAACTAAATCTGCTCCTTGTAGTAATACTCTGAAAACAAACATACAAGCTAAGTGTAATGCATTTAGGTATAAACTTATAAAGCGTCTATTCTAAAGATAGTCAGTCTATAAAGGCTATCTTTATCGTAAAATCTGATATACATACAATCATTTCTAATAATAATAATCATAATATTTGCACCTTTCAAACATGCTCATCTAGTCCCAAACTAGTCAGAACTTGTATTATGAGTACTAAGTAACTGATATATGAGGGGTGATCAAAAAGTATTCAAAGTTAGTATGAAGGAGGTAACAATAAAAAAATTATGTTTTATCGTTCGACATAGTCTTCTTGAATATGAATATACTAAGTGCAGCATTTCATTAGTCCTTTTATACCACTTGAAAGAAAATCTTGTTTCTGAAAAATTCTTCCAAAGCACTTATAAACTCACTCGACATTGTAGTCAAATTTTATGCTATGAGTGTTTCTTAACTTGAGAAATAAGTAAAATTTACTAGAAGCAAAATTTCGTGAATATGGTGGATGCTCCACCATTTTGAACCCCGCTTTCTTTATTGCATCACAAGCTAAACTTGAGGTATGTCACGATAAAAAGGATGCCGGCTGTCATGTTGAAGTATAACTTGTTCATTAAAATTGAACAACAGGCCTAGTTATAAAACTTATAGTTTATCATTGAAAAGTTTTTATAATATTTCTTCTGTAAGAGCGGTGGAAGGTCTTCTCGCTCTGTATTCATCTTGGTAACTTTTTTCCTACGTTTAAATTTCGCACACCAAAAAGCCACTGTAGATCAAGGAGGGCAATTGTCCAGTAAGTCATAATAAATATTTTTAGTACACATTTTTTTCAGTAAAAAACATTAATTACGGCCTGAATCTCAGTTCTCTCCATTTTTCAAGATAAATAATGACATATAATAAAAAAATATATTAAAAAGTTACCTGTTGTGGACCTATTCACACTGGCCAAGTAACAATATACCAAAGATTATTCTTATATTTCTATTCTAGATATTTTTTGATCCTCTTCCTATAATATTCTTTAATATAATTATCATACATATATAGATATTTTACACCCAGGTATGGATTAAATATACATGTTCATGCACACAAATATACGTCCCTGGCGGGCATCGAACTCCCGACCTTTGGGTCTGTAGTCCGCGGCTCCAACAACTAGATCAATCGACAATTCAATATTATAGAAGGAACAAAACATTTACCTGTCTCCATAAGCTATATCAAAGTTTTCTATCCTAATGTCCTGTGCCCTGTTAGTGCCCTTTGCCTCCAGTTTGTTGTCCTTTTTAGAAGTGACTTGTGATGCTGTGGCCGTCTGGAGTACCGGTATGGAAGCTGGTACTTTCACATCTTGACGTTTACCTTGTTTCTGCTGCAGCTTGGCTTCTGCCTTTTCCAGTTTTTTTGCGTCTACTTTCTGTGGACAGTAGAAAATGATTGATTTCTTTATATCCCAATAAAAACTAGCCATGTGCTAGTTGGACTCGCGCACCGAGAGTTCTGATTTTCGGATGATTTTTAAACTTTTGGCCGAAATCCGGTTTTGTTTTGGTTTCGGCCGAAACGAAATATAATTTTTGATTCAAATCGAAATAAATTTTAACATGTCGTAACAAGCTCGTTAAACAAGCAGGGCGGGTCTGTCACACACGCTACGCCGCGATTTTTGTCATAAGTTTTGATTGATAATTGGACGTGAGGTTGATAGGTAGTGTCAAATAGCTTATGACTGGTAGAAAAATTTTTGCTAGGTCCTTGTGCTTCATGTTATATTCATAAGGCTGTGATATTTCGGCTTTCAGTTTCGGCCGAAAGATAATAAAATTTAAAAATTTCAGTTTCGGTTTCGGCCAAAAGGAATTAAAAAGTTAAGTTTAAATTTTGGTTTCGGAAAATATTGGATTTTGGTCGGACAGTACACTTATATACTTTGAAACAATCGAAAATCTGATAGTCATCATTATCATAGTTTAAAATGAAACAATATGTTAAATTAAACATAAAATTTTATTTCAGAATCTGTGTTTTCTTTTCCAATACAAATTTTACATGTGGTTCACACAAATTCTACTTCACAGTGAATATGTCACACCATGTAGTAGCATTTATTTGTCGGCTCTTTTCAGTAGAAGCTACATTATGAACCAATAGTAACCAAAAAATATGAAACATCAACTGTAACTTTAATGATTTGACTGATGATTTGTAACTGTAACTGAAATTTTGATGAATCAAATGTACTTTTACAAGTCAACTTGAATAAAAATATTTTGATTTTGTGGTATATATGTTTGATCACATTTTTGTGGTCACGATGTGCTCTCTAGGTACATGCATGTCAAAAACATGTTTTTTATTCAATAGTGAGCAATTTTGAGAACTGTTCTGAATGAATGAAAAAGCAACTATTCAGAATATTGGATGGTAGCTTATTGTTCTTTGTATCTAAAAAAATATCTACTAGTAGACACTAAGTACGATACTTACAAAATTATCATCTCTTGTATGTAGCCATATACTTTTGAGTTCTGTCACATCATTTAGATTGGAAGCCATCGAAGCTAAATGAATGGGTGCATCAAGGACTTTATGTGGACCATTAGTTGAATTGTTTTTATCCGGTTGCATCATCTTAAGCAATTTTTCACAAATATTTCTAAAAAAGGAACATATACAATTAATTTTAATTAAAAAAAAAAACACTTTTTTCTACTCAATTAAAAACTGGATGTAAATGGTTCTGATTCTACTCAATTAAGAACTAGATATGAGCAGTTACCATTCAGTGGTGGCATCGCAGGTGAGGCAAGTGAAACTGAGTGTCGCTTACATTAACCAATTACAACAAACTGATAATAAATATTTGGTCTAAAATTATTTTTTATTATACCAATGGAACAGGTTTTCCAAACTATAACCCTAATATTAATAACAAATCAGGGGTTGCAAGATTACATAATGTTCAGAATTTGTAGAAATGCAGAAATGCCAATAAACAAAAAAAAAATTTGTACCTGTTTCTTATAAAGGCATTATTGCCCTTTAGACTTTAAACTAACAGTAAAAAACTCATACAATGTTGATCTTTTGGGTGGCTTGTCATTTCGCTCTGCTTCGCTCCTCACATTGATATAAACAAATCAATCCTAACCTAAACTATCAATTTAGAAATGGTGAACCATCAACCTACATTGGCCAAATTTCTATTGCATCAAAAAGTTTCTGAATGGATTTATTTGAAAAATACATATTTAAACTGATATTAAGAGGGTGGTAGTTTTAGAAATCCATACCCATACATATTATTGCAAAACAAAAGCTTTGGAATAAATATTTAAGACCAAATGTTATAATAATTTGATTTAAATGAGGCTCAGCCTTACTTGCCTCGCCCACAAAGCTGTCACTGTTACTACTGGAAATTAAAATAGTCAAGAATGGATCAATTACTTATTAATAAAAAAAAATATACACAAAATTTAACAGGGAAATCTCACAAGATAGGGACAAAAAGAAAATCATATAAATTACTTTATATCTTCTTCAGATTTCTCAGAGATTCCCTGTAGAACTTCACCAACAGCTTCAAACACCTCTTCTGTGTCTTCAAATTCATCAGCGCCATTGTCTAATATATCTGAACATATTGTTTTACTTAGCATAGCTACATAATTATTTATCAATTTCATTTCACACGTTTTGTTAAAAACGCTAAACAAATTATTAAACAGATCAATATGGTAATGCAAGAAAAAATGGTACTTGTTCATGTGTAAAATATAGGCTAATATTCAATAATTTTAGCCTAAAATTCTTCGAAAAAAAAAATTTTTACTCACCTTCGACATATTTTTTTAAGGCTTCATCTATTAAAGGAAACTGACTTTTTATATATTCACCACATTTGGCCATCGCGAAAGAAAAACCTTGGCTGTGCACCAAGTATGTAATATTTTATTGTGTTTTACACATTTATGTATTTTACAACAAAATCTTTGGTGCGGTTCAATACCACAGAACACGTCATACCATACATGCCATTCAACGTCAGAAACAGAGACAGCCATCAGCAACTGTCGGCCAGCTGTCTGGTACGTCTGCGTCAATTTGCATCATTTGTGCTGCCATTACTAGTGTCCTTCAATTGTCAATCATCATAACAAGATCAATGACCTTTTACCAGGAGTTTTTTTTAAAATGGCTCATGTGGAACGTTGTGGTTTCTGGCGATATTTTGAAAAAGCTACGCACAACGTACCGTACTACGCTGCCAACTCTTGTTATTTTTTATTAAAAATACGAACAGAATACTCGACTCTGGCGAAATTGCTTTATAAGCAGAGAACGCCAATAACTAAGAAGAAAAAGACCTTTTAGCACACATAAGTCTAGATCGAATACTGAATTTGAACTTACTTTAAAAAACATTTAAAATTCCTTGCAATCATCTAACCACGCTCTTACCAACTCAACATTGCCGGTCGCCGCACGTTTCTTATGCGGTGTTACCTCGATGCGATGGTAACTCTCGAGTCACCACCCGTGCATTGCATGCTTCATGGCTTCACTTCAGTCAGTTATAAAATTGCTTTCGTCTGTCCGTGTCTATGGGGTCCATGGGGTCTGCCATATCAATCGTAGGCCACCACAGAGTATTAGAGTCCGCTCTACCAAAAGTCTCGTAAACGCGACGTGGACGCGGCAGGCGGCGCATTGCATAACTAAACTCGTCTTCCCTTGAAAATTATTGCGACAATGGGTGCAATGCAAACACTTTTTCTCATTTTCCAGCATTTTTTGCTTGATTTTTCTATTGAAGTTTGAATGGGACGAAGGTTTTAAAGAGACAAAACACGATTTGAGAGATTGTCCTTTTCTAAGGCTTGCCAATATTTGGTTGGAGAAACAGTTGATTTCGTATGTTGAAATTTGTCCCTTGCTTCTTTTCGTAAATATTCTGGGATAATCATGGGATAATAATGTTATAGGTTTGATCTAGGTCACAAACCTAAAACGCTGGTTCTGACCAAGATTTTTTTTAGAAAATTTTAAATGGAAGCAAACTAAGTCACACCTAATCCAAGGCTGCCAACATTAGGTCCCGCCGCTACGCAAATTTTATCTGTGAATTATAATGTGATTTTTAGGTTTTTGAAAAATATATTACATTTTTTATGTAAATCAAATAATGACGGATTTACAATATAAAAGGTACGAAAAATCATTAGGTTTGCTGACTATTCGTTTTGTTTCATTACTACAAAAAGCCAAGGATGGAGTGCTCGATTTAAAAGTTGTGAGTATCTAATGCAAGCATCGATCTGTCATTGTTATTTTGCGCACGAACTGTAAATATTTGAAAACAAAAACTGTTTTTATTTATTTTAATACATTAAATACTATTTCATATTTCATTTAGGCCACTGACTTGTTAGAAGTTCGACAAAAGAGACGTATCTACGACATTACAAACGTATTAGAAGGCATTGGTTTGATTGAGAAAAGAAGCAAAAATAGTATACAATGGAAGTAAGTATTTACCATTATTTACGTTACATTTACTCGCTATGCAAGTGTACCATTTGCTGGAATATTTCGTGCGTGAATTATTAATTTCTAGTTGATCTACAATGCCCAATAAATTGTATCTGCTCATAAAAAAATTTCATCATCACTTAGAAGTTTAAAACTAATGCACAAATTCCAATCAATTAATTTGATTATACAGGTAACTACAATGTAAATTGTGTAATTTTTTTTCAATATAAAAACAATCTCAATATATTATGAGCTATATAACAAAGTATATTTATGAAGTATCATAAGAAAAAACACAACTGATTTTACAAAGTTACAATCTTTGTTCTTGTATATGAAGAGCTAGTGAACTAATTCGAATAAATCCACTTTTTACCAGTTGTGTTTTTTTTTTTTTACTTTTGGTAACTGACATGTTATCTAGCTGTCTTGATAATATAATACATTCAAACCAATTATAACTCATTTGGTAACGCTTTCCAATGTAGCCTGCTGAAAAGTTACAAAGTATTTAATTAGGCTTATAGGGGAGGGGTGTAGGAACCTCATGCAGTAAATATTTTTTTAAGGAAATGTGAAAAAAAAAATATAAGGCTTATTGGTGGCTTGTTGCTCCGCTCCGCTTCGCTCCTCGCATTATCACAAGCAAACCCTAACCTAACCTATTTTTTTGAAATGATGGACCATCAACATATCCTAGCCGGATTCCAAATTGATCATTGTTATACAATTTACAATTTTCATCAGGCAGCATTGCAAAGCCGACCCACTCATTTTAAAATTACATCAAAAGTCACTCTGGAACAGAAGCGGACAAATCTTTTGAGACTTTAATGGTCTTTATTTTGTTGAATCAATTGTGGAGTATTCCTCATGTTTCCATTAATCGATTTTATCTACTCGCATTTATATGAGTTACTGCCTTTTACACTGTAGTAACTCATATACTTACATGATTTTCAAACAAAATAAAAAAAAAAAAACTAATTCAACTTTGTGGATCTAAACGGGCTAACTGGTTTTTTTAAATGTTAATTATACCAATAGTATGCACTATCACAATTTGTAAATTAGCAATCTTTAATAAGTTCTTACAACTAACCGATTACAGATTACAAAATTTATAAAAAAAATATTGTAAATAAGGTAAATAGTTTTTTGCCGCTTCTGTAAAATTTGCAAAAATGGATTTATCCGATTTAGTTCTCCAGTTCTTCATATTTTCTAAGATATATTTACACATAACAGATTTTTTTACTCTTCTTAAATAGGGAACAAAATTCAATGAGAAATAACTGAGTGTAAATCTACATTTTACAGGGGTGCTGGAGAGGACTGCAGTACAATAGAAATAGGTGATAAGGTTAGAGCACTAAGAAAACAAAATGCTCGTTTGGAAGAACACGAAAAACTACTTGACCAGTAATTATTTTATTATTTGTCACCTTCCTTTGGTTTTATATTTTATACCTAATATTATACTATTCAGTATTGGTACAGTAACAGTACACCATATTGTGAGTAAAATATGGGGTTTATCTTTTCATATTGAAGAGACATGCAAATAGAAATCTACCTTTTTAAAAAATGAATTAGCATTCATCCCGCGGCTTCGTCCGCGTGTACTACACAGTTGTACTGGGACAGCAAAAAGGACGCAATGCTCCAAGACATTTTGAGACATTCTAGATCATTCTAAAACTTAAAAACCTAAGAAATCTCTATACTGAATTTCATCAAAATCTAATTAGCCATTGTAGCATGATGAATAGTTATCCGACAGAAACCGTGCATTTCTCCGGGATGAAATTCATCCTGTGTTTTAAGGCTTAGATACAATATGCGTCTAGCCGTTTTAGCATGAGGAATAGTAACCGTGCCTTTCTCTGGGATAAAAACTAGCATATGTCAGTCTTTAGGTCATAAACTATATCATACGAAAAATCGCGTCGACTCGTTACTCCATTTCTGCTTGATTGACCACCAGACATCAAAAATTCCAAACATTCAACTTTCACCATTCATAGAAGTTTATGGTCTATAAGAAACACACAAAAATAGCCTATGTCACTCCTGACAATCTCCTTTTCATGTCTGCGATGTTTCATTACAATCAGTTCAGCCGTTTCGGAGATTTGCCGGAACAGACATACACTACGATTTTTATATTTAGAAAAATATAGCCTATGTCATTCCTGAGAACACCCTCTTCATGTCTGCGAAATTCCTTTAAAGGCAGATAGGCCATTTTGGAGATTAGATACTACAAACAGACAAACACACACAGACAAAAACCAACCTATGTCACTCCTGATAACCTCCTTTTTATGTCCGTGAAGACTTGTTGAAACCGGTGTAGTCCTTTTGGAGATTAGCCTCGACAAACAACAAACAGACAAAAAGTAGCCTATGTCACTTCTGACAACTTCCTTTTCATGTCTGCGAAGTTTCATTGATATCAGTTTAACTATTTCTGAGATTAGCCGGAATGGACAGACACACTATAATTTTATATAAATACCTAGTGTTCAGCCACAGACAAGTCAACCTTTAGACCACGCTTTAACAGGGAGTAGCATTCGCCAAGGCTATGTAGTGACACTACATAACTACATCACTAGTGAGTCGTCAGTTGGAAGCACGTTGGAAGCCATTAAATTGTCAATTTTGAACGAGCCAATGAAAACTAGCCGACCTCTCCCCGCAACCCGCCACTTTTTGGCGATTTCGTTTTCGTACTGACGTTTATTAAAACGTGGTCTAAAGTTTGACTTGTCTGTGTGTTTAGCTGATCATAGTCCAAACTTATAGTGTGTAACCTTACCATAAGCGATGTCGTGATACCCAAGTGTTAGCGAGCGAAACCGATTCCCAGGGCATGTACTAATGTGTTTTTGTACATAACTATCACTGACTGTGCCTCGGAGAGCACGTTAAGTTATAGGCCCCGGTTGCCCGGTTGTGGTGGCAGTCATTAAAATCCACCAACCAGCACTGAAGTAGGGTGGTGGATTAAGCTCCAAGCCCCCTCATCTCGAGGGGAGGCCTAAGCCCCTGTAGTGGGGCATTAATGAATTGATGGGAATAGGCTGATGGTAAGCTTACCGAATTAAACAAAAAGTTGCTAAAACAAAAATTAAAAAAATTAATTAAACTTTAACCCATTTACGCCCACTGTACTCAAATGAGTATACTATTTTAAAAATTTGTAGTTAAATAATAGAGCAAAAATTCTGCCAACCTAGTACAAAAACAAAACAAAAGATGTCTCTGCTTTCATAATTTCTAATAGGTAGGACATATTTCAAATACTCAACGGTTGTATTTTGACAGTTAGTTACGTCGTTCGTGTAAAGCAAGCAGTTTTTGCAAATTACTCGATACATAAGTGTATTTATCATATATTCTCCAGGTGAGTAATAAAAAAGACTACTTACGTAAATCTTAAGTTGATAAAGTTGCTTGATATTATGTATTTTATATACTTAATTCCAAAATGTGGAAATAATAATACTTTATACTTTGGTGAACTCATTTGAGTACAGTGGGCAAATATATGTACATTTTATTCGTTTTTTATTCACAGGTTTAAAAAATGTCAAAACGAGTATTTACTAGCAGAAATAATTATGCTGGCTTGCAAGACGCCGTGCAAGCAATTCTAGAAGTAGATTCCGATGAGGACAACCATAATACTTATGATTTGGTCGTCATTCCACCAGCACCAAGTGTAGTAACGGATGAAGAAGAAGGATTTGAAGATAATTTAGACAATCTTCAACTTCCTGGAGATGTACCTGGATTGGTTGAGGTTTTTACAATTAGAAATCGAGACAATTCAGAAAGCAGCAGTTCTTCTGAAAGTGACGATGAACCTCTGTCAGAAAAAAAAAACGTAAGACTGATCCACTTCACCCAAGGTGGAGAAAAGGCGAGCCTATCTACACACGCGCATTTCCTTTTTGTACTGACACTTTTGATGAGATAAAATCTAAAATACGGGATGAGTTGAAAGACAAAAGCCCAGTACATATTTTTGAAAGATTTTTTGATGAAGATGTCATGAATTTTATAGTACAATCCTCAAATTTGTATGCATATCAGAACAACAGGTATAACTTTCAAATCGATTTTGGTGAATTGAAAACTTTCTTGGGAATTTTGATATTATCAGGGTATCATAAACTACCAAGGGAACGATTATACTGGTCTTTAGATGAAGATGTAGGAGTGCCGATTGTATACAACGCCATGCCGAGAAATAGATATCTTGATATAAAAAGGAATATTCATTTAGCCGACAACAGTAATGCTAATGCTACCAGTGACCGCATGTTCAAAATTAGACCGTTACAAGATATGCTTATTCAAAAATATAACCAGTGGGGAATGTTTCATGAAGATATTTCAATAGATGAATCAATGATAAAATATTTTGGACACCATCCTTCGAAACAATTTATTAGAGGAAAACCCATTCGTTTTGGGTACAAAAATTGGGCACTGACGAGTTCCAACGGTTGCTGCTACGTGTATGATATATATTGTGGTAAAACAACAGAAAAGAAAAATTCTTCTCTTGGAGCGACTGTAGTCAAATCATTATTAGAAAAAGTTATACAAAATCCCAGCAATCATAAAATATATTTCGATAATTTTTTTGCAAGTCATGACTTACTGAAAGATTTAAAAACAGCAGGCTATCGTGCTACGGGAACAATTCGGAATAATCGCACTAAAAAATGCCCCCTAATAAGTAACGTGGAAATGAAGAAAAAAGAGAGAGCTGCGTACGATTTTAGATTCGATAAAACGAATGAAATATTGATGTGTCGATGGAAAGATAATAGTGTGTGTACGATGGCAACAAACTTTGAATCAATTGAACCTAAGGGGAAAGTGAAGAGATGGTGCAGTGTAAGGAAAGAAAAAATTGATGTAGACATACCTCAACTGTTTCAAAGCTATAACAAATGCATGGGAGGTGTCGATGATATGGATCAATCCATTTCATTATATCGTGTGGCTGTACGTGGCAAAAAATGGTGGTGGATAATTTTTACGTATATGATTGACATGACTATTTCCAATGCATGGCGACTCCACGTTCTTGCTAATGACAACCCAATGGATCAGTTGCTGTTTCGAAGAAGTATTGCTCGATATTACTTACGTCAAAATAATATTTCACAAAAGACTCGACCAAGCAGTTCGTCTGTTCCAGATTTGTCTCAGGATAAAAAAGGGCATATTCCTGAGAGGATCCCCAATCAACTCAGATGCTTCAAGTGCCATTCAAGAGTAAGATGGACATGTAAGAAATGTAATAAAACACTTTGCGTTGAAAAAAGAAATTGTTTCAAAAAGTACCATGAATGAGCTCACTGTACTCAAACGAGTACGGGTGTTTTTTTTTGAAAATTAAAACAACAATTTCATTTTTTCTTTTATATTATGTCTAAATATGTGTTTTTAACTATAATAAAAAAAATTGCATTCGTAAACCAGTTGTAGTTACTGTTTGGGCGCTAATGGGTTAAACATGTTTTTCTCGGTAACCATTAGTTTGCGGCATCTGCTCACTTAAAACTTTTTGTTTAGTTCGGTAAGCTCTACACGCTTTATAAGTTTGGAATATATTCAGGCGAACACCTGGTATAGAATAACAGCAAAAGCTAAGGCTTTGTATTTGTACTCAAAAAGTGAGGTTTATTTATATCAAAATGAATACTAGTCAAAATAAAATCTAGCTGATCGATTGCATGCCTATAAATTGAATATAATTGCAGAGTTTCATTTATTACAGTAAGATGTAAGTTGATAAACATCTTGAAACAGCCTCAGATAAATTCTCTAACCAGCAGCTTAAGTCTTACTTTTGAATCTTGAGTAGGTTTTGAGTTTTAAGTTTTTTACTGTCTGGTTAAGTAATTTTGTTTACTACTCTCCATTCTGCTAAGTAAACAATCTATAAGTTAATGTCTATATCTGTTTAAATAATATCTCTAAGTGATTCAGCAGTTTTTTGGGAATAAGTATCTCCATTCCTTCCATATAAAACGCTGTAATCCATTTGCAGTGTTTTATAATAAATATGATTAAAACTTCTCGGTTCTTTGTTGAAGCTCTTCTTATATTTTTCTTAAACATTTATTTTTAGACAATTGGAATGGGTTCAGCAAAGTATAAAGAATGTAATTGAAGACTGTGATAATGAGAGTTATCTATATGTGACACCAAATGATGTTAGAAAATGTTTTGAAGAAGATGAAATATTTGTATTTGACACACCTATCGGTACTGACCTGGGTATCAGAATACCAGCCACTCATGTAAGTATTGACTTATACACATATGAATTACATATGTATGTATGTAATAATAATAATTAAATTTTCTGTTATAGGGTCTTTTATGGATCCCTATATTATAATTCTTTATTTATTAAAAGCTAAGAGATTATCAAAATTACTTTCCATCTAATGACTGCCCTGAATACCTTATAAAATTTCCAAATATTCTCTGCCACTACTTACTCATTTTAATTTAAGTTTTGGTCATATGTTATTATTAAATTATTCATTATATAAATGGGACACTATCAGTGATTTCATATCATTTATTTAAACTTTTACTTAATTTTATTTCAAAATTGGTAAATTTAAATCATGTGACAGCAAAATTAATAATATTTCTTTACATCGTGTAGGACAAGAAACCAAGTTATGATCTACGTTTAACGGCACAGAATGGTCCAGCAAACGTGTACATGTTCGATGATAAATCTATAGTGGTAAGATTTAATCAGTTTTTATTTAGTATTAAGTTACCATTTGAGAAAAATAATATTTAATAAGTAAAAATATTGAGATTTCATTGAAGTTATCTTTTTTGGTGGGCTAGGGTGAAATTTTAGTGTTTGCAAGGGATTCTAAGATAGATAATTTTTTAGAAGGTGATGTATTAATGAAGTTTAACTTAAACGATCTACGGGAACATGGGAATTTAAACAGAAAAGGTTTCAATCTAGATAACCTAAGAATGTAAAAAAGACACTGAGCTCTTGTGAGCCACAAAATGCGGCCAGTACAAAGTAAGACATTGGGTATAGAAGAAAGTTGATATGGCAAATAACCATGGTGTGTCAATTAAAAAAGAAACATATTTTTAAAACTAAACAGGGGGGTGATTCTCGTACCGCTTGACTTTTAGTCTCATGAGACAATTTCAATGAAACATATTTTGTTTCTAGTCAAAATGTAATTTTGTGTCATGAAAGTTGGTATGTCTCTTATGATTCTCGAATAGTGTAATGTTTTATATGGCTTTTGAGAATACACAATTACGTTTTTATTAGAAAAATATTGAATTTCATCGACAATGTCTCATGAGACATAAAGTCAAGTGGTCCGGGAATCACCCCCCAGATACGAAATGTTGGACACAACTGTCTTGGTGGGTGCTCATTACGAAAATGAGTTTTTTTAAGAAATTGAACATCTAAAGTGACAGACTCCGCCGTCAATGCTAAAATGATCATGGCATTCTTTTTCCGAGTTTTTGAGGGTGCAGGCAAAGTAGGTTAATATTCTACGAGTATAAGTAGAACATATTCGTGATAATTAGGCGACACAAATGGAGAAGCGGTGCGGTGGGGCAGAGGACGCTTCCCGGCGATCACTACCGCGAGGGTCGGGAGAGCAAACAAAAAAGATTTAGTTCATTTAAAAAAAGATATTAAAGTAAAACAAAAGTTTACGTGTGTCTAATAGATTTGATATATATATGTAAAGCTACGAACAAAAAAGATATTTGTTCGTAGCTACGCTATGTCGACATCCCTACATGTGTGTCTTGCGCTAAATATTCGTAAACCGGTGTTAGTACCGAAGCCTATTTACCCGGGGCCGCGCGCTCCAAGTCCTTTAGTGCAGGCAGAATAGGTAAATGAGATTTTTCTTTTAAATGCCACACCGTAATGATGGACATTGCCATCAACAATAAACTGGTCATAACACTCATTTTCTATGCATTGGAATGTCAATGGGGAAAAGTATAAAATAAATACACAAAAAACATTGTGACGCACCTTTACTCATTAAAAGTTGGCATGGCTGTAATAAATACCCTATTCATAAGTTTAAGAATCTATTTCATGATAATAAATTTACCTATGTTTTATTGATATCAAATTACGGTCTAAATTATTTACTTACATAACATTTGAATTAATTATTAAAAATGTTATAAAATTTTATCAGTGGTAGGTATTTATTTAGCCATCTCTTGTAATCCTCTTATTGTTCTATCTTCTAACGGTATGAATTTGTAACATGTCGGCGTGTTATACTTTAGTTTCTTCCATTCCATTCCACCAGCCCATTATGCCCCACTGGAGAGGCTTAGGCCTTCCCCTAGGGTGAGGGGGCTTGGAACTTAATACACTATGCTGATTCAGTGCAGGTTGGTAGATTTTAACGACTCCCATCAGTTGATGGTTCTCCGAGGCACGGAGTCAGTTATAGTCAGGGACAAAACTCATTAGTACAAGCCTGAATTCGCTTTAGTTTCTTAATTACATCAACTAAGATAACTTCAAAGCTGTTAATATAAGACAAAAATACATGCAGTTTTTGGTTTGATATAGATTTTTTTTAATATGGCTTAAATATTTTCAGAGCGACGAAGAGGATAATGATACGGAGGTTCAAAATTACAACAGTGATAGCAACGAAAATACAAATTTTGAAAGTAAGTAACAATATAATGTGTGTAGGATAACATATCTCTTTTTTTGGATGATCTGGAAATAATAAGTAAATATATAAAACACTAGCTTTCTGACTGTGACTACGCTCCCGTGGTTTACACATTGGCGTTATTTAGGCTTTAACTCAGATAGTGAACGGTCGCAGTTTCGCTCAATAATTACATGGTTTGTATTATTTTGGTTTCACACAGACCACATTAGTGCATATTTATTAGATCCAAAGCTACTTTTTTTTCTTTATCTCCCTTTCGCACCTCTCTTATTTCTGACTCCTCTGTCTTTTTCTAGCCCCTGCAAAACTAAAGTGGGAAACCCGTGATAATCCACAAGTATTACATTATTCAAATGTAACATTTAGCAATTTTGTGCACACCTATGTGACAAACTCCTCCAACGGTACTGTAAACTTATTTTTCTGCCCTGTTTGATTCTGTAATAATTTGTGGTCAAAAATCACACTTCTTTACACCACTTCAGGGGGTTTAATTTAAAAATCCGTGAAATGTTTGATCATTTGTTAAGTAGTTTATGTAATTCATCGAATTACTACACAAGTTTTCTACATTATTATCATACAAATTCTGGCATCTTTTTTTTCCTTTTATGGGTTTCATTTTAAGAATTAGTGCCCATTGGCATCGTTTAATGTAGTTATAACATTTATGGTTTGGCACTTCACGAAAGTATAGGAATTGATTTTATAATACTATATTGTCTTTTTCAGAATGTTTACACCGATTGAGTCCACCCATCAACCAAGAAGATTACGCCTTCTCTTTGCATGAATCTGAAGGATTATGTGATTTATTTGATATTCCCATTTAATAATTTCATTTTTTATAAATTTTTATACCTATTTTAGAAAGACATTTCTGTAACCTGAAGCCACAGAAATGTGGATCAATTTATTTTACTAACCAGATATACAATCATTAAAAACTCTATACAACAATACCCGCTTTACGCGGGAGATACGTTTCAGACAAAATCGCGTTAAGCGGAGTTCACGTATATCAGAGTATAATCAAATAACAAGCTACATACTTATGTAACAATGTGCTTCTATTGCCAAAAATATTACAACATTTTTATAATTTATAATTTTCTTTATAAAATTGTTTTCTATGGTTTTTTTGAGTTGTACTTTGCTCGTTCTTTTAAAAATTATTGTGTAACAAGCAATACGGAATTCATTGACGTACACACAGTATCTGTACATGTAATCTTACTGATAAATGAAGGCGATATATATGTATATATTAAAAAAAACATTATTTCTTAGAATCCTCGAATCAACTGCCAATCCAATTTAAATAACTATGAAGCTACGGGTCCTAGTTTATGCATTACGTCACTAAACGGACAAATAAATACTAATCAATTCATTCATGTATATCAGGAAAACTAAGCATGAATTTAAAAAATCGTATTATAACGAATTCGGGTAAAACGGGGTAGCATAAAGCGGGGTTTACTACTGTATATATTTTACTTTTAATGACAATGGTTTGTGTTCGTTAGATTCTTAAGTACCACAGATAATATTAATGTGTGTGATTCATTACAATAAATAAAAAAATAATAAATAAGGACAGGATTATATGCATTTGCATGTTGCATATTTAGCCCTTATCATTGGCTATTGCATATTTTAACAAAAAAATATTGATGATGCACATTTTCCCAGCTATATTTACCTACAATTCATTTTAAAATCTAGAAAGGCGTACAGCAAGCTCACACTACTCTTGAGTGACCGTAAGCTATAACTGAACCCACATCACGTGAACTCCTCATTGCAGTAGGTATTCCCGAGCATACATAAAGAAAAGTTTGAAAACATTTTGTTTAATAACTCAGGTTTTGTATCGAATTAATAGATTTATTAATGGGACTGGCGAATTTTTGCCAGAAATAATAAGTGCCAAAATAGCACTCAAACTCAAATACTGCCTAGTTACTTCGGTTAACTTAGAATGGTCGTTTTCTGTTTATAAAAATATTTTGAGCGATAGAAGGCACAACTTTACTACCAAATATTTGGAGGAGTATCTACCTGAACGTTTCTGTTTACGACAGTACTGTTAGTATGTTAAAGAAATAAAATAAATAATTTTATTTTTAATAACTAAATTAATTAATTACTGTTTTTTTCATTATTTGGTGTTGCATATTTTGACACTTTTTATACATAACTTTTTTTGATCTTAGACCTTTAAAAACAAAATAATTTTCTACTCATTTAAATTGTTTGAAATATAAAACTTAGCTAGACAATAGAATAGGAATTGTGGGTGAGGTGGTGAATATGAGACACAATACTATGATCACATGTCAAAAAGTTGTGAGCTACAACCGAGATATAGTAATTTTCTTCTGAACTACAAGTAACTGACATGTCCCAAACAAGAAGTGTTTTATTTTGCGAGGGCTATCTGCGGTACTTAAGAGTTTAACAAGCACATCTTTTATTTACAATATTTCCAAATGAAATAGATAATAGTTTGCATCTCCTGATACAGGTTGTATACAGTAAATAAATGTATAAATGTTTGACGGCGTTTGTTATAAATATGTAAAAGTTTAGCTATAAATCAATTGAATCATGTATAAATCGTTATACACAATTTTACTTTTATTATTTAAAGAAATGTGATTTTTAGATTGTGTATATTTTGACTTTAATTTGTATAAAATATAAAATAACAAACATGTTTTTGTGTTATTTATCATAAAGTTTTATTTTTCAAACTGTGCGTAAGTGAATGACATTTATACTTCCTGAATTTCAAATAAATTTTAAGTTTACAATGGTTCAGGGATGTTGAAATAGGCTGGTTTTTATTAATTACTGTGCTGCTTTGAAAAGGTCATTTGAGACATAGATATGTGTTTACAAAATGTGTTCATCAAAACATTACCTATTCATCAAGAAAGAGCTTTGCACTTTATTTGTGAACATTTCAGTTTAGTTTGGAAAAGTTAATTGTAGTAGTTTTTGAGCTACAAGTAGCTCAATTACTCGTTTTTCCATTACTTGGATCAAAATTTTTAGGGTTTTACATTGGATGTAATTAAATCATCAAATTGAAACTATAACTACATAACTGCAACTTAATTATTTGGACAGTTCATGGATAGAGCGTTTGCCGGTGTAAAAAATAAACTATTAAATGACGTGATTGGTAATATAGGTATCAATTAAAAAAACAAAAAAATGTAAGTATACATTCACAAAATCTTGGAATTAGTTTAATTTGTTTTTAAAATATATAATAATAATATTTTGGACATCCCACACGGCGCCATCTAGTTCCAAACTAAGCAAAGCTTGTACTATGGATATTACCAAACAACTGATATAAATACTTAAAAAAACTTTATAACATATACATACAAGGGTTCCTCAACCATTTTTTTCAGGGGCCATATTTATCACCTGAAATTCTACTGCGGGCCACATAATAAAAAAGTATAAGACAGAGCTTAAATAAAAGTCTAACTACCTTTATTTTTTTGACATATACTTGAAACCGCACTTCTTGTACCACTACAAGTGACGCACAGAGCGAAAAGTAATATGAGCTATCTCTCTCACATGTGCTGATTGCGCGCAGACTAGCGATGTTTTGTCATTCATCCATACTATCGCGCTAGCCAGGTACATAGCAATTTATTCAAAGGATTTTAAGAGATAGTAATTCAAAATGAAAGATGTCCCGCGGGCCGCACGTTACGTACCGTTGTTATAGTATATATATACTAGCGACCCGCCCCGGCTTCGCACGGGTAGCAGAGCATATAAGCCGTAGTGTCTCATCAGCTTGTTGCGTCTAACATGTGGATTGGATTTAATAGTAACCTGGTAGTTTTACCTTTCCATACCCAAGAGTACAGTGACCAAAATGCACACATGCCAGCGCGCGCTTCTGACCAAGCATTCTCAATTTTCGTTCGAACGCGCGTTGTGCAGGCGTCAGCTGCACGCTTTTAGATACATGCGCCGCTATTTTGCCGTACATTCGATCACGCGCTTTCAAGTAGAGTGGCCGCATTTACAGCAAAATGGAGATCGAACACTTCGATACAGACTTATTTATTGAAGCGTCCAGCTATACGGAACATGGAAAGTCCTGATTATAAAAATAAAATATTAAAAAAAACGTAATTAGGAGATAGTTGAAATTTTCATTGATTGTGAAGAAAATTGGGTAAGAAAAAACTGTAGGTTGAGTATAATTTATTGTCGTTTTCTATAATTATGTCATATTTGGCAAGTACTTAAATTCATCATCATTAAAATCATGTCTTGCCATGATAATTTCATTAAAGGTACGGACTCAGTGCACGCTCAAATCGAGCGTCCGGCGGTGCGGGGCGTGCGGCGTTCATGACAAACGCCGACCGGCCACTTAGACCACATTCATTTACAAACATGCGTTTGTCATGAACGCCGCACGCCCCGCACCGCCGGACGCCGGGCACTGAGTCCGTACACTAAGTAAGCGATGATAGAGGAGCCACACACAAGCTATCACTTCGACGTCCATTTCCCAACTGAGCCAGAAGTATGCTAATATTACTAACGCTCATCAAACGCCGCGCCGTATAAAGCGCGCTGTTTGTTCGCTATAAACGCGCGACGAATGCAACGCCGAGCGCCTAATGTGTACTCACTCATAGAGGGAATAAAACAAACCAGTTCTTCAAAAATGTTTATTTGTTTTTGCTAACAAATCGATCAAGCGCCCCGAACGACTTCTTTGGCTTCTGATGTTGCTCCTCAAGTAACTCTTTCTGTACTTCGATTGATTTTGTGATGAATTCCTGTAAATCACAATGATTTTCAGTATTTTATTCATTCCAGTAGTTATTACCCCCTTATGGGTAGAATTTAAAAAAAATCCTTAGTCCAAGCATACACCACAAAACAAACCGAGTGTCTAGATTTCGTATGATTCGCTGCGACGGTTTTGGCTCGGCGGCGTTATGAATGAGTGTTATTTCGATTTTATACATACAGACAAAATTGACCGCCCACTTTGAATTTTTTTTTCGTTTACGAGCAAAATGATAATTCATAATTTTTCATTCATAAATTAATAATGCAATCGGTAAACAAACAACCAATTACACATATTAATTAATGGCTAAAATAAAACTTATAAGGAATCTAATATAATTTAAGGACGTATACACAAAAAGTGACAGCTCGAAAATAGGTTTTACTTGACAGCTTGCTTACTACTACACGCGCATCTGCACCAGAGGCAACACATACTTGGCTCTATACCAGAACTAATTAGTCTTGATCATTATTATTTTTATTTATTTAAAAATTAGTTTTCTTTTATGTCAGGTTTTTAATGTTGCTTTATTTTATATAATAACTAGCGATCCACCCCGGTTTCGCACGGGTAGCAGAGCCATAATGTTTTTACGGTCGTAGTGTCGTATCAGCTTGTTGTGTCGAACATGTGGACTGGATTTCATTAGATTTAAATGTAACGCAAGTTCGTCCAACTTGGATTATTTTTAATGTATTTTATTTCGAATTCTATAAATATATGAAAAAGTAAAGAATAAATAACTAAAAACAAACTAAAATATTTCTTTGTATACAACATTGATAACTTCAGCCTAAGCACGCGTGTCGCGTCGTCCGGTATGGCTCCTAAGATATTGATTTAAATTGTAGAATACAAACGGCAATCATAATGTTCATGAAATGCTGAAGGTAAATATCGTATTTAATTTGATAAGGAATAATACCATATCCGTATAAATTGTTTTCCAATCACCTCATCATATTACATCATAAAAATAGTATAGTAAGCTATCCATAAAAGATAGACATTTTCTTTAGTTCTATAAAAGAGACACAATTCCTCCATACATTATTTTGTTATATCTCAAAAGGATTAGGCCGCATTTTCGATGAAAGTTCCCAACCAGCTTGATTTTTTTCCGACTTCTTCAACAATAATCGTCATATTTCAACAAATTTTCTCTTGAATCACTCTGTCCATTGATGTCAATAATATGCCAATCCGTTCGGTACTTTTTGAGTTTGTCGCGTTCAGACAAACAGACAGACGCGGCGGGAGACTTTATTTTATAATATGTAGTGATAACAATAATACCTGGGACATCCCACACAGCGCTATCTAGTCCCAAACTAAGCAAAGCTTGTGTTATGGGTGTGGGTTACGATGTCTTTTAAAGTTCCATAAAAAAAATTATTAGACAATACTATATATACTGTGCCACAGTTATCGTATGAGGAGTTTTGCAATACGAGTGCATTTCGTTTGTGATACGTGGCGATGGCGAAACCGAGGTCCCATTGAATGAGGTGACCTTTTCATGTCCCATTTCGTCAAATTCTACTATTTTTGATTCTGGACCGATTGTTTTCAAAATCAATGTGTAAGAGTCTGTATGGTCTTCGATTACGAATCTGTGCTCAGAACTAAAAAAAATTACTGCCTTAGAATCTGTTATAGTTTTTGAACTGCTTGCTTTCAAAATCGATATCTATGGGTCCATGTGGTCTCCCTTCACAAATCTGCGGTCAAAACTGAAAATAGTGTCTGCCATTTTGAACTTCTTTCTTTCTGGGCCTAACACTACTAAAATAAAGTCTGTTTCGTATAGATTAAAATTTTATTATTATTTGGTCTACATTACAAAAAAAAAAAACAAGTCTGTATGCGTTATTACAACAACGATTAATACTTTTGTCAATACAGTTACTATTAATACGTTCTTTATGACATCGAAACTTGTACCGCAATGTTGTATTTTACAGTACTAAATCTTTTTACTTTACACCAATCACAAGCGAGCATTCTGTTTGCACCGCATGCGTAAACCGCGAAAAGCAACCCGCTCGCGCCCTTAGCTCCCACCATTATTTATTTCTATAAATTGAGGAACCGCGCGAACACCCCTGTTTTGACTAACTTGCCCTTCAAATTTCACGATCATTCAGACCGCCTTCTACAAACATTATAGTTTAAAAAAACTAAGAAACTTGCGCTTTAATACCAAATCGATCTAAAAAGGAGAAAATAACTTTTAGAATAAGAATAAAGTGTTTAATGAGGAAAAATAATGTTATTGTGACAAAACGTGGGGTGCCCGATATCAGTCGTTTTAAATATTTCATTGCACTCCACGATTTTTCACAATAACATTAATTTTCTATTTTTTTCTACTTATTTTTTTTTAAAGTTCGATTGTCTATCAAAGTCGTATCAAAGTGTAATTTATAAATTTTTTTTAATATATTATTTTTTAACTTTTTTTTAGTCTTAATATTTTTTAAACTACATTCCATTAAAATTTACAAACATAAAGGTGGAACTCACAATTACCTATAAAACGATGAAATGATAC
This sequence comes from Luffia ferchaultella, assembly GCA_949709985.1. Lineage (NCBI taxonomy): Eukaryota > Metazoa > Arthropoda > Insecta > Lepidoptera > Psychidae > Luffia > Luffia ferchaultella. The sequence continues at coordinate 6,362,013 of OX453244.1, forward strand.
AAACCGACACAAAGCTTCATGTCGGTGCTAATCTAACCACTGAGGAGTTCCCTTGTAAACAAATTATCGTGGTGCATCATCAGTTTATAGTGAAAATCATGGATAACTATCGAAATCCAACCTACATACAAAGTTTCGTGTTCGTGCTATTAACCGGTGAAGAGTATGCTTATGAGGAAACAATCCTGGCTGCAACATCAAGTTATGTTTATCATTTTAGTGCATTGTCATCGAAGTTACATATGTATTCTGAATTTCAGCTTAATATCTTCAGTGGAAGTGGGTGACAATCGCGTTTAAAGATTCTATTAGATACAAAAAAACATACAGGTGGAACTTATAAAAGCGTATTAAAATTAAAATAATTACACCATTCCAAGACAAGACAGACTAAGACAGACCAAGACACCACTTTTTACATATGTTTTTATTTAATATTTTTATCATAAAAAATTTATTAGTTAGTCAACTCGGTAATCTATATATTATGTACATTGTATATATAGTGTAAGATTTTTATTTTAAGTTTAATAGCTTTCCGCCTTGGAAAAAAAAATTCAAACTAATTCAATTCATAAAATATTATAAATTTACTTTCACCCACGTCTCAAGATTGATTGAGTTCAACTTTACCATACATACAGCATTTGATCGGAGAGAAACAAAGACGTACACCCGACCTTTCAATAGCGCTCCTCGGAGCGGTCTGAAACACGATGCCGTGTACGCTTGGTTATAAGCTGTCAATGTGCTGTCAGTTCATACAAAATAGTATGGCGAAATTTCGGTGAAATTGCATATTATTGATAATTTTTTTCTGCTACTATTCCGTTTATTATCAAAATTTCCTCTAACAGAAAGAAAGGATGAAGTATAAACTATACTTAAATGATTTTTTAATCTCAAAAAACCTTGTGATGATGGTGTAATATGTACCGAAAAATGTTAATTTTCCGCGATTTCGGCAAATGTGGGTTACAAAATAATATTTTTTCAGTGTGAAAGAGTGTAAAATATGCAAATGTTTTCTAACACAATTGTAAATTAAGAACTGATCTTTATTTTAGAATTAGGTTTATGACCATATACCTTTCCAAACATCCTAAAAATGTACCTAAACATGCCGTTTTTTTGTAATTGCCCCCTTAAGAGTTACCAAAATTTTAAGAAAAATTAAGGTGGGCAGTTAATTTTGCTTGTGAGTGCATATAGATAATAAGCAGATAGAGCCTGTACTATGGGTACTAGACAACTGCATCAACATTCTGGTAACATTCTGTTAAATTTAGTGCCACCTGTGTAAATTAGCACATTTCACTTCATGTTCGTGTAATGTGTGAATCAAAAACTGAGTTCATACCTTTCGCTTAGTCTCCTTGATAATTTTCTTTCTGGCTATGTTTGTTTTGCCTTTATTTTTTCGACGCGGTGTTAAATCTACTTTTTTCGGTTTGAGATACTGTAAAAAATATGTTTTATTCATTATGAAAGTTCTCCAAACTATAAAAAATATGGCACAGCTGCACAATATAGAGTTTTCGAAAGCTCAATTTATTTTGGTAGAAAGCACGCATACTAAAGAATATTCTCGCCGAGAATCAAGTGTAGTTAATATCTTTTTAGAAAAAAAAATTATAAGTGAAAGCTGAAGTAGCGGAGACGCATAACCAACCTTTACAAAAATGTAGATCAATTAATCAACTTGTATTAGTTTTTTCATTATAACAAAGATTGAGTCGAGTATTGTCTACTTTTACCTATGTAATGGTATGGTACTTTTACCTTTCCATACCCTAAAGAGTACAGTGACCAAAATGCACAAGCCGAGCGAGCATGCCATTGTAGCGGCTGAATTAAGAACTAAACGAAGAACATAATATTTTTTCTGAGATCCTGAGCGTTTGCTACATTGGGCAATTATCCAAAATACAATAAGATGGGTCTTTCTCACAGATTTTTTTTTAAACCTTTTTTCTAAAAAGTAATCTTGTACAGTTGTACCATAATAATACATGCGTATTAATTTAATTACAAGTAGTTTTTTCCTAGCTTCCATTTGCTCTTTCAACGTAGGTACATCAACTTCGGTAATATCGAATGGATTCAGAGTAATTAATTCAGCTGGTATTTTTTCCAAAAGGGCCTTCACTTCAGCTTCTCTTCTCTGTTTCTTAGTTTGGAATGGATTGGATTCCAATGCATCAAAATTGGGTTCACCGCTTCCTGTATTGAAAATAAAATGTATAAATATATTTTATCATAGATTCCTCTAATCAAGTTTGAGATTATCTCCATATTTATATAAACGTTCTGTCATGTGCTGATCCCACAAAATCTAATACTGACAAATTTTAATGCCGATTCATTTTGTACAGGGCACATACTCTAAAATTTCCGAATATATCCCTTGGTATTCAGTAAAAACTTTTAGTTATAGGGTGATGTGGGAAAGATACAAAAATATTTGGAAGGGATTTTTCTCCCTTCTATTTAACATTCTTGCATGGTGTGTTGTCTTACTGCACAACAGAGTTCAAAGTATACCAATCGTTGCTAAAATGCTTTAAGAACATTTATTTTCTCTGATGGTGAATGTTATCTCTGTTACTGCCTTTAGACGTTCAGAAAATAGATTTTTGTTAAGAGCATTGACTTTCCACTCCACAAAGTTTTAATTACAACCTATGTTAAATATACTTAGCGATAGTTCAAAAACACCCTGCAGAAGAAGCCGACTGACTGACCACACACGGATGCACTAACGTCATATGATGCTACGAGCTGCGCGGCCACCCGCCTCGCATTTAAAATATTAATTTGAAACATATATAACTGTCAAAAACTAAGTTTTTAAAAAATCGTTTGCATCTATTATATATTTTTAACAATCATTTGTGGCATTCTTTTTAAGCTTCCTTATTAAAATGGGATGGCTAACAAATTCTTGAAAAAAAATTTATAGAAATTTGATAATTAATAATTTTAATTGGGCACATAACACTAATGACAATTAAGTTGATTTTTATGGGAATATTATAATTTAAGTGAAAGTAAGCATTGGGCAAGTATCTACTAAATTAATATAAAATAAATACCTGGTACAATAATGCTTGTAAATCCTTTACCAGTCCCAATACCTAAAACATCTTCATATGGACAGAATTTAAAATTATTTATATTTTTTGACATTATGTGTCTCATATATGGAGACTTAGTTGTGTGCGAGCAGCAATTCCTGAAATAATTATATTTTGGGTAGTATATTTTTAAACATTTATGTTCATGAAACAATTATATTTTTATTATTATATTATAATCTGTCATGAATGCAAATTCAAACTTACTCATAGATTTCAACAATGTTGCCAAGACCGACAGCCAGCATTTGCAATTGAGAAAAATGTAACTCATTTGTTGGTGTTCTTAACTTATAATGTTGTAAAGGTCCATCCAAACTTCTAATGTCCCATATCTTTAAACTCTTGTCAACTCCTCCTGTTGCCATATATCTATAACATAAATATTATCTATTTAGATTAAATATTTATAAAATTACTCTTTATAAGGCATACTACTTGGATTTTTACTTCCATTGCATTTCCAGACAAGCATAGAGGGATTCATGAGATACAAAATATAAACAGTTCGAACCAACAGAATAACTGTCCTGATTAATTTTTTTTTTATGCGATATGTTCAATTTACTAAATTCAAAGATTAAATACTTCTAAAATGTACTTTTTAATTATCTAGTACAATCTGCATAGAATATGAAGCCAGAATATCATATATAAAACGTTTATAACAAAAGCATAAATTAAACGAAATATTTTTTTGGAGCATAATTCACAATTATCTTTATTGAACAAAGTTTAGCCAATTGTATATTGGGCTTTATAAGCATTTTAAACACGTATATATTTTTCACATAGTTAAATACCATCTTTATGCACTATTTGCACAAAAGGGATTCAAACTGAAGTGGTACTCCGTCTTATGCAGTAAAACTAAAGATTTTGTGGAAAAGGATGAGAATCATATTCTGCATTTTGTAAATATAATATTGGTCAAAATTATCACATTAAATGATCTATTGAGTGTAATGTGTAAAATACAAAATTTTAAGACATGGAAATGGGACAATTCAAAATCTGCGAGACTCAACGGGGTAAACTAATAGAAGTAAATTTTTTATTGTTATTACACAAGTAGATCTATGCAAATTACAGTCATAGTCAGCCATAAATATTGTATAGTTACAATATATTGACTAAAACGTCAATCTACATTGTTTTGATAGGCATTGCCATCTATATCTAGTTATAGATATAGATAGCACAGGCACAGAGCCTGAAATTTTATTCCTGGCACAGAGAGATAAGCAAAGGAGTTTGCTTATCTCTCTGTGCCAGGAATAAAATTTCTTTAAATATTTACTTAAATGAATAAAGAAGAAGACAAGAAGATTGTTCTTAATATGGTTGGATGATATTAAAATATAGCTTACACTCCTCTAGGATCAACAGTGACTGCCGTTACTGGTGCTTTGTGGCATAATATTTTTGCTAGAGGGTGTTTCACACTGGGAGCCCAAATGGACACCACACCTTTTGCATCTCCTAAACATAGGGTTGCATTGTAAGGATTCTGACACATAGAAATAGTTCGTCCTAGATTATTGTTACAATGTCCGACCATTTCACCAATGGATACATCGAGCCATGACATGAAGCCAAATTCATTCTGAAAACAAATTAATTTATTATTTTTACATACGCATAGGGCCACAAATTCCTGTTTCTTAGACTTATTGCAGTTTTCTATACCTACTTCTTTTATATTAATGATTTTCACTTCATTAAAGTAGTGTGATAATAAGTGATCATACATTAGTGTGCAATAATTATATCCATTTTTTTTTTCTCAGAAAATAATTGTATGGACATGCCCCTTTCTGAACAATTTACACAAATTTTGTTTTTATCATTGTCATGGGATGTATTAATGATAATCTATGGAGTATTTGTATAAATAAAACAGGTGATCCATGAAATTACTGGAATCCCAACCTTAAGCTTATTTAAAAAAAAAAATTCTAGATGAATAGTTTAGTGCATATCCATTATATGCTAGCTCTGCAATTTTAGGTATTGCGTGGATTTGGATTCCTGATCACTGGTGATATGCTTCGTCGCAAATTACAATAAACGAAAATTTAAGCAAGTTACAACTTTGTGACATTATTCTCTCAAGATTTACGATTACGATTCCATCTTTATAGTTTGTTTTTTATGCAATAGAGTTTTTTCACAAGCCAACTTAAGCTTGTACACAATGTCATTTCAATGAGCACTTTAGAAAATACAACAGATTAAGAAATATCTAGAGATCCTGTCTACACAATTTTCAGGTTGTGTAATTCTTAAACGCAGCTTATGGCTGTAATATAAGCCTAAGAAATATTTTCTGGTTTTTGAAAGACCTATTTAGTGATATGGCACAGGCAATTTTTTTTCGCCTCTACTGCAAATGTTTTTTACGTCCGCCATTCTGTTTTTATAAAAATAACCTTATAATTAAATAACAATCGCACAGTGTAGACAAATCGATAGACATCTTGTTAGTTAAAATCAGTTCAGGTCATGGGATACATGAGGGTATAAAGAATTCTACATACAAAAATACAGATACTCGTGAAAAACAACCCCATTTTTGTTATAAAAGCGGGTAAAAAAATAAACTATTAACAAGCAAAAAGTTTATGTAGGAAAGGGATATGTACTTGTGTTCGCTATGACAGTGTTGCTGATTGTACTAAAGGCAAGGTGTGTGATGTTATATTTTTTACTTTGACACAGTTTTATCTTATTGTGATTTGCCACTATTACAATTATTTCAGATAGATTTTTAAACTGGTGACAAAATTATCAATACTTATATGATAAACTGACATCAAGTTAAAAGTGCAGGGTAGAATATTAAGCACATTATTTGGAATGTATATCACAAGTGTTAAAAATGTTAGTCATATTAATACATAATCTTAAGCATGTTCCAGAGAATAGGAATATAGTTTAATCTAGCTGATTTTGAATATTATACAGTGAATTAATATAAATGATACATACAACAGCGGCTAACAAGAAATGGTAAGGTAGAAATTCTAATTTCAAGATTTTATCCATTTTTTTGATACAATGAAGTTCTATTCCCGTGTTATCATAAATATATAGCCATTCTTTTTGTGCAACAGCATACATAGTTTCCACATGCAGCCAACTGAAAAGTAAAAAAATACATAATTATCATAAAATTATATAAAAATCTGACCCAAAGTTTTATAGCTGGTTTTATTCAATTTTACTGAAAGCATTTTGATGCACTGGTTTGAGCAGAATGCCTATTCGTATTTTGTTTGCACGAAGTTTTAAAACAGCTTACACTGCTAGTAACTACTGGCTGGTTATAAAATCATTCCAAAGCATTAAAAAAAAAAGAAATAAAAACATTTCCTGCCATTATTCAACTGTTTTTCTGTCCAAGAAAATGAATGAATCTACTGAAGAAATTTGATATAAATTGAAATTTAAAAAAAATGTGACACAAATTGTAAAAAAATGTGCCATTTATGGATCAGTCTAAATAAGAGTATCACGAAGTTAATTTAAGCGTTTTTAATCAGGAAATTTTTTAGTCATCCTGGTACGCATAAAGTTGATGCTATTTATGAAAAAGTAAAGCAAGATCGGCATATTAGTAGTTATGATACTGCTGAAGAACTGAGCATTGACAATGAAATTTAAATTAAAACATAATTAAAGCGTACCATTTTTGAAAAGATTGGTGATGAGGAGTAATCAGTTATGATAAGGACATAGCCAAAGATTATGGTGAAAGCTGTGGCAAAACCTGGATTCATGCAAAATAAAGTCTTTGAATGTATGGTGTGATTGGAAGGGCATCATTTATTATCAGTTTTTACCGCCAGGTACAACCATTAATTCAGATGTTTACTGCCAACAGCTGATAAGAGTAAAGCATGCAATTGAGTAATAATGGCTGAAAATGATCAATGGGAAGGGTGTAAGTCTTTCATTGAGAAAAATTGAGAGTTTCGTAGGGAAGTGTAAATGCATCTACTATATAGCCATAACTTTGAATCCTCAGATTTCTACTTATTTTGGTCTCTTCGGTATTCTTTAGATAGTGTAAAGTTAACATCGAGAGAAGATTTTTGTAAACACAAATAACATAATTACTACAGCAATGGAATCTTTTCACTAATTTTTTTTTACTATCTACAAGATGGCAAAAAATGGCACATATATATACTTTAATTGAATGTAATTAAACTATGAAAAAAACCTTGTATTTATACCTACATAAAGTATGAAAACACTTTCTCTTCAAATTAACAATAATGAATAGGTATAATATATCCACAAATAAAAATATAAACATGATGAATGCAAGTACAGATAGGCTTATTTGCGATTCCTCCAATTACATACTTAAAATATTTCAATTCCAATGCCCCACTGGAGGCTCCAAATATTTTATGAATTCTGTTAAGCTTTACATTAAATATACAAATAAATGATACTAGGTACCTTATGTCATGTATGGATTCCATAACATTCATTTCACAATGTAATTTCTTAGTAACCCAATCAAATGCAGCTATATGTCCTTTTCTGCCCCCTAATAATAAATGTCTGCCATTACGTGTATACTTTGCTGTGTAGGGACCAAAATCAAGTTTCAAATCAAATATCTTTGTGGCTGCTGTAATATCTACATTTTGCAGTATAACATCTTGATTTATCGATTTAGTAGCAGATCCTTCAACTTCGAGAAAACTAAAAATTAGAATTTTAATATAGATAATTAAGCATATGAAAATTATAGAACTTATTCTAATAAATGGTTCTTTGAGTGACAAAAATATTGTTGCAATGTTTATTATATTTTAACATCCCATAGGTACCCTTGTTCTTCAGTTAATAGTATTTCTGCTCTGGTTGCTTGATCTTGAGCATATTTCAATTTGCGCTCTTTTTTCTTCAGTTTTGCTAGATGTAAGGGATGTCGTACACCGACTCCTGTAAAGCCTTCTCCACGGCCATGTCGTTCTAATCTTTTTGGGTCCAATGGTGCTTTTCCGGGGAATTGGTTACTTAATCGAAATTCATTATTTTTGCGTTGCATCATGATAAATTTTTAACAACGAATTTAGCAAGTTGATTTGTTGAAATTTCACTGCTGTATATTGAAATATCGTAGTTTTATGCAATTGGTTTTTTTACTCTAAATCTTCTGGATTTGCCAATTTATTTTGTTAATGTTTATTATGTCTATGTTTTATAATTTAAAATAACACGTGCGTGCCAACATATTCACCACTTCCACACCACTTCTCAGGCCCAGGCAACTTGTTCGCCGCGGTCATGGACATACCTACGGGGGCCAGGAGAAGTGATACCAGTTACTGTGTGCCAACTTTTCTTTTTTATTGTAGCAACATTATTTGCCAATAATACCAGAAACACAATTATCCTATGTATTCAAGATTTTTTTCCCAAGATTATCGCAGCAGAATGTATATGGAATAACTGTAACAAAAGTGTTTTATTCGACTATGAACGATGTATATGGAACAATTCATAAACTATGCGCGTGCAGTGAGCAAATTAAATAAGAATTTGACAAAATCATTGTGTGAAATATTCGTACGAACTCTTTAATTAAACTGTTGATTATTGTCCCATTCCTCAAATAAATTACCTATTTTGTAATTAAAATCGCATATTCTTAAAAAAAATGTATTAGAATTTATTTAAAAAATTTGGGAATGGTCAATTCGATAGGATCACTTTTTATAGTATAGGTACCTTTTTTGTTTTATATCCAAAATATGGTTAAAAATTTAAAAAAAATTAGCTTTTTTGATTTTTTAAAAAGGTGATTGACTGAACGAAACCTGACGACCAAATGACGACATATTAACAAATCCATTGAGAGTATAGAGTTGAAATGGATTTCCAGTCACTGATTTACGACTGCTTGATTAAGATTTTTTTCGGAATGACGCATGTGAAGTTTAGGTCACTTTGATAAAAAGTTTGTATTAACTGTAAAGGGTTGCCTTCTTTTAATAAACCATTCGAAGCATAATGTGCAGAAACATTAACATATTATACCAATATGTTTCCAATTGATCATAAAAACTGTATGTTAGAAAATATGGTCTTACCCTTACCCAGTCACTTTTATGAAACATGAATTAAAAAATTATAAGTGTATTATAACGAAATTGAATTATACAAGTAATAAGACAGTTTCCATAATACTTTGCTCTATTTAACGAACTCAAGTTGAATGGAAATTAATCTTAACAGCGCCATCTAGTTCCAAAGTAAGCAAGTTTTTGCTTGTATTATGGGCACTAGACAACTGATTCACACGCTTAATATTCTTTGCAGTATATACATATATAGATATTTTGCACTCGGACACCAAACAGATAGACATGTTGATGCACACAAATATTAGGCTCGGGCGGGAGTTGAATCTGTGACCTTTGGTTCTGCGATTAAGGTCTGTAACCACTCGGCCAATAAGTCAGTCAATGTTTTTTATCGTCTAACAAAATGACTTAATTTTTTTCGGATGCTTATGGTGTAATCCACATTTCCTACCTCCAGAAATGAAAAACTCTCAACAGCGAATGTTATTTCGATTTGTGAACCGTTTTCATAAAATATTTATGGAAACACTACGGCATTTCACGAAGAAACAAATTATCTTCTACGTTCCACCAGTACAATGCACAAGTACAACATTTTTCGAGATTACCTTATCATCAAATTGTGTATTATATTAGACCTTTTATTACAACTGCTAAATCACAAAAATATTTACCGAAATAGGTTCAGTAGTTTTTGTGTTTATTATCGTGTTTATACAAATAGATAAAAATTCCCAAAACGATTGTTATAAGTATCGTCTACCCACACATAATAATAATAACGTCTACATCACAACAACCTCTTGGCCCTAAACTAAGCATTAACTTGTGTTTTAGGTACCAAACGAAGGCAACACATACATATAACAACCAAGACTAGTATTACCGGTACCAGTATCAATATTCATCATATAAATACTGACCCGACCTGGGACCTCCAGCTTCGTAGGCAGGGTCGCTACCCACTAGGATAAGCAGTCGTCATAACCCATAACAATTATTGTTTTGGAAAAATATCTTATGTACAGGGTTGACCATACGAATATGTTACAATTTTATTTATAAATTTTTCATTACATAACTATATAGTAAGATAATAATGATTTTTTATTAGTAAAATTATAACAAAATATTTTATTCGGTGTTTTACATAACTAAAAATTCTCATTGTTATTCAGTACAGATATTATTATTCGTAATCATAAAATCCTTCTAAATAACGTATAATATCAATTTGCCATCTGTATCTCTTAAACTAGGTAAGAATTGTAACTATAGGAATTCTACCTCAAATACATGAAAATATTATTGCACATTACTACATGGTAACACTGCAAGTTTAGCTGATTATTCAGTTATGTATGGGGGCCAGTGGGGGCTAATAATTTTACATGAAACATAGATGTGTGTGTCTGTGTGCGTGTGTGTGTTTAGATGTAGGAGTGTAAGAGGCATGAGGTTTGTGATTACTGACAATTAAATGGTTCTAGGGGCAACCAGTAGTTGGCGCTATTTTTGTCGTTTTTCCCTCCCATAGAGTTACATTTCTTCTTCCCGTAGGGAAGTATATATTGTTCTGTGCCACTTCTTCCCTGTGCTTCTTCCACAGATGAAAACTTCTTCTTCAAAGACTACTAAACTAATTACTATTCACTACTTTTGATTGACAATTGACACTATTGTATTTGTAAGTTTAGACTTGTATTAGACGGGCAACTTCAATTTTAGCCTGCAAGAAAATTGTTAACAACGCCATCTAGTTTCTAAGTACCCGAAATTTTTATACTTGTCCCTTCCCATTGGTCCCCTGAATGCTACATCCGAATGACATTTGAAGTGCAGTCAAAATTCAACCGTCCATGAATTCAATAATGTTCTGTGCACTTTAGTGTTAGGTACCTAGAGTGTTACTGTCATAAAAATAATACGCACTCCTGTATATACATATCATACATATCATAAATAGAGGTACCGCGTTGTTACCACAAAAACATAAGCATAAATATATAGGTACACCACTTGATAAACATGCTACTTGATATTTTGACATAACACTAGAATTTATAGTGACGTAACCAATTATGGTTTCTAAAATTACATTTTTGTAATTTTGCTTTACGTGTAGATTTGCTTTTAAGGAAAGTTTAGGAAATACTTGCTAGCAGTACAAAAATTCTAAGTTTATTCAGCACTTTCATCGTCACGAATGAATAATTTATTGTACCTATTTCTATTGTGTTTAAATTTATTATTCTTTAACTTTCCCATTTTCTATAAGTACTAGTCGAAAGTAGTAAGTAGTACTTTTAATGTGTTGTATTATATGAAACTAGCGTACTTATGTGGTTTATTGGCACCTGTCCGGAAAACGACTTGGGGCTAAACGGCTTCTGCTGAAAAGCAGTGTATTTTTGTATCTTGGGATATTTATGAATATCCTCAAATTGGTTATGACACACACGTCTATTGTCATATATATTAGGGATGTCAAACAAAACTAATACACCACCAATATTTGAAATCCACGTATTAAATCTTTCTACGCTTGTTTCTGGAATCTTAGGGAGCCTATGTAAAGGAATATCTAAAAATAAAACGCAAAATTAATAATGGTGCCCAGACCCAAAAAACATGTTTACACAATAAATTCTATGTAAATTTTATTATTATTGGTACAATTATCTCAGTAAAAACAAAAGAAACTATGTTGCCTTTTTTACTTTCACAATCTAGCTCAGTGCTAAATACACTGCCTATAGACATTGGTTCGATCCATGGATAAAAAAATATTGTAATGTAGGTAGGTAGGTAATTAGTTTTATCACTAGTAATCTAGAAAAGTTACTGCTCTAATAATATATTAAGGAATTTTAAAATAGAAGGGTCCTTGACTAAAAGAATGTAAAATGAAATGAAATGGGAAAATTCAGAATGCACTAACATCTTTATACCTTGTATCTACTAAAAAGGTTGTATACCTATCACCTTATGCCATCTATCGAATATTTAAAACAAATGGTCGAATTAAACTAATGTAAAACTGCTTATTATTTACTCTCATGCTACATCAGTATATATTTGCTAGACTCTTCTGTAAATAAATAAATAAAATAGTCATATTTTCATTTGCATTTACATTTTATATTATAGGTATTTGATAATTTTGAATTTTCCATATTTTTTATTTCACCTAATATAGTAATACTAACAAACTACCATTCTGTTTTAGTAGCCGACCTGATGGATAGATGGCACGTTTTACTATAAAAAACCACTAAATGAGCTCTGTTCGTAGTTGCCATGAATGTGACCTATCAATCGCAGTTATTTTTTCCATTTGGCAACACTAAGTGAAAGAAAGAAAGTATATTTTTTTAATTTGGCATTGACAGATTACATATGATTTTATTCGAAACGGCCATTGCGTAAATTAAATCTCTAAAGAACACGAAATCAATTAACAAAACAATTACACTATTTATTTATTGTGACATCTATTGGCAGAGACTCGAAATTCATTTTTAATTTTCATATGTAATTAAGCATGTAATGTTGATGTTGCCTGATGTTGTCTGTACTGTATTATTTAAACACTAGATGGCTCTATTATGAACATGTCGTGATCGTGACACGTGGCGTTATTATGAGCATGTTGTGACGCGAAGCATGTCGTGAAGTGAACCCATAAGATCGCCCCTTACCAAAAAGTGCCCAACGCGGCTAAAGAAGTTTTAACTTCAATAATATTATGTCGGAGAAAAGTCTTTTCGCATATAGTTAGTATATACTTTAAGAAAATCTCTTTGGCTGTACTAGTTGTATTTGGCTGGTTTTGATACAGTTAAAAAGGTTACATTTCAAAAAAAGAATCAATTTAGTAAAATCAACTTAGAAACAATTAGTAAATTGTTCCCGCCAGTTTTCATTTGTTTTTCTTTCTTTTTTTTTTTTTTTTTTAATTTATTTAGAAACAAACAGTCATTTACATCTATGTTCATACAAAAATAACTTAATATAGACTTAGAGTTTCCTATATAATTAACATAAATAACTTAGCCGTGGTCCACCTACTCGACTGATAAACAATAAATAAATAAACTGACCTTAATCTTTATCTCCTTCAGTAAATGCCGACTTAATACATTAATACATTTCTCTCAAAATGAATGAATCTAATGAAGAAATTCGATACATTTTAAAATTCTATTATAAAAAAAATGCAACGCAAGCTGCAAAAGTAGGTACTCTGTGGCAAACTGCGAAATTTTTTTGTGACATTTATGACCCTAATGCGGTGTCAGTAAGAGTAGCACAAAGTTGGTTTAAACGTTTTCAATTCGGAAATTTTGACGTCAAAGATGCACCTCGCTGTGGTCACACTGTCATGGCTTAAATGGACGCCATTTTAAAAAAAGTGGAGCAAGATCAGCATATCAGTAGTTACGACCTAACTGAAGATCTGATAATTGACCATAAAACAGTTTTGACCCATTTGAAAAAGCTGGGTATACAAAAAAGCTTGATATTCGGGTGCCACATGAGCTCACTGAAAGAAACCTAATGAACCGTGTACTTATTTGCGATTCTTTATTAAGACGTAATGAAACCGAACCGTTTTTTGAAGAAATTGATAACACTGGTGATGAAAAGTGGATAAAGTACGATAAGAACGTGCGAAAAAGGTCGGTCAGGCTTCACAGACTGTGGCAAAACCCGGGCTAACTCGCAATAAGGTGATGCTGTGTGTATGGTGGGATTGGAAGGGTATTGTTCATTATAAGCTTTTACCGCCGGGCTGAACCATCGATTCGGATCTTAACTGCGAACAACTAATGAGAGTAAAGCAAGAAATTGAGAGAAAGCGGCCGGAATTAATCAATAGAAAGGGTGTGGTCTTTCATCACGATAACGCTAGACCTCACACAACTTTAGTCACTCAGAAAAATTTAAGGGAGTTTGGCTGGGAGGTTTTAATGCATCCGCCATGTAGCCCCGACACTTCAGATTTCCACCTGTTTCGGCCTCTTCAGAATTCTTTAGATTAGATAGTATCAGGTTAACATCAAGAAAAAGACTGCCAAAACTACATGTCGAGTTTTTTTGATCAGAAGTGCCAAAATTTCTACAGCAACGGGATCATGTCCCTTATATATACTGTAACAAAATGTAGAATAATTATGTATGTATGTAGAATGTAGAAGTAAAATTTGAAAAAAAAATTGTCTTGAATTTTCATATAAAATGCGAAGAAACTTTTTCCCCGACCCGATTTATATCGATAACCGATAATAACCGATTTATATATAATAATAAAATAATTCCAAATCTTACAATGCTTAGAATTGCTAGGAAATTTATAACATAATACGTATACCTAAAGGTTTCAAATGTTGTTTTCAACTTCAGTAGCTTGTACCTACACGAACGCAGAGAAAAATTACAGATCGTCGCGGTAGGAGGCGCTCATCGCTCCCTTGTGATGATCTTGCGGTTCTTCGCGCACCAGCATTTCAATACTCAGTCCAACACATTTTCTACACTAACACACTCGTCCAATCCTAGGTACCAATCCATCATTTCACTAGGCTCATCGAGCTCATCCCATGAATCCCAACTCACGTTATAGTAGCCCTGGTTATGTAACAGTTAGGTACATAAATAATTGACGACTTTTAATTCATCACCTTCTGTTAAAATAAACTTCAGTACGTACGTACGTGTTTACCTCAGTAGCTACGTAGTTACGTACGTGACGACAAATTTCATTGAGTACGTCACATACTAACGAAGCTTTAATGAACAAAAACAGATGGCGGTAGCGATCTGAGTCAATCTTAGTCAAATATTCTATAAGCCATATCCTTAGGTACCTATATAAATCAATGTTAATTAAGTATTCTCATTTAAAGTTTTTTAAGCTCGTCAATAATGCAAGGAACAAACGACGCGCGACGTGTTCTTGAAACCAGCCGTCGCCGTCGTCGGCCAATGGAATAAAAAATGTGAAGAAAACGAAGAAAATAAAGTAAGACCGTGATAACATTACGTATTTAAATAAATTAACGTATACTAAGTGAGAATAAGGTTTTTTTTAAAATTTTACCAAAAGCATAATTTCAATCAAATATTGGCCCATGGATATTAATATACATATACCAACTTTTGTTTTTGGAATCGTTTAGAGCGGCGGTACCCAAATTTTTCATTTCCCGGGTCACACGTAAATAAATAAATGTACAGATGACCACAGCTTATGCCAAATACAACTAAAAATATTTATCAAATAAAAAAGAGGTTTTAAAAGTACTCAGACAAGTGTCGGAATACTGTCAAAATAATATCAAAGTGTGAATCGGTGAAGCGACTCCTGTCTTAATTTTTGGTATTCCTTCTTCATATTTTTAATTTGAAGATTCACAAAAAAAAGTATAAGTGAAAGATATCAAAATATGGAAAGCTTTGTTTCGTTTGTACTCTTTTATGGTCACGTTCATTTGTTCCTATATTTTTTCTCTTTGAGCACAGTTTCTAAAGTATTTAAAAAAAATAATATTGAAGTCTATAATTTGATAAAGAACATTCATGTAATGGTATTCTAAATTAGACAAATCTTTGTGTCTACATTTACAGGTCTTCTTTTGACAAATATATTTCTTAGGGGCAAGAAAATTATCTAAGTTCCTGAAAAAACACTAGCGATGTATTAAAATAGAGAAAGGAGGCGTTTAAGTTGAACACCGGCAGATACGGCTCTAGTGCCACATGTTGAGGGCCCCTGGTTTAGAGGCATAAAGGCTCTATCCACCTAATCTTCAAACTTTAGTCTATAATGATTAAGGGTAGGTAATAAAAAAAAAAATTGAACAAAATAATCGTTAGTGATAATCTTGGTATTTATTTTATTCTCTTTAACAACACATACTCAATATTTTACAGAAACGTATATGACAATCAGAGTAGTAACGTAGTAATAGGTTTAGTATTTTAAACGCGAATACAATATTCATTTCAGTATATCCAAATGGATCGCACGTCTGTAACGATTCGCTATTACCACAAACTATTGTGTCTGAGTTTTGTAACACAACCAGGGATGACATTTTTATCAAAAAACCAACAATAAAACGTTTCTCTTCGATTTACGCTTGAAGAAAACAATTACTTTAACACCAATTAGCGTACTGAAAATGTGAAAGTATGAACTAAAATATGCAACACAAAGTAACTTTTTAACTTGTGTAAGCTATCACATTTGAAGGTAACAATAAATAAGTAACACGTAACATAATCACAGCGATGTGAACATTGGCTAACAAAGAAATTATTTAATATTTTATACCTAAAATTATTAATTAAAGACTGAATTAACTTACTCGCTCTAGTGAGATCTCGTTATTAGCTAGATAGTTTAAATAAAATCGTCTTCGCGACGTTATTCTTATTTTATTCACATTGTTATATACAAAACTGACTAGACGGCCCTTCGAGGAGGTATCATGCAAGTTATCATTTAGTTTGTTATCATTTTCATATAAAGTGTCTTTGTTCGTTAGGTATCGACATACGTCGTTGCAAGCATTTGGCACATTCGCAAGTTATATATTCCAAGTAAAAATGTTTGTTTATCTTATTTTCTATTTCGTTTTAGTTAGAGTCGGATATTTTATTCAGTTTATTTGATAGACTCACAAACTGGTCACGAGAGCTCCGAAAAGTGGTCCTTTCGAGTGAATATTAATGTATTAATCGCGTTTATATTATAAACCGCCGCACTATGATGGTACTATGTACATGACGATTTGATTGTCATTTTGCGCGAGTTAAAAATGTTTACTTGCTTAATATTAACACATCCCCTAACAATACATTCATTTAATGCGTATATGAGTAACAATATTTAAAATTTATATCTAGTTTTGTCCTCCTTATAACAAACACATCAATAAGACAATTCTCCGCGAGCGTTTACACTGTTTGACGCGATGTCCTAACAAGTCACACATCGTATACAACTGGTTATAAAACAGAAATCGTTACTTAATAAGGGCGCGGACGACACCACATCGTGTTTAGGACAGACACAACGCGGGCTATATTGTAGGCGGCCGCCGCAGTAATAACCGAGGTCATGTCCATCGTACCTAATTATGAACTAGCTCGTGTTCCGTAGCGACGCCGAGTCCGCGAGGTCCTCGGGGCAGTGAATGAGGTCGGGTCGCGCCGCGGTCGCCGCGCCGGCTGTTACTGGCGGTCGGTCTCAGCGGCGCTCTGCGAACCTTAAATGGGCGTCGGCAACACTGTGAAGTCCTGAAGTGCATTCTTAACCGTCTCGTAGATGGGTCGGTTTTCGTCAGGGCAGTAGCCATCGGGCGAGCAGAGTGTTTGGAGCTTGGTAAGGTACGAGTCGAAGTTGTCGTGCGCGGGCTTATCGCCGGGCGCGGCCGGCTGCGGCGCACCGCCAGGGCCACCAGTGCCCGCCGCACCACCGCCACCAGGAATGCGCACGTGCTCAAGTAGCGTTATCACGTTGTTACGCAAACTCTCGTAGTACTCGTTCAGATTATTGTTGCGCTGCGATATAAGCTGGTTCTCCTGTCAAAGTATAAATTCAAATTTTTTATTAGCATTTAGGTTTCAATAAAGCACTCATACTCGTCAATTTGTTTGGTGCCAAGGAAGTTACCAGCGCTTTCAAAAATGAAAAGAAGAAAAAAACAGAGAAGAATCGTCGTAAGAAACTCAAAAGTTTGATAAAACGATATCGTATGTCTTTAGTCAAGGCTTCTTTAGCTTATCGATTCGTGATAATTTTATTTTATTTGAATAAAAGTCTAATCGGAAAGGTACTCACAAAACCGCGATGTTGGTAGTTAGTAGCACTCAAAGTTGGAGGCGTGTAGCCATGTCACTACCATCTACGTTATCAGACAAAACATAGCCAAGTTAAAATCATTTTCATGATGTTTATAAAGTTTAAATTACCAACTACCAACATTACGGTACAACATTTGTCTTTTACAGCTCAAGTTATGAGTAAGTGAATAGCAACGAGATAATTTCGAGTATGCTTGTTGTATTAAGGTAATACTGACCCGTTCGCCATGGCTGAGGTGGGTTTCCATCGCGTTGATGTCCGACTTGAGCCGCATCATCTGCGACTCGACGCGGGCGTTCTCTCGTTGCAGCTCCGTGATCTCTTGCTCCAGCGTCATCAGGTCCTCACCATTGCCAGTCTGCATATTCATCTCCATTCCTGTGCGTCAGTTTATCAAATACACGTAATGATTTTACGTGGATTTTACGTTACTTTACATGAGATGGAATTTCTCTCTATTACAATGCAATATAGTGATAAATTGAAGAAGAATTTAGCTACACATCTTTTTACAATTAATTACTAACCTGTATATGATTTGGGGTATAGCGGCGTAATATCATCAGGGTATTTGGGTTTTTTTGGCTGCGGGGTTGGCGTAGCGGCGCCTGCGACCGGACAGCCAGAGAGAGAGCGATGAGTTAGAAACGATCCGTTAATGTGGCCCGAACCATCACATCCTGGAGTTGGGCAATTCACGCCGTCAAACTTGATCGCAGAAGCGGCCGCAGCCACAGCCGCCTTGTGCTGTTCCACCGTACCACCGCTTTCTAAGACGCGCATTTTGTTACGGTTCGCTATCGGGCAACCAGATGCGCTGAAATTTTTTTATTAATAAATGAATTTTCAGTTTTAGGTGAATAATCGTTCCAGAGGCTTGGCGAGACTACACGCCGAACACGAGTGTGTGGAGGATGCACTCACAAATCTACTCGTTTTATCTCAACTCGCGTTGTTTCGTTTCGAAGTCGGGATTTTTGTATATGTTAAAGGGTCTCGTGTCTCTTCGAGAGCGCATGCTCCACACACTTCTACGTCTCGCTACGCTACGTCATCGTGAGACATCGAAGAAATTTTTTCTTGTGTTAATAATGTCAAGATTATAAAGTGAATACGTGCAAAGCGCTACAACGGCAGCTAACTCAATGTCCCTACAAGTAGGTACTTTAAACAGTGTGAATAAACGAATAAGTGGCGAGGTTCTCAACGAGAGCTCTCGCCGACTGTGTGGACAAGTATTCGTGTTGTCTTGGCAAGAAGATTTCTTGCCGAGTATCTAGAACGGGTAGGTATATAGGTGATGGCAATATTTTATGGAAACCTATGAAGGTGTTATAGGAGTAGGGCATATAAAATAATAGTTGTTTGATGGAAAATCTATTAAGAGGTTGTTCTATAATAATATAATATTATTAAACTTATAAATTGCATTGAGTAATTATTAGTCACCAATTTAAACATGCTCACGCGTATAATAAAAGTTAGTGTGCAGTTGATGATTATGCAACAGCAGATCCCAATTTTTTTTTGTATATGAAAATATACGCCAGTGAACAATAATAAAAAAATGTGAATTGATTAGATATAATAGCACAATATTTTAAATCACTATTGTTGTATTACTGGCTTGCTATTTCTACACGAACTTCGAACCACTTATGTGTGTCATAATAAGGAAGTAGGTAGGCGGCTATGTAATTCGCTCGGACGACATCGCGCATCGGTATATAAAAAAGACATATGACTCAGAATCCGTAGGCGAATACGTATCTCATATATGTATAGATATGTTACGTAATTTTTTATAACTATCAATATGATCTTACCTTCGATGTGATAAGAATTTCCCAGTAGCGTGTCCGGAGCCGTCACAGCCCGGAATAGGACATCTAAGCAGCGTGTAAATAACAAGTTTCTATCGTCATCGGTGTGTGTAGGACACAAAGCTTTACTCATTTCATTTACAATTAGACCTAGTTTAGGTAAAATATATTTTCTTTTTTTTTTAAGCCATGGTCCCATTATGAAAGACCGAGAAAAACATATTTTAACTAAACTTATAGGCTTAGATAAACGTGTCTAAATTGGACAGATTGAGTTTAAACTATATGAGAAATATAATAATGATGGAATAAAATACTATGCTCATAATTAAATCTCATATACAACCACCCTGCTAATAAGAAATAGAGGCGGCCCGATACATTTATACATGGGGTACCGGAGTTATTACTTTGAATGCTCGAAGCTTGAACTTTTAAGTACCCTTAACGAAGTGCTGGAGTACAAAATATCGAAAAGAGATTGACGTCTGCAATACTTAAAAGCGTAGCCGCCGTAATTTACCGGGCTTCCGAAATATATGTGTCGAATGGCGGTGGTGAGTAGCGCAATCAGTGTCTGGCTGGGCACTGAATTTTACGTTCATGCAGTATCTAGTTAATGAAGTAGTACGAGGTCGACGTGTGTGATAATCTTTTTTTATGTATGTATTTTGCTTTTCAGATACATCTGAGCATTATTCTGTCGAAATACTTTTAGGATTTAAAGTAGAAACTATATATTCCTTTAAAAGGTTCTGAGAGATAGGTACCTGAGAGGTTCCGAGTCCTGTCCGTCGCGTGGCTTACTCTTCGGCTTGTTGGCCCTAGGGCAGCCCGAAAGTGAACGATGGGATGAATAGTTGCCGGTCACGTGTCCGGAGCCATCGCAACCGGGTGTCGGACACTTGAGCTCTTGAGAGTGTGGTTGGAGCTGCGAGCGGTCGGCGCGCGGACACCCCGACAGGCTGCACAACAGACTGCTCATATTGAAGCCGTACGAAAGACTTATTTACAGCTGCTTTGGTTGGTAAGACAATTTGGTACTGGTGGCTATATAAGTTACGCAGTTAACAATAAAACTATTCGATAGTCTTGCTCCCGTATTAAAGCCACTGAAGTATAATTATTATTATTGAAACCTTGATATTACTTATTTACTGCGTGTGAGACTGATATGATGTACATATGTGTGCGGGATCGATTGATGGGTATCAGTTATTATTGCATGTTGCCGTGATATTCAAAAAGGTTTCTAAATATTCTTGCAATATGCACAATTTTGGAAAAAATCTGTCGGAAACCAAATGTTGAATGTCAAACTTTTAGAATTTTTCTCAATTTATATACATACAATCTTTGAAACCATATTAATGATTTGAAATTGGTGGGTATTACATCTTGCATACATATCTAAAAACTCGAATCAAGATAGATTCAAGTCGAGAGCAAGAAGCGAGCAAGGCTCGTCGAATGGTTTACATGTAACTGCGGCCTTGTACTTTGCGCGTGCGCATGTGTGAATTCAATTAGCATTGTCATTGACTGGATCATATTTACACCACCGTATTGTACACATGTCAGTGGATGCGATGTAAATTATTTGTTGATGAATTTTATAATGAAATCGCGTTTTCCTCATAGACAGTTTGGATGTAACGACAGATATTTAAAATAATTGTTTATTTTCAAATACGACATCAGTTGATGAAAATAAACGAATTAATTACAAAAGCAAGTCATAAATTACATATTAAGTTTATCGCAGAATATTTCTAGTGGTGTTAACGATACACAAACATGTTATTATACCAAGATCATTCGTATTATTAGAGTTAATAACAAAAAAAAAACATTAATAACAACAAATACAACATCGTTTGATAAAATAGTTATGTTAAAAGTATTATAACGGAACAAAAGGAGCATGCAATTACGAAAACAAGTGGCAGATAAAATTATCAACGTTGAAAATAACCGAGTCCGATGATGAATTTATACATTTCCGGGAGATGAACGGCTCGCGGTACGTATTTCATGATATTTCTTTTAAGACATTTATCTATGCGACCATTATTCAGTCAAAATATTTGAGCGACTCGGGACATACCTAACAAGGAAGTCATTTGTTGCTGTCAAATCAGACCCAACATTGTATCCCTGCGGGTTTTACTTATTTAATTTATTTGACGTGGCCGCATTACATACATATACGTATGACGTGAACATTCGTATCCGCTTCTGACCCTACTCCTGTCTTCGTTTTTATGTAGGAATGAGTTTATTTATATGTTTCATTTACTATACTTATAGGTATTTATGAGTTTAGCCGTTACGACTACGCGTCTTGGGCACTAGGAATCGAAAGAAACACGTCATTGACGACATTGACGACCGCGTAGCCTAGTGGGTAGCGACCCTGCCTACGAAGCTGGAGGTCCCGGGTTCGAATCCCAGGTCGGGTCAGTATTTATATGATGAATATCGATACTGGTACCGGGTCTTTGTGGTTAAATGTATGTGGTGTCTTCGCTTGGTACCCAAAACACAAGCTAATGCTTAGTTTGGAGCCTAGACGTTGTTGTCATGTGTACGTTATTATTATTATTATTATTATATACGTTATCATGTTTAATCTGCTATATATAGCTTATTTATTTCAAGCGTCACTGATCCTTCACCAAACGTTAACAGATATCGTTATTTTTAAATATGTCAAATGATTATTAAGGAAAAATTCTAGTTAATGACGTGCGCAAGTCGATGAAGACTTGGATAAATATTAGCCACCCTATAATGAGTCACCGGCATCACGTGTCAAAATATTTTTGGTCATGTCTGGATGGAGACGGTATTATGCGTTTGGGGTGAAAAAGTTTCCTTATTTTTTGGATTGACTTCGATGCCTTTTTTTTGTATTATACCTATAGATATTCTTCAGAGCAAATATTAACATCTTTTCCGGTTATATGCCATCAGAGGTCGCGACGGTAGATTTCTTTCTCTGTAACTGCTTGGGAATTTTCGGGGCTTTTTAGTTTTATATACCCATATTTCAGATTAAGGTTTTAGGTACGTATATTTTACGGTTGTAAGCCACCAGAGTGCGTTGCAATAGAAATGTTTCACTAAAAAAGTTGGGCTGGTTTAGATACGGTTTTTGGCATTACATATGCATCACCTCGGAGCAGGTTCTAAAATTAGTTTGCGGTTATAAAGCGCCAGGAGGTGCTGCAGTACATTGGATTATTTAAAATGGTTTTAATTAACGTCAGCATCTGGATATAAACATACCAGTGCTAGGAAATTGGGACTAGGAACCTACCAGTCTTTAAAAAGTAATATTAAAAATGAAAAAATAAATAATAAAAACCCATGGCGAACAAAGCGTTAATTAGAAAAATATTAATATAACGGTTCTTTAAAAAGAGTGAAATAATTAAATAACATAATCATAATTTAATTAATACAAATAAAAATTAAAATCTTAAATTTTATTCTTTTAGTTCTTTAGGTATAATGTAAAATACCTAAGTACAGTTATTTTATTTCACAATTTTTCGTCATGGGTTTATAAAACGGTTTTTTTTTTTAAATTTTGCATTAACTTATTTTTAACATAGTGGATTTAATAAAAAAATTTTTTCAGTCAATTGCAGTAAGTAGCAACAATTGCGTTCGGAATCATAGGCGTGACGAAGCATAATATCGTAAAATAAGAATCGTTTAGGAGTTGCTACACGTGGGATCTGACAAGAATATAGTCTGGCTTCTTCAATAAAAGAATTCTATCCATTATCGAGAGATAATTAGGTACATCTGAGGTGCAGTGATGCGCTTTCAAATAAAGAGAACGAACATATACGCGATGCAATGAACCGTGAAACATTTCTCGCGTGAGAAGCTATTTAGAGTTAAGGTATAAAGCGAAATCCATGTTTGCATAACTGACATTGCAACGCAACGTGCGGTTAGTCGTCACTCGTAACGGGTCGGATGAGCGGCTCGTGAGTTTAGCGTTCGACACGTGTGTGAACACACTTCGCCGTTTAGTTGGTCTTGGCGAGTTTACGAGCCTTTCGGCGGCTGCCTTGCCTGCGGTGCGTGGCGAAGTTGCCCGATATGTGGCCGGTCCCATCGCAGCTCTCCACCGGACAATGAAGTAGCTCCCTCGACTCCCGCGGCCGGTGGCTCATTTTACTGTAAACCTCTTCGCGGTAGTCACGGTGGGAGCTACCACCAACGGTAGAGTTAAAATAAATAATTATAATAAAAATAAAACAAAATAAAAAAATATACTTATTTATATAATATAATCATTACGTACCTATATATATGTTCTTTATGCACTGATTGACACGATTCAAATAGAAAAAATGGCCTTTCCGCCGCCTATTTACGCGAGCAATGCCAATATACTTTAGTGAAGTGAGTGTCGAGCCGAACGTAAAACGCGCTACTCAGTACTCCGATCCGAGTGGAGTGTACTGCTGACGGAGCGGCCGTGTTTACAAAACAACTAACTTTACATTTTTGTTTATGCACGCCCGATCCGACGTCATATAATACGAATATAGCGACACTAGTGAATTGTTGTGCACGACTCACCTGTGCCTGTTCATTTTGTGCCTCGAACCGTTTCGGGAACGTGATTAATATTTAATTTATGTATCTTATCGTCGCGTTATCTGGCCGTTGCGACGAGGCCGTGCGGACGCGGCCGCGTGGTGCGCGTGCAACTGTATATTTAGACTGACTGATGCCTCGCTCGACGCGGGCGCCGCACTACGGCAGAGCATAATAATGGCTCAGCCTAGCTGGGCCAAGTGTCGAGGTGTGTGCTGGTGTGTGCCGCGTTTTCACTACGTCACGCCGATTGTCAACTCAATATGTCGCGAACCGCGAACGAATAAAATTTTATAGGTAAAGCAACTGATATACATGTAATTCTAAATAAAATACCTTCCCATTTATGTAAATCAACCTCGGGAAAATTTAAAAAAATACTGACAAACTAAATTTGGTAGGACCAACGTGAACTAGTCACTCTTGTCACGATATGACCTAACCTTGTATTGTGGGACGTTTTATAATAAATATATAGTAGGTATTAGGTAGGTACATAAACGTACATTCTAGAGAATTTTTTTTTGTAATATACGTAAGTGTAAGTTATAATATTGAATTAAATAATTAAATGTAATACTTAAAAAAAGTTAAATTATGATAAAAAAAGAGAGATATTGTCACATCGTAATATAAACTACACAACCACGCCACGCCAAGATAATGTTTCGGTTTGTAATCACTTATATGTACCTAATAATAACTAGATTTAATTAATTAAATAATAGAGTGCCGCCATTTTGTTAGATAGGATGGTGCCAATTTCGCGCTAGGTTTTTTAGTACGATGAACAGGCTGAGGGTGAAAATTTTGTGATAAATGTTTGAACATCTTTACTTTTCAAACCAATGGTTTAGAATGAAAAAAATTAATATGAAAACTATTATATCATTTGTTAGTTGAAATACTTGTTGATATCACGTTAATTTCTTACAGACACGGGGACACGGCCGAGATGCGTGTGACCCAATAAGTGCGACCTAGATTCGCAAGGTTACTTTACTTACTGTTCGATATTAGTTGATAATACAACTGTAACCATGTTTATATAACAAATCGTATTGAAAAACTTGACTAAAAACTTTCTCTGTGTCAAAAGTAAAAGGTTTTAAGTGAAAATTCTTTGTAATGTCTGATCAGTTAGAATCAGGCAGATGAAAATAATTACTATTGATTATAAAAAAGGTGTTTTAATTACATAGTGAAATCATAATGCATTTTTAAAATTTGGTCGTTATGATTTGTTGAAGTGTCTTTTATTTTATTTTTCCAACATTTTTACTAAATTACAACCCTAATTGAAATAAAACTATTTAAAAAAATATATATATAATTACAGATAATTACAGTCAGTTAATTGTTACAGTGAAGTTGTTTTAATTGCGATACCGTTATCATTGGTCAGTTTTTGAAGCAATAGGTACGCCTGATTGTACGTTCTTTGGGTGCATACGTAACATGAAACTTTGAATGTGAAAACTAGACACACATAGCCATTTTTTTATATTTTCATCCTATATGAAATACTACATGTAATACTAGATCCTACACGGAATACTACAAAACGTCTGGGTCGAAGAAAGTCCTGTAATGTTTACAAGGATTTGTTTGACAAAACTAAAAATGTGTTTATGTCTACCAATCATTTCGTAACGAACATCAGCACAAGATAGTAAATAATTGTTTAGTTATAATTACTTTATTATTAGTTAGTTGTTAAAAACTACAAAAATTTAGGTTTTATTTACAAAATGAATTGTATCGCCTACGTTGTGGATTGTTTTATATAGCTTAAACAAATAGTTTGTTTATAATTACAATATAACTAATTGTAATAAAATAGTCGATTAATTGCTTACAAAATGAATTGTAAAGATTACTTGAGGTACGTTGTGGCTACAAGACAGATAGTGCGTAGGGGCGCTGCTTGTTCGCCAAAGTCAGCCAAAGCTCAACTCATTGCGTCGTATTTGCTCGCACGTTATGTATTCGTTCTTCGTTGCTATTATAACACTTTTATATCATCTAATAATAATTACTTATTATTGTACTTGTGCTATATTATGGATAAAAAAACAAAAATTTATTAATTGCTTGGAATATTCAGCAGTATATAGAAGCATTCTCAAGTAAGTTGTTATGTTATTTATATTAAATCTGATGTCTGATGGCCGATATAGTTTGGTATATACCAATTGAATATTATAGGTTCGCCAATTAAAGAATTTTTGTTCATAGCAATAAAATAGTTTACTCTGAATAGTCCCCTCACAGAATCAACTATGTATTCTCATTCCCTAGAACTCTGTCTATTAAGTACATAGACAGTTATTTAAATGACTGTATGGATGAAATGTGTATTATACACTCCAACGTAAAAACCGTTTTGCGGTTTACCTACCAAATTTAACCTAACTCAAGATTAGGGTTCAATTTCGATGTTATTAGTCATAAGATGTACCTAGTATACTAAGCACGAAGTTTTTAGTTCTGGAAATATCTCGTAGAGATAAATCTATTATTAGGGACATGAATTTGTATCAAAATATTAGGTTCAGCTAGTTACTTTGGTAAACGAAACCCATAATATTATAGCTTAATAGAATTACATATTAATTGCAGATAACCGCTTAACTATAGATTGCCTTAACCTGCTAGACGGAGATATGGTGAAAGAATTAATACCACCTATAGGAGATAGGGCGATTTTTATAAAAAACTTGGAAAATTTAAAAACTTTGACCGGTGCCAGCAGGGAAAGCAGCCCTTCACCCGGTGTCAGCGCCTTGGTCACTCACATTTATTGATTGTATAACGGCATAAAAACGACAAGCAACAATAATAATATAGATTTTAGTTGATATTTAAATGTTTTTTATTTATTTTCATATATACAAATACCTTCTTTTTGCAGGGTTGGTGAAGCCCGGAATTGTATGCTGCTAATGGCTCCAAAGCCAGCAAATGCTGTTTCCATTTTACAATTGTTTAGTAAAGTAGAAACATAACTTCCTGACTTTGGAATAGTTAGCAGCATACAATTTGGGGCTATACCAATTTATTCTGGGCAACAAAATTTGTTGGTAAAAGTTACAAAATAAAACGCTATCCATACAATACATATTGTAGCCTGAACAATATTTTAACAAGTTTTATATTTACTTTTACAATGCTTCATTGTTGGCTGTACCTAATTTTCATTGAGATAACAAGACACATTGTTATCCTGAAGAAAAATAATTGTCAAACTAACTTGTTACACATACAATCTTCGTTGTTGCAGCTACATTTTATATTTAAATAGAACCGTCCAGTAGAGTTTACAATACGGGTAGTCATCACATATAGAGCAAGAAATATTGTAATGGTAACCAGATTCTAGTTACGTGTACGAGATTTTTTTTCCGTGTAGATTGTGAAACATCTAAGATTCAGACAAAATAGAGTTATACTTATTTGTAGAAATTATGAATTTATTCGAATTTTATAAATTCATATCAAAGAACGATTGATTTCACTGACCGGTTGGTCGAGTGATCAGTGGCGTCGTCTACAGACCTAAAGGTCACGGGTTCGATTTCCTCCGGAACATGTCTATTTGTTCCATGGCTGGAACACGGTCGGGTGTAAAAACATTGATGTATTATTTATATGGATGTGGTAACATTATAATTGCACTATACCATCAGCCTATTAATGAACCACCGCAGGGACTTAGACGTCCCCATAAAGTGAGGGGAGCTCGGAACTTAATCCACCAAGCTGCTCCAGTGCGGGTTGGTGGATTTTAACGACTGCCATCTATTGATGGCAACCGGGATCGACGGCTTAACGTGCTCTCCGAGGCACAGAGTCAGTGACGGTTATGTACATAAGTTAGAAAAAACTAATTAGTAGGTACATGTCTGTGTCTGGGGTTCGAACCACGACCTTCTAAGCAAGAAGCGGGCTCGTTACCACTCGGCTATCACGACAATATTATTTATACAGTTGCACATAGTTTTTGTGACGAAGAATCGTCTCACAACTCCACAATCCTAACAGTTTTTTCATAGCCTTTCTTTCTTTTTGTTTGAATGATATTTGGCCCATGCCTAGCTATGGTAACAACCGATCTATAGTTAAATACGTATATCAGTTGTCTCGTGCCCATAATGCAGCATCAGAAAGCAAAAGAAAACCACTACTACTATTTTCCTGATGAGAGTCAAGGAAAGGTTTCCTATCAGACGATTCATGACCACGACCACTCCCTCAGGAGTGTACGATTAAGAGGAGGAAGTACCGATAATACATGCTCTGTCTAGTTTCGAACTAAATGGTAGTGTATGAGTTGTACCAGATATTATTATTATTTAATTTAAGAATGGTATTGACAATACGACTCTGATTCACGAGCTATTTATAGGTCGAGATCAGAGTTCAATAAACTGTTTCAATATTAATTTATTAAAAGTGATATTAACATAAAATATACATAAACTATCTGCTTATATACGAATATAGGTTCCTTAAGTTTCGACCAAATTTTATCATTTCTACATTTGTAGACATATATGAATGAAATTTTGCATGTATATTTGACATTCAAGTTGATATTATATCAGTCACCAAAAAACATATGGGTACCAAATGAAAGTGCTTGACTTGTAGAATACTATACACTATGACCAATTTCAAATCCAAGATGGCCGCCACCACAAAATGGCGAATTACATATTTTTTTCACTACTCCATTAATATGGGTATCAGATGAAAGGACTTGACTAGTAGAATACTATATCCACACTCTGAGAAATTTCAAATCCAAGGTGGCTGCCACCACAAAATAACGAATTAATTTTTTTTTCACTACTCTATCAATATGGGTATTAAATGAAAGGGCTTGACTAGTAGAATACTATACACCATAACAAATTTCAAATCTAAGATGGCCGCCACTACAAAATGGCGAATCACATATTTTTTTCACTACTCCATCAATATGAGTATCAAATGAAAGGACTTTACTAATAGAATACTATACACTATGACAAATTTTAAATCCAAGAAGGCCGCCACAAGAAAATGGCAAATTACATTGTTTTTCACAAATCCCTCAATATGGGTAGCAAATGAAAGGGATTGACTAGTAGAATAATGTATACTATTGAAAGGGAATGAGGCATATTAACTAAAGAAATGTAATATATATATATATATATATATATATATATATATATATATATACCTCTATATATGTGATATAAATACTTACATTAATTTCAGATGATCGTAGAAACATCTAAAACCGCAAAAAACAAAAAATAACGCTACTTCCCCTTTTTGCATGTCTTTAATGTGTGTTTAATGTATGTATTTTAGTCAGCGTAGGTAAGTGCGTTCACACTGATTATGTGCGTTCGCGTGTGTGTAAGAAGTCTTAGATCACAGGACTCTATTTAAAGGAATAAAACGAAACCGGTCGCAAACAATGTTACCATGCAGATTAAGTTTCAACTGCGCATGAAGATTTTGATGTCAATAAATATAATTTTCGGCAGATTTAATAATAACCAACAACGCAAGTGTAAATATAGTTTAGGAACAATATTCAAATCACACAATAGAAATACATATAGTTTGAATTGTTGTAAATATAGTTTACAACAATTCAAATCACATAATAGAAATGCTTCAATGTTAACAATGTTGTTATTGCTTTAATAAAGCAAATAAAAGAAATATCTAATGATCGTTATTAACAGAACAAAAAAAACATGCTATCATATTTAATTTCATCATAAACACTAAACAATGTTTAAAATTCGAAAAAAAGAGAGATGACCAAAAGAACTGAATGTATCAAAACATATATAGATAATGCAACAATAGATAATTCACTAACGCTATGTCGCCATTGATAGAGCGACTGGAAACGAAAATAAGTAGATACCGACAGGCTCATGAATTCAGTGTATGTAGGTATACTTGGATACACAGAATAAATCATAAAGATGTCGCGTTACGTATTTCAATCTCGTCGAAAACCGGAGTAAATGTAAAAGACCATTGTATCATTTTCGTTCTCTCTATTTCGCTCCAAGCAACTACATAAGAACAAAAGAGAGAGAATGATATTGAACGTAAAACGTCAAGTCACACCTGAGTGTACTTATTTTATATCTAACGATAAATATTGTTTTTGGCCAACACTATTTCTTTCTGTTTGGTGAGTTTTTTTCTTAAGTGTGTATTATTTGTACACATTTGTCGATGATGTGAAATTTTTTGTGTAGAATTAATGCTCAGTAAAATAAAAGGAAAATACATCATAATAATTACATCTGTTAGTCATTCGGCTGTAATATGTCAGTCATAACTCTAAGAATAAATGTAAACAAAATTTCATTTTACCCCGACTCGTAATCGAAACCGGTGTATCGTAACCAATTACGTAAAAGAAATTCTCTTTTATACCTACACAGTCATAGTTACAACGAGGGAATTGTTTTCCCTTACACGAAAACAGTTATTTAGACATGGAACGAAATATGATTAAGTTAAACTAACACACGGAACGAGATAGGATTAATTTAAACTAACCTATTATTAAAGCAAAACGTAATCCCGGGCACGCATTCACACCTGCAGATTCGAGTTTATTAATTGAAACACACACTTCATACTTTATTACCTAATATCGATTATGAAACAATTTTAAATTGCAATAGGAGCCACCCCCGTGACAGGTTATTAACTTCATTGTTTCTGAATTCATCCGTTGCTTTATAAAATACTAGCTCCTCCGCCCTAGCCGGAAAGCCCATGAAGCCTGCACCTTAAATATTACTAGTACATTAATAAGTATAGATAATGGTCCTTCTAGAGCACTTGATCGTCAATCCTGTTAAAATTGTCGCAATTAAACTAATTATAGACAAAAAACATAACTTTCCATCCCTCATAGAACATCCGAATAAAATTAGCTTGACATGATAGGAAAATTAGTATAGTTCCTCATTATATCGATCGCCTTCACGCTGTCTTACGAGTAAATAATTTTAATAGGAAAAAATTACTAAAAAAACTACACATTCATTTAATTTTAATTTTAAAGGGGTGGTATAGATCGGTCTATATTTTAGGAAACAAAATATAAAAACCAGGTGTTAAAAAGATGGGTTCAAGTCCACTACGGCAATATGCACAGGTAAATAGTATAGATATAAGGAAATCATACCAAGCGGTGTTATTAGTCGTTAGATCAAAATTTATCGAAAGAAAATCTTCAGAAATGTGCACTAAGATTGTGTATTAAATATTTACTGTAAATCGACTATAAGTATCAAAACGGTAATAATATAGTACAAACTATATCATCATCATCATCATCATCAGCCCATTTTTACCCCACTGCAGGGGCTTAGGCCTCCCCCAGGGTGAGGAGGGGGGCTTGGAGCTTAAGTCCACCATGCTGCTCCACTGCGGGTTGGGAACTGTAACGACCGCCATCTATTGACAGCGTCCGGGACCGACTGCTTAACGTGCCCTCCGAAGCACGGTGTCAGTGATATTGTGTACTTAAGTCAGAAAGACTCATTGGTACACGCCCGGATTCGAACCATGGCTCTATGGGGCCTTATAAATTTGAGACAGGTTCGTTGCGCTCTGGGCTTTCACACAAACTATATAAAAAACTAAAAATTGTTTTAAAAGCTCATACTTTATAGATAATCTTAATAGTCGGCAAAGAGATAAGTTCAACTACGAAATCTATGCAGTGTGAAATAGTTATGCATAATGAACAAAGTTAGTGTTCGTAGCTTAGTATAGTCTTAATTCTTTTATCAAACTACGGTTCATTCTGCGCAACGAAAAATAACTCTTTCATCGTAACTGGTATCGTATACAAAAGAAACATGTCTTTTAAGTAACTGGTTACGAAATGTCCGCGTCGGTTATGACAATTGCAGCTGAATTGACAATCGTATCCCTTTATGTTTAAAGCTCATGTTTGAATAACATTAATTATAATTTTAACCACGTCGTACATGCTTCAACCCCGTCCCTTCCCGAAGACGGAAACGTTTCTTTCCTGACAAAAAGCCAATTCCCCAACCTTAAATCATATATACAATCCATTTGCCAATATTCTCTGACATTAATGTAGTTGCGACAGTTAGTTGGATGGAATTTTGACATGGATTAGTTCCACGCACGCTGATGATACAGTAAACAAAAGTGTATTTTTAACACAATCAATGCATATGTATGAATCATTGATCTTATATGAAGAACTAAATACACTGTCAGTGTTTTATAAACGCCTGGTACACCTAAATGCGTACATACTCATATGGCTGTGTTAGTGAAAAACTGAATTTTTCCGTAATTTTAATTACTAATAATTTTATCAATTTACTGTAAATTAATTTATGAAGGGGTGGCGGTCTCACAGGTTCCCTTTAGATTCTATCAGAAAAAATAAAAAATATGCACCCTGGGCGTGTACCTACACACCACATTTTCAAACAATGACAGCCCACATGATTAAGTACAATGTCATGGCGGCAGTTTTTAACTTTGATTTCAGATCAGTCAAAATTGTCACAAATGCCGTATGTATATATTTCAAATAGGGTCTTTTCATTTTGATTTCAAATTCGAGTTTTTGAAGCAAAATCATGTAAATATGTATCCCACATGCTCTAGTACAAATGTCATTTGTCGATTTTCAAAATGGTGGTCATTTTTATTTTTGAGTTCAGATTCCAGTTTTTTGAGACAAAATCGTCTGAAAATGATGCCGTACATGACTATAAACAAATACCTTTTGATGATTTTTGACATGGCGGCCGTTTTCAATTTTAACTTCAATTTCGAGTTTTTAAAAACAAAATCGTCTAAATTTGAGTAATAGTATTTGTTACATAAAGGATGAAAGGAACCTATTTAGGGCTTTCACACGAGGGAAACACTTTTATACAAATATCTGTATGTATGAAAATACATTATTATTCGACAAAACTGAACTAAACAACTGAAGATCGAATTGCCGCTTTCTCACCTTTTTTTTAATGTTTCTTTTTCTGTGGCATTCTGCCAGCCAGTATTTTTTATCATTACGCCGCGATTTAACAGAGTGGCTGTATGAAAAGGACATGGCTTGCATAGTTTTTAATTTTTTTGACAGAATGAAAAATCTTTTCCCAAGGACGAAAAGTACAGTTTTCATCCCTCTGATCAGGTAACTTCAAGAGTACTTTCCGAGTATGAGAATTGAAAAATTATTATTGTAATCGGTTCAAATTTCGTATACAATCTCTTTAGTCTAACTGCGTCTTTCATACACTTAATCAGATTCGAAATTCAAATTATAAAATTAAGAATGCACGCTTCTCTCTATTTCTTATGCTCATTTGTCGCATTTACGAACTTAGTTTCAAGCAGTGCCGCAATACTGAGAATCAAGGATGTTAAAGTTGTACGCTTTTTTATTTTATTTGGCGGTTAGAAGATAGTGGAACCTGTGGACTGACTCTAAAAATTTCATAAAATAATAAAGTAATATCTAATAGTAAAAAAACAAAATTATATCTAACCGCACGCAATATCCTTGCGGAAAGAGTTTTGTGTCAATTTTGTATCTGTGTATTTAGTTCTTAATAGTCAATGGTGTATTGCTTGTAAAATGTATTAGAATTCACATTAATAATAGTCACCTGGAATCTTTAGGTTTGTCGTGTGGCGCATGTGGCGGCGGCATGTAGCACGGCGAGGAGTACGGTGGCGCGTGAGGAGGGTAAGCGGGGGGAGGCGGGTAGGCTCCGCACTGGTACTGGTACCCGCCGTAGCCCGCAGCAGCAGCCGCTGCCGCATAGTCCGGCTGTCCGAGCCCGTAGCCCGCGACCGGGTGCGGACTTACACCTCCGTAGCCTGCCGCTAACAATAACATAACAATGGTTTATGCTGCATATTATTGACACAAGCAACTGTAATAATTATTATTTGAAACCTTATTTTTTTGCTAATGAACCAACTACGGACCAAAGTTTATAATAACTATACTAATACGTATACGTAATTACGTATCTATCTGATAATTTTAATTGTTTGTAGGTACTTTTGTAAATTTTTATATAATATTTACTTGCTAGATTTAGTGGCATATTCATTATGCATGGTTACAATTTTTTTTTATTTTAAAATTAATTTGTATTTTAACGACAATTTAATGATACGCTTTACCTATTATTAAGATGGTAAAATAAATATAATAACGTGTAGTTTCTTACATCTAGTCAAATAAATTTTACCTATATATGTCATTGCCTATATATTTTGAGGTGAAAGAGATACCTACGATTCCGTGTTTAGATTAATCAAAATTCAACTGTTAAAAAAATATTACATACGTTTTTGACCATAAATCGTAATTTTTTGCTTATGGTACATAACCACTTTACTTTATATTAAGGCAAATATATTTTTTTAACAATTGAAAAGCTGTTGAGAGAGAATAAAATAACTTTCATAAACGGACGGTGTTAATTACTGTAGTATTGTGACAATCATTTTCACAAGTATGGAAGTAGATTGCAGTAACATTAGCTACAGGCGCTAAAGTTTGCTTTTAATTAATTTGTCGTTAAATTCGTAAATGTATAAAAATGTATGTTTAAAATAATAATAACACATGGAATTGTAAACCATGCAAGTGGAGATTGATAATTTAAAAATAACAAATTAAAGCAGTTTATATGATAATAATTAATAAAGTGTAAGAGTCTATCTATGCCTATAGCGTTACGATTTCAAAATATATATTTAATATTTTCATAGCTCTAATTTAAAATCTGATGATTATTTTTTAATGTTTAGTTCATTGTTACTTCAAGTTCAAGCTTATTTGTAAAAAATGTTTTTTTTAGATATTTTTTATTTTAGACACTTTAGTATGAAAATACTTAAACAAATACATATGTACGTGCCTATAAATTGGTACGTTAGTGGCACACGAATGTATGTTTCCAACAACCCAGCTCCTCTGTACGTAGCCTCCTTAAGTTTGCGTAGTTATTTATTCGCGAGATGATTTCCCCCGTGCCATGCCTACCTACTCGTATCTTAGCCCAGCCGAGGGCACCATAGTGCGTTTGAGAGTAGCCATTGATGGGTTCTATTATCCAATATTCAACTTCATCAACAGACTCGTCACCATGTGTAAAATACAAGACGCTCGTGGAAACAAATCTAATGAATGCAAACTTGATGGGTTTACTGGTAACTGTTTATGGGTTCTGTTATTCACACTGAGTGTATTTATTAGTACATAGCTATTGATAAGTTTGTTATCCACCTTCCATCTCCATCGTCAGATTCTCGATCCCCATGTGTCTACTGTCAAAAGTGCTCGTGATGACAGATGAAACTTTGGTGAATTGTTGGCATACGCCCGCGAAGGTTCTTAGACATATTTTGATGTTATCGGCTACCGGCCATGAAGTAAAAGTGTTTCTTTTTGGTTACGGCTTGCTTGTGTAGTGTAGTACCTACCGTTATCGCGACTGTAGCATATCTCAATATATGTGATGTTCGCATATGAGGTAATTAATACATTTAAACAATCGTAATTAAACTCTAGCCGCTGGCCGGTTAATCATAGAAATATTTTGTGTGTAGAAATGTGCAACGTTGGTAAAGGTTATGATAGGTGGAACTTACCAGCCGCATCACGGTGGTAGGCTTCGAGGTAAGGATGGCTGCCGCCACTGTCGGGCGTGGACTCGCGGCTGTACGACACACCGCCCGGAAACCCTCGACTGTTGTTATCATATAGAATTAATATCATATATAGATATATATGTCCAGTTTCTGTACGTACTATCAAAGCATGTAGCAGGCAAAATATATTAACTAATCTGCAACAATATATACGCAGCTGCTTAGTTTTTTTCATGATTTATTATGAATTTTTTCTCAATTTGGACTAGCAACATTTATTGAACAATAATTTTTAAATTAATGTGGCTATAGCAGATTTAATCTATATTTATAGCTAAGGACACTAGCTCAATAATATTTATTTATTGATTCGAATTTTATAAATATAAATTGAATAATAAGTATTGATAGGCGGGAATTTTTTTTGTCGATAAAAACCTTAGCTTATACATTAAAAGTAGAACGTACGAAAACTGGGCACACTGTATATTATTATCATATTATATTAGTCATAATGTTGTTTTATTTAGATTGGGAAACAGCTGTAATATAGAGAAGTGAGATCATGAAGAAATTCTTTCTGCCCTCTTCTATCACCTAATGTAGGTACACTGCCGCCTACCTCCCAGGGCCGCGAGCCATCTGCTCTCCACAATAACCCATTATTTAACATTTGGTCCAGCTTATCCCTACAAGGACCCGACTCTAAGCTATCTCTCTGGATTTGACCGAACTTACTAGTTTTTCGCATGTTTTGAGTGCCATAGTGCTAGCTGAAAATATCTGATTTCCGTTGCGACGGTCTTGGGGCTGTCAGTGAATATCAGGAGAGAGTTTCCGACTCACACCACCTCACGGACTGCGCAACGCTGGTGTCTGGGCTATAATCTGTGGTCTGGGTTCAATTCTCCTTTTTACATGAAAAAATCCTACTTCTGTTTCAAAAAGGACATAGATGTACACTTTCTACGGCCGTGAGAACAACATCAAAATCGAAGCGGGCTGGAAGATACTGTTACTAAAGACACCGAGTTTTATTTCTAGTACCAGCCTCGTATAGGTCACCTTTGTGGTTAATCATTGAGCTGTCTTTCTGAAATAACGTTTTTTATAAAAATATTTATGTACCTGTGTGGCAATCGAGATACACTGAGATCGAGTGTCTGTCCTTGTGGGCTAGGTACTTGTGGACTCGCAGTTAGCTGCGGTGAGGCTCCGGGTTGAGGGCTGCCTCGTGCTCCGTTGCCACCCGCACTCGTATACACCGGTGATGCGTATGACCCTACACATTAGCATAACTTGTATAATTGGTTAAAAATTACTACAGGAGAAAAGTTGAGTGTCATGATAGCCCAAAGCGAAACGAACCTGTCTTAAATTTGTAAGGCCATAAGGCCATGGTTCGAATCCGGGCATGTACCATTGAGTTTTTCTGAGTTAAGTACACCTTAGTAAGTAAGATAACTATCACTGAGTTCGTGCCTTGGAGAGCACGTTAAGCAGTCGGTCCCGGGTGCTGTCAATAGATGGCGGTCGTTACAATCTCCAACCCGCAGTGGAGCAGCGTGGTGATTTAAGATCCAATCTCCCCTCACCCGGGGGAGGCCTAAGCCTCTGCAGTGGGGTAAAAATTGGCTGATGAAGTGAAGTGAAAGGAGAAAAGTTTCCTATTTTTCGATGCGTATTAGAGACCCGAGGTATGTAAGAGGCGAGGCGTGTCGTCCAATGAAATTTGAATGAAGTATCGAATTTCTAATTTTATTCAGGTATCACAAATGCGTCAATGGCCTACATTTCCATCAGCTCTTTTATACCCCACTGCAGAGGCTTAGGCCTCCTTCAACATGAGGGGGCTTGGAGCTTAAATCCACTACGTTGCTTCAATGCGGGTTGACGGATTGTAACGACCAACATCTATTGACAGCAATCGGACCGACTGTTTAACGTGCTCTCCGAGGCACGGAGTTAGTGATAGTTAATGTACTTAAGTCAGAAAAACTCATTGGTTTACGCCCGGATTCGAATCACGGTCACATGGCCTTATAGATTTAAAACAGGTTCGCTGCGTTCTGGCTATCACGACATCGGCCTACATGGCCGAGATAAATATTACAATATTTTGCTACTCAATAAACAAAATTAAAACTATTTTTAAACTAGTGTCACATCTATCACCGAGCTTTGAATTAGTTCAATAGAGGAATAATACTGGGCCGTGTACTTTAAGAACCAAAGTTATCACATTTGAGTCATAAGATGAGAAAGGGAGATGGGCGGGAGGCGCATGTGATCCACGCGATTGGTTACCTAGATATAGTGCTGTGTTTAAGTCATTGTGTATTACCCATCACAACTAGTTAC